>JBBUKS010000054.1:3694947-3719261 GCA_038050645.1 Hedychium gardnerianum | reverse complement strand
AATTTAATAATTTTATCCATTGAAATAAATTTATTATCAAAACTTGAATATAAAAATTTAATTAATAAGTTTGCATTAAAAAAAACTAAAAAATTAAATTTTATATAAACATTTATTTTTTTTAAATTAATATTTTATTTTTTAAAAAATAAATTAAATCCATAATTGTTGGTCCCAAGTTTGAATGAAAAAAGATGAGACAAATTTTAAAAATAAAATTAAAAATATTAAAGGACTATTTTTTTTTCTTTTTTACCTAGGGTCTCAAGTAACCTTGAGATGGCCCTGCGTAGCCAGGCTCACTAAGCAGATGACTCGATACTTTCTCGAGGACGAGAACGAGGTGGTCGTCGCTGATACCTCAGAAGTAGATTCTCAATCTCCCTTTTTTTATGAGAAATTTTTGAGGGAATCGGCTGATTTGGGACGGATTTGATATAGGCAATGGCCGAATCGCCTCAGTCCACATTGTGCGCGCCGTCGGCGTCGTCGAACAAGAGGAGTCCTAACGGGCCGTCTCTGGCGTCGTCCCCGATAAAGCAGAGAGGGAAGGGGAAGGACCCTGGTGTACCTCTGCATGAGGCGGCGGGCCAAGTGATGCGCCGACGGATCAACGAACTCGGTCACCGAGAGAGCATCCTCGACCGCGGGAACCCTAATAAGACTTCACCGGTGCCGATTTCTCCAAAGAAAGCCGCGGCCGGCTACTTTTCCCCAAATCCTGCGTTCACGCTGCAGCAACTACGAGCAGCTCATGTGAATATTTTCCTTCCCCGATCCATGGAAACCATAACCAATTACGTTCTCTAGATCTCTGATTTCTCCGTTTTCCTCCCGTGGACTTACCATCTCATACGCCGACGAGCAATAAAGAAGCAACTCTCGACGGCCCGGCAAAGCAAAGTAAACCCAAGTCCAGCGGCGGAGCTTACGATGAGAACACCCGGTACTGCCGGCCTTTGGATATCCCAGCCTCCGCTTGGCCGCCATTGAGAAAGTCCCCTCCCGCGCAGACCGAGCAGCAGAAGCCGCCGCCCTCCTCACTCCCCGACCGCGGCATGCGCGCTGTTTTCCTTCACGTCGTAGGGGCCAAAAAGGAGTTCACCGACACCGGAGTCTTCCTCCCGTGCACCATCGGCAACAAGCGGGACCCGAAGAAAAAGACAGGTACAACCGCAATCAAATTACTCTTCGTCTTCTATTGATCAAATTCCAATTTCTTTATCCATCAATCTCTCGTCCACAACGCGTTTGCCCCAAGCGTGTGCTTGATCTTAGCTTGCATTGTCGCAATCTGCCATTTCTCGCCCTATATATCACACTTCCCTTTTCGTTCTATTGTCCGCAGGCTGTTCGACCATTTTGGCCCCCGACAGAGTAGTCCAAGCGTTGAATCTGAACCTCGAAGACTTCGCCACTCAGCCTCGCTTCCCTGGAGGCTTCGTTCTCAGCCATGGTGATTCCGTCAATTCCTCCTCCATTTTTTCACACAAAAGAGTTATTTTTATCCTAGAACGAGCCCCTTTTTTTACCTTCTCGTTCCACAGATGTTCTCATCGGGCGAAGTAACGCCCACAAAAAAACCCCACCACATGCCGCGGGAGGCGACGCCGGTGCCATCGCAAGTAGCGACTGCGACAGTGGTTCCCGAGTGTCAGCTTCCTCGGGAGTGGACCTATTGACCTCGTACGCCCTGCTAACACCGATCTCACTGCAACGTAGTTGTTACTTGGCTAGGTTAGATTGTAGGCAATTAATAATTAATCAGATTAGATAATATCAGATCTGGAATAATTGATTCGGTCTCACAAAAATTTTTCATCGGTCATCAAAATAAATCGAGAAGCGCTAATGGAGTCATCTAAATGACTCCATTATACTCCTTGATTGGAAGAAAAATTTCTTATAATACGTCGTAGTTGAGATTCAAATTTTATATCCTTTGATTATCCATTAAAAAATTTAACCATCCCATCATTACCGAGGCTAAGATTTAGCAATAAAGCTGTCATTTAACGTGGGGTCGTCCGATAAAATCATGATTGTATTGAAGTTCATGTTGTTCAAATACTTCTAAATCTAAAATACTTGAATATTTATTGATTGGGTAAAAAAATTAAATATATTTTTTATCTCGATTATATTCTTTGTTTTAGTTCTATTGTAATAACTGCTCCAATATAATAACAACTACTATATAATTATTATAATGTCATAATTGTGAATGTAATGCATAGTAATTACTACTTAGTAACAGTTATTTGTAACTGTATAATACTTATTAGATATTTATTATAATTATTTTAAAATAATTTTAATAATTTTAAAATATTTTTGATAAAATTTAATTAATTTTGACTGAGTTGATTTAGTATTATAATAGTTACTTATTACAATGGATATAATTATTTTAAAATTATTTTGATCAATTTAATTTAACTTTAATAAAATTTAAATAATTTTAATTCAGTTATTAAAAAGTATTTTAATATAATAATATTTTATATATAATAATTTTGATTAAAATGAAATAATTATTTCTTTATAATGTAGTAATTACGTATTAATTATTATAATAATGTTGAAATAAAAAAAAATTATATAAAATATATGATGTAGACGTTTTTAATTAAAAAAATATTTGCATATATTCAGGATGTCTTTTGTTAATAATTCTGCGCAGGTAGAGCAGGAAGGAATAAAGGAGGAAAAGTTTAATTTTTTCCGTATTAAAAACAAAATTGGAAAAGGTGCTTCGCCTCTTTTATTTTATATTTTACCTGACGTGATTTTAATTAATACAATGCAATTATATCTCTTCACATTTTCCCGTTATAATAAAAAAAATTTAAAAAAAAATAATGAAGGTAACACCGAACGATGATAAATTTGGTCCATAAAATTTTTTTATTTAAAATAAATTGAGAAATATTGATAGAGAAGTTTAATATTCTATGATTATATGTTTTATTTTTTAAAAAATTATAAAACATATTATAATTGAGATTAAATTATAAATATCTTGTCAAAACCCAGAGGTATTCTCTGTTGTAATACATCACGGTGGGATGGTGGAGCGAGTCTGGCAGTTTTAGGTGCCGGCCCAGCCGCCATGGACGGCTTTTGGCCCATCGCGGGGAGCTCCATTATGAATATAATTATAAATGAATTAAATATTCGTAAACAAATTTAATATTCAGTTTGATAAGAATTTATTTATGTTCATTCAATATACACCAGATCAATTAAATAAATAAATTTAAAAAACTCGTTAAATTAAATAAATAAACTTGAATATATATGTGTTCGGTTTGTTAACGTTCGTGAACAACATTCGTGAATAATGTTCATGAACAATATTCGTGAACAACATTCGTGAACAATCATATTCATTAATAAAACTTTTATCAACGTGCTAAATAAATAAAATAAAATAAACAAATAAGTTTAAATTACCAAACTCAATAATCAATCAAACAAGTACAAATTTCAAACCATCAAATAAGCTTGAATTGAAAGCTCGATAATATATAAACGAATCAAA
The DNA here is from genome assembly GCA_038050645.1 of Hedychium gardnerianum. NCBI lineage: Eukaryota > Viridiplantae > Streptophyta > Magnoliopsida > Zingiberales > Zingiberaceae > Hedychium > Hedychium gardnerianum. Next base: position 3,715,717 of record JBBUKS010000054.1, on the reverse strand, counting down.
CTCAAGCCAAGCTTGAAGTGAGAGCTCGATAACAGCTAAACGAACCAAGCTTTAGCCAAGTTTCAAACAAACTCAAATTCATAAAAAATAAATCAAGTCGGGCTTGAATAATCATTTCAAAAATTTAATTTATTTTAGGTTTGACTTGACTTGACTCAGTTATTTTTTATCAAATAAACTTAAACACCTCCAAATTTAACTCGGCTTGATTTGTTTACCGCCCTAACTATGGAGAGCCTTGCAGCCGACGATGCAATTTGGCCCACGAGTCTTGTTAGGTCTGACTCAATCCCTATTCATGTTGAGCTTAATGCAAAGTTAGGTTGAATCGTCCTAAATAGTAATATTTTATTTGTGTGGCTCAGTCAAACTCAAGCCTATGATCAAGGACCAAATGGGTTTGAGAGCAAAGCCATTAAAGGATGATATAATAATTTCTATAACGTATATTTCATATTATGGTGCATAGTAAAATACTGAAAGAAAAAATAAAAAAATAAGATTTAAATTTCAAATGAGGTGAATATTATGAGTATTATAATTTTGGAGAAAAAAAAAAATCAAAAGTGTAAAATCATATGGACATCTCATTTTCAATTAAAGATACATGGATGTCCCATTTAATATGAACAATTTAAAATATTTTTATATTATTTGATTATTAGGTAGAAATTATCAACCAACTTTTACATGTATAAAAGCATCATAATTAAATAATTTTCATTTAAAATATAACGAGTATTATACAATTTCCATTGGTTGTGTTTGCTCTATAAAATATTATTTTAGTCGAGTTTTCACTTAGAGAAATTATAAAGTCACTATTGTCAAAATTAGCAACTAGTTTTTATATATGCTAAAAATTAGCAATTAGCTTTTATACGGTATAAAAATAATATTAATTTTTATACGATTGAATGTGATTAGATAATATTCATTTAAAATATAATAAATATTATAAAATCTTCATCAATTATTTTATTAATTAAAATATATTTTATTTAAATTATCATTCAAAAAGTAAAATTAAAATGATATAAAATTATTGTTATAGAAATTAATAATTAATTTTTATATATGATAGTAATTAATTTTTATTTATATATCGTAAAAGTTATATGTTAATTTTTATCCGTTGAGCGATAAGATAATGTAAAAATATTTTGAATAAAAAAATGATAAGTTTAGTTAATTTTATTGATTAGTTTTAGGGATAATCGTTTTAATTTTATAAAAAAAAATTAATTAATTACGAGGATAAATAAAAAAATATTAATGAAGTTAAAAATAATGAACTGATAGTGGAAAAAATAAAGAATATTTTGAATAATAAAAAAAATTGATTAATCAGATCGAATAATGTCGAATATGAGATGATCGATTCGATCTCACGAAAATTTTCTAGTGATCATCAGAGTAAATCGAAAAGTGTTAATAAAAATCCATCCAAATGATCAGTATTTTTAGACTCGTTTTTTATTTGAGAAAGTTTTTTTATAATGTATCATAATTGAGATTTAAATTTTATATTTCTTGATTATTTATCGAAAAAAAAATTGGGAATAAATATTTTGAATAATTAGCATGGAAGGAGGTGTTGATTTAACTTTAATGGAAATTAGGAAATGAAATGTTCATCCGATGATTTTTATAATGATGACGTTTTTTTTTTATTTATTTTATTATTTTTAATGATAACTGATGGAATCTGAGAACATATTAATTGTAGTTTTAGAGCTTACTGAATTACTGCGTCATCATGACGTCATAGTGCATTAAAATCTACCGTCGTCTGCAGCACCGGCACGAGTCCTCGATCCATCCATTAATGGCCGCACGCTCAAACTCGCTGCTACAACTCTGCAGATATTCAATGGAATGCGCCATCCCTGTGGCATCCATTCGCCATTGATGGAGCTCACGAGGAACTCGCACCGCACTAGTGCAATCACGCCTCCATCGAGGTCGATTTCGCCGGCCAAATCTTTGATCTTCTATAGCTACATAAAGGGATGCCGATGCGGAGGCAAAGATTGCGTTTTGACAAGTTTTTGTGCGCGTCGGCTCGACGGAGATGGGAGTTCGTTGCTCCGGTCGGTTGTTGTGCTGGTGGCTCGCCCGTGCCCGCTCCAAGTCCTGCGCGCTCGAGCCTGACGATCTAGGTAGGTAATTGCATCGTACCTGTTTGTTGATTTGCCACAGTGAAGGTTTTTGAGTCGCTCTACAATTCGATTGCAGAGATCATCGGGGAAGGAGACGGCGACGGGGATTCTAAACACTCGTTCACCGAGTACAGCTTGGATGTGCTTCGGGCCGCGACGGACGGCTTCACCTCAGATCGCATCGTGTCCGAGCACGGCCGGAAGGCACCCAATGTCGTTTACCGCGGCCGCCTCAACGGTGACGTGGCCATCAAGCGCTTCAACAAGTTCGCGTGGTCCGACGCCCGCCAGTTCCTCGTCCGTCCGCCAGCCCGCCCCTTTCTCTCCTCTGTTTTTTTGTTCGTCTTTGTGGTTCTTGATTCGAATTAGCTTGCGGCGGCGCAGGAGGAAGCCAGGGCGGTGGGGAAGCTCCGCAGAGGGAGACTCGCCAACCTCATCGGATGCTGCTGCGAAGGAGACGAACGGCTGCTGGTGGCCGAGTTCATGCCCCGGGATACGCTCGCCAAGCACCTCTATCACTGTATGCAACATGTTTGCTTTATTTACTCTGACACTTCAAGCTTCTCAAATAAGCTTATTCTCATTTGTCTCTTTAAAATTGGTTTCCTTGCCACTACAAAGATTTTACTTTTGTTTTTTCTGATCAAACATCTGCATCAAAAAAAAAAAAATCTCTTTTATCATTTTCCCCTCAATTTCTGTGATGCCTTTTTTCCTTGAATTTATCCTCACGAAGTTAATTGATGTCATAACACAATTGATAATTGCCATGGTACACTTGCTGGATGTTAGATGATTTCACCTTTGGCTAATTTCAACTAGTTCTACTTCTCTTTGTAATTTTGTTTGGAAATCAATTTGTTAAGTTGTTGAGCAAAGATTGCTAATGGCAGGGGATGCACAGCCGTTGAGCTGGCCAATGAGGATAAGGGTGGTATTGTACCTGGCTCGGGCACTTGAATATTGCAGCAGCAAGGGCCGTGTTTTGTATCACGATCTCAATGCCTATAGGGTTCTTTTTGATCAGGTGATATCATCATAACTTTCTCTGTAATTTCGTTCTGGCACTTGCGTCGTAACATCACCCACTGCCTCCATTGACAGGATGGTAATCCCAGGTTGTCATGTTTCGGTCTCATGAAGAACACTAGAGATGGGAAGAGTTATAGTACTAACTTGGCCTTCACACCACCAGAGTATCTTAGAATGGGTTAGAATTCCTTTGAGTATTGAGATTTGTTCGTGATGTTCTTCTTTAACAAGGAGGCCTTAAATTTAAAATTTTCACTTTTCTTTTTCGTCAAATGTCAATGCTTGTTCTAATTGTTCATGTTTCATTATCCTGACTGAGTTGACTTGCATACGGTAATAGAAAAATGACTATAACTGTGACTTCCAATTGTTCCTTTATTTGCCGTACAATTGTTTCACAAAGGTAGCATCGCCGGGTTTGAAGTTGTGTAAGTCCATTCTTGAAGATCATAATCGGAATTAATTGGATAGTCTGTCGTATCATTATGAACTCCAAAAATAACTTAGGGTAGTGTATATCGTTTGTTCGAACAATCTTAAACATAGGGGTTTGGTATTTGGATACTCAAGTTAGTATTACTATTGGAGAACCTAAATCTTGTGCATATCGTTCAACCATTCCCTTCCATTTATTTAAATCATAGATAGAAAGCTTTTTTTCGCTTTGGGTACTATCAGTTTTTCTTGGATTGATTTGGCAGGGAGAGTGACACCGAAAAGTGTAGTATATAGCTTCGGAACGGTTCTGCTGGACCTTCTTAGCGGGAAGCATATTCCTCCAAGCCATGTAGGTTTATTTTCCTTCTAGCTTCTTTGTAGTTTGAGCTAGTTGTAGGTATCGTTATGGCTCCTGATTAAAGACTGAAATTTAAAGTTCTGGAATTCTTGGACCTTGCTCGTTCTATCATTTTATTAGACCTCTTTCTTTCTACTTTCTAGTGATGAAGAAAAAACATGCCCTTGTTTCGTATCTTTACAGTAGCAACTACACGACGGTAGGCTTACTGGCTTGGCTTGTCTCTTTTGCAGGCACTTGATCTGATTAGTCGTAAAAATTATTCAGCACTCGTGGACTCTTGCTTGGAGGGGCATTTCTCAGATCGTGATGGAACAGCTTTGGTACGATTAATTTCTCATTGTTTGCAATATGAACCTCGTGAGAGGCCTAATTTGAAATGGCTCATCACTTGTTTGCGACTTCTTCAAAAGGACACAGAGGTAAGGCTTTGCGTATGAAATCTTTCTGTGAACGAATGACAAATCTTTCTAACATATGCAGGTGCCTTCATACACACTACTGGGAATCGCCGATGCTCCTGTGGCTTCCAATCAGTTGCTCGAACTATCTCCTTCCGCTGAAGCTTGTGCAAAGTCGGACTATGGATTGAGCATATGTCCGACTTTGCTCAATTTGGCGATTCCCAGTAGTGTGTATGAAGGAGATAGTTCTTCTCAGGCTCGGAATGGATGGTGAAGCCCATGAGATGATCAAGAAGGCTTCCAGAATAGAACACAAAAGAAACAACAGAAACTGATGCATGCAATTTGTGTGTGTTCAGATTTTGTCTACTCTTCTCTTGTTGTTGAGTTTACAGTCACATTTGATTTCAGAGAATAAATAAATAAAAATACGTTTGCATATAGATAGATTGGTGTAGATGTGAGATTGCTGTTTTTGTTATAAACTTCTAAATTAAAATATACGTTCGATCTTTAATAATATTATTATGGATACCGTCGATATCCGATCCAGTACGTTCTCCAGGATGCATCTAATGTGGTCCTACCTCAATTAACTAACTAACTTAGTATTTTCATCAACTTATTTCAAAATCAATTAAAAAAAATAAATTATGATTATTAATTTAAATAATAATTAATATATAAAAAAAAGATAAAAATTTAATTATTAATTAAAATTTAATTCTCAAATTTCATAATAATAATAATAAACCATTTGTCCCAAGGAAATAGCTAATTAAGTCATATAACTATATGATGGGGTGATTTACGATATTAATTATTATACTATTAAATATATATTTTTAAATTAAAATATTTATCCACTATCTATAAACTTAGTAAGACTTCATATGTCCTGAGATTATAATACAGTGATAGAATGTATTTTCAATTTTTTAAATAATTTTTAATCTTGATAAATTAATGAATGAATTTTTTTAATGAAAAATTGATCTAAAAATATTGAGTTGATAAATGATTCTTCGTGATGAATATTTTTAATTTATTCTGATGATTTATAAAAAAAAAATTATAAGACCCTGAGTCAATTAAAAAAATTGATATGATTAGAAAATCAAAAACCGCCCTATTAATTATTCATATCATTAAAAGCGTATCTCCCCTTTAAAAATTATTAAAATAGAGGTATTTCGAAATAACTATATAGATAAAATGGAAGCACTTTTAATTTTCTGCCTTTAATATTTATAAAATTGAGAGTTTTTAAAAAACATTAAATGCATTTTAATATCAACCGTCGATCACCAGTCTATTTCAGATCCAACGGCTGGAAAAGAACCTTCACGGCTTCGGGTAATTATAGTTCAGCTCTATTTTAGTGCACGCCACAGAGCCCCTTTACCCTTTACCCTTCACATTCTTCGCCGACGCCGCCGCCGCTGCTGCCGCCGATCACTCGCATTTTCCGGCAATGATCGCCGTCTCGATCCCGAGCTTCCTTGGCTCCTCCATCTTCGCGTACTAACCGTATCTCGATGCTATTGGCACTAGAATCTCTCTTCCTTTCTCCGCGAGCCACCGCCTGAGACCGTATCTTCCCTTCTCCGACAGGTTGTAAGACTTTAAATCGCCTCCTTCATTCCTATTTACTGCTCCTTTCCGGCTAGTAGCCATTTATAGGTTCAGTTCTATCCCAGCGTGACTTATTTGAGGTAGAAAACGTTGAATGGTTTTATCTCATTCGTCGGCTCAACTTAGTTGAAGTATCTGCGCTTATAGCCACAGAATGACATGAAAAACAATTACGCATGGAAAAGAAATGTATTTTCCCAAGAAAAAGTGTAGTTTATACTTGACAGGAGCATGTAGCAGGGAGTTGTTAGTCATTTGTGTTTTTTTTGGCAAACAAACAACTTGTGCTAAACAATGAAAGAAAAAGTTAACTATTTTTGTTTGTTCAAATTTCTGCTGTTTTACTCTCTTTTTTCTGTCATAAATCATAATGGATCAAGTAATTTGTTTTACCTTCAACTGGCATTTAATTCTCCAACTGTTCAGGAAGCTTTATTGTTCAGATTGCAAGATATGGTATGTTGTTGCACTACGTCTGTTCTATGACCAAAGTTTGAGAAATTCAATGAGTTGGCATAATGCCATATATCTCTTTAAATTATTTCTAATCATTACAAAAAATGTTTTAAGTGACTCTTTATGAATATGTCTTGTAAAATATTATGAGCATGTGGAGGTGAGTATTGCATGCACTATAGACCTGCAATATGTGTATGAATTGCAAATCATGAGGATTGCGAAGTGAAGATTGACATGCTTTGTTGGTCTGCACTTTGTGCATGTGATACAGATCATGAGCATGGTACAGAGAATATCGACATGCTTTGCTTTCCTTATTGAATGAAATGCATATCATGAGTTTATTGAGACTAATATTTTTGCAAGTGTGAAAACCTGTTTTGATGTCCCTGTCTCATCATGGAGAGCTGTGGGACCCAATCTTACTTCTTGTTAGCTTTGCAGGTTGAGTTGGTAAATCGTTGAACTTATTGTTTTGAGGAGGAGGTAGGCACCACCACATTCCATTTTCACTACCAAGAGAAGAAGAGGCAAACAGGTTGTGGTAGGAGGTGGTAATTGAGAACTATTGTCTTTGTTCCGTGTTAAGTGGCACATGGCTCCAAGAAGGAAGAAAGTAGGCAACAGAACATATTGGACATCATTTAGCTTTTCAGCAAAATTACTTTTGCATTTGAATGATACAGGTGGGGACGAAGAGGATAGATGCTGCCATTGATGCATTGCTCCCTTGCGGTTTCACCAAGGAAACCATTGTTGCTACTGTCAACAAACTTCTCAAAGTAAGATGCCTTCTTTGTTGATTTCGGTCTTTAAATTTCCTTACAAACTCAAGTTATGAAATCTGGTAGGTTTATGATGATGATGCTGCATGGCATGTAATTGAAGAAGGTACTTATAAGCTTGTCATCGAGACCATATTGGATGATCAAGAACATACTAGAGAGGTACACCATTTGAGTCTTCAAGTTTTCCAGCTTTCTTGGTTGTTGATATCACTCTATGGTGGAACGGGCAGTTAGACTTTCCACTTTGTGATGATAATTCCTGGAGGTCATTACTCTTTAAGACCTGTGTCGTGTGGATAAAAGAACCACACCATTAATTAGTTATTCTGAAACATGTATCTGAGAATTCTTATTCCAAATTATGTAGCAACTTACTCACTCTTTAAGTCATAGGCTCGTCAAGGATATTCAATTATAGTCATGTACCTATGGTTCTGTACCCTCCATTTGGTTTTACTTGCTTCCAACTATGGTTTAATTGTGGCCCGTGAGTTAGAAATTATGTCTCCATAAGGATATCTAGACTTAAGTGGGGGTTCCCTCATTAATGGTTGTCGGCTAGCTATGTCGATCTTCTGCAAGTCTTGCCTTTCATGTTCATATTGCCCAAGTACATGACATGACTGCATCCTCTACAAGTGGAACTATTACTGGATGTTTGGTTACTTATGTCTCCTTGGGACCAAGAATCCATAGGGCCTTCATTTTTATTCCTCAAAAAAAGCAATCTGTTTTGTTTTGGAATGTTTAAATGATAATACCCCTTAAATTTAATGAAGCATTGTCATCTAGATGATTTTAGTTCTCTACCTCCTGAATCAATTTAACTATGGACGGAAGATAGAAACTCAACGATCAGTTGGTTTTACTTTAATCACACTTAAATAAAGTACACATATATTTCCATGATTCAAATCTCATTTTGAATCCCGTAGACTCTAATTTATACTAGCAAACTGCTGGTCAGTTCATTTATAACTATAGGAATGTAAGTTTATTTGAATTTGTGAAATGATATGTTTATGTTCTCGTGTTTTTTTAGGCTCCAATTTCGGAAAAGTTTTTTCTTACAAAAAACTCTGGAGAACTCTTCAAGGGATGACCCTTCATCACCTTGTAAAGCACAGATTCAGCTAAAAAGTAGTACACTAGTGCCTTTTTAATCTACTAAAGAAAGAAAAAATACGATCATATGACATCATGGATGGGGCTGATATATTGTAGCAATTGATATGCTGCTTAATATTCTGATGGTTATTTCAAGATCTCAACTAAACAACTCCTCCTTTAGTATATACATTTCATATTTACCAACATTTATTCAATTGTGTATCATAGCGAGTAACATGTCGCTTGATTCTGGTTGCTATTTTGAAATATCAACTTAAAGTTACTAAACAACTCTTTTCAATTTGTTTTTGATGTATTACTCAATGCTATCTAGATTCCTATTGTTTCCTTCTCAAGAAGATGCCTTGTTCATGGACTTTATGTTACCCTAGATGATAACTTTGGTAGTTTGCACATTCTCGGTTTGTTCTTATATGGCGCCTTTTTGAATTCTTTAGGCGGAAAAAGCAAAAGAAGACACCAGAGCTTTAGAGACTTCTAGCAAAAAAATTGTGAAGACTGGTGAGATAGGCATTGTTATCTCTTATTTAGATGTTTTCTGAGCTTCCATCTCTTCGCCTTTTGTCCTCATCATCATCATGATACAAGTTTTGCACTCTAGAGCAATCTGTAGATTGGAAGGACATATCATGCACAGACATGAACCATAATTTGGTGACCTACCGTGACGGTCTAGGTCAGTCAACAACTTCGGCGGGAGATTTCAAGCCACATCATAACTTGGCCACAATTTGTCAGCAAAGTCAACCAAATCAGATTACTGCACCAGAACAGAAAAGGCGCCCCTGTTACGGGTGGATAAGTGAAAGTGAGGATGAAGATGAACGACGCGAGGAGAAGGCTATCAAAGTTCAACCCTTCCAGCGTGTTAGGAAGAGGCCCAGTGGATGGGACTTGAAACCATCTGATATGTGAAGCACAATTGCAAAGGTTAGTCTCTTTCTCTCTCTCTCTCTTCCTATAATTTTTCACCAATATAGTCTTAAAAATTCTTGCGCTTCAAATTTTCGCTTTAATTGTTTGATCTCGGCTCTTCCGCGTGGTAAAATAGTGCTTCACATTTGACAAACTGCAGATATCATTATATTATGTTCCAATCGACAAGCCACTTTTTTCCCCATAACTTTGTGCCCTTTAGAAAACAAATGGCTCAGATATGATTGCAAACATCGACATACAGTTGAAGAACATGTTTATGAAAGGTTCTACTAGTCAAATACCATACATGAAAAGTTTCAATTTTTGGATATATTGGGAAAAAAAATAAATCAAATGGGCATCCTTTTTATTGGAATTGTCAGATGGATACCTTTTTTCTCATTTATTATCAAAACATCTTATTCCACCTCACTATATTTTTGTTCCCAAAAGTATTTTTATTTTTGACATTATTGTAATCGCTATGAGATCGTGGTTGCTATACAATGATAACAATTATAATTTCGTAGCTACTATAACTACACAATTATAGTAACTAACTGCTATAATATATATATGTTGTGATAGTTATAATTTATAGATGTCAAAGATGAAGTGTTTATATTATATTATAGTAAAAAGATGATTATGCTCACTTTAAGCGTCCCTTATAGTTTGTCCTCTGGTTATGTGAAGGGAGGTAAATCACGGGGTCAACTTATAACCGATTGCCAAGTGATTAGGGGGTGAGAGTAATTTTTTTTTTCATAGAGCATGCGCTCGTCTAGAATTGATCCATGTACTATTGTAACAAATCTGCTATTCACTAGTCAACTAGACACTCCGTACGGACAAATATTTATATTATAATAGTTATGGATTATAGTTGTTACAATGTAGTGTTACTAGTATTGATCATGATTTAAGTGTCCTTGTAGTAAGAATCATAGCTTCTATAATATTGTCGAATGCTACAACAATGTCGAATCAGAGTATTTTGACAATAAAAATGGATTAAAGTGGGATAGAATTTTTTTTTTTGATAATTAATAAAAAAAAAATAGACATTCATTTGACGATTCCAATAATTTCAAAATTATTTTGGACAAAAACATTGTGAGGTAAAATCTAAATTATGTCTTTTGAAATATGGACCTTCATTGGTGCCTATAAACAAAAAGTGTCATATTGGTTCTTTTTACCTTTTAACCTAACCTCCTGATGACTTACCAATGAGGTTACTTGTAGTAGGATGATGGTGGAACCGAGTTGGAGCAAATGTTTAGTTTGACGAGTGTCAACCTACTCGGTTATATCGCTCTTTTGCTAATCACTTCCGCAAAATGTTGCATCTTGAGCCTTGTCTTAATCTTGCACTTTGGCCCAGAGTCGCGGGGTGTACATACGCAAGCTTTCTTCGGAGGTCAGTACTAGTTTTGTTGGTGGTTGTATAGTTAACTTTCCTACTCTTCGTGGTGCTTTGCTCCGGCAACTATACTCCACAATGAAGGCTGGCATTGTCGAGAGTCGCGGTGTCTAATCCCTCCTTAGCTTACTCGAGGGCGCACGCAGTAGAATCTGCTCCATCATTTATCGGTGAGTGATCATTTTGTGGATGTTTACATGGTTTGATGATGACGAGGATGATGATAGTTTATATGATCGTATATAAATTAGACATTTCTGTTGGTTCTTTTGTGTATTTTAAATTTTCATATTCGAAGAATGCAGTTGGATTTATTTGAAGATGATAAAAAAGGGGGGAAATCAAATTAAAATCCATACTTTTAAAAATATTAAAGAGTCCCATTTTCATTACATTATCAAAACAAATCCCCTCATTTTCTTATGTATATTTTATAATTGATTTTCACAACCAAATTTGGAATTCATAAATGATTATTTTTTTAGCATTTCATGAGAAATTGAAATTATAATAAATTTTTATGAAGGAAATTATATTTTTTGAATTTTCAAAAACTTCATATAAATCCAGTTTTTACTTTTTATAAATTTGATTTTTGATAAACCTTTATAAAAAATTGTCATATGATTTTTACGAGCGCTTTTTATAAAAGCAATTAATTTATCAGAAATTCTGGATCTTACAAAAGAAAATAGGAAAAATATCTTTTTATTATTATTATTTTTTTTTCAAATTTTATAAATTTAAATAACAAGGAGGGAAAATCAGTCTTACTGCAAATGAGGGGCTTTTTTGTTTTTTCAAAGGCAGTGAGTGAGTAGTGTAAACTATAATGAGAGTATGATCTAGATCCAGAGGTTTGATGCAATGAGCAATCTGAAGAATATATCGAATATGAGGTACAGAGCTTTAGCCACATGACAACTCGTAAACGAAACTAAAGTATCGATCGGTCTCGATAACAAACTGTTAGTTGCTTGTGAGGGTTCCATGTAGTCATCTGGTTGTGGGTGCAGCAGGAGAGCATCTGACACTTTTCTCACTAGGAAGTTCGTCTTCAATTTCAGAGTCGTCAATACGGCACATGTTATTGATGCTCAGTTCCGAACTGGCAGGGCTGCTTGTTCCAAGAGAATCTGAAATGCTGCCGACTCTGCCTCTCGACGATCCTGACCTCACACTACAAATAGATGATGCTGGAATCTTCGACATCAATGGTCTATAACAGTTGGGGGCATTTCGTCGTATATCCTGCATATTTGCAGAGATCTTCCATCAGAAATCATATTCGAACTTGACTACTTAATGACTACTTAAGATCTAGATGGATAACAATCTCAGAGAAGTAAAATGTGAATCGAGAAATGATACCATATGCCTCAATGCCATATCCAATGATTTCTTCGATAGTGCCCTCTCGAAGCCGGCATTAAATTTTCCGGGAAGGTCATTGTGGGTTGGTTGCTGGTTATCGCGTTTTGCCGGTGCAAATCTTCTTGTAGCGACTATATGTTCAACCGTCTTGTTTCCCCTTACGACATGGTTCACATTGCTACCACTACCTGCTTGTTGTCTGCTTGGTGGTGGTGGAACAGAACCACCTTTAAGAACATTGCCAGCGGCAGTCCTCCCTCTTGACGGAGAACGAGATTGTCGGCTTGGCCTGGCATTGGGTGCAAGCTCGACAGACGATGAACTACTGCTTGGCATTCCTGGTCTGCCACGAGAAGCCAAGGAGGATCTTTCAGAAAAAGATGTCTTTATGTTGGCAGGAGCATTAAGAGAAAAACTAGGGATATCTGAGGGTTTAGGCTTTATGATCAGAGAGCTTCGCGCTGATGATGCAGAACTTTTTGATACTGTGGATGCTGAGCTTTTGGGTGTTGCTGGTACTGGACTTTTCAGTATCATTGGATTGGGTCTTGTGACAGCAGATGATTGTCTTATTGGTATAGAGCTGACATGAGCAGCCGATGCGGTAGAAGGTCGCCTAGTCGGGGTGGCTGGCCTTGATGCAGGCTTGTTTATCGCAGGTACAGATGACCTAGATGCAGGTACAGAAGATCTCACAGGTGTCAAGGGTCTTGGCAGAACGGCAGGAGCCAACGATGGCCTAGAGGTTGTGGGTGTTACCAATCGTGGAGGAGCCAATGATGGTCTAGATGTTGGTGTAGAGGATCTTGTGGGTGTTGCCGATCGTGGAGGAGCCAATGATGGTATAGATGTTGGTGTAGAGGGTCTAGTGGGTGTTGCCGGTGCCGATCGTGGAGGAGCCAATGATGGTCTAGATGTTGGTGTAGAGGATCCTGTGGGTGTTGCCGATCGTGGAGGAGCCAATGATGGTCTAGATGCTGGTGTAGAAGATCGTACAGGTGTCGAAGATCTTGTAGGAGCTGATGACTTCGAAGGTAAAGCAGATTGTGAAGTGGGAGTGGAAGATCTTGTAGGTTTTGAAGAGGCGGATATGGTAGAATGTCCATTTGGAGTTGCAGGCCTTGATGCGCTACGAGTAGGGCCGCCGGAGGATGATGGCCTACAAGTTCCCGGAACGGAAGAGTTGATGCCCGATGACAATGCTGGTTGCCTCAAAGATGTGTTCTTGGACAGATCTAGAGCATTTGATAGCTAAAACACGGCATGAATACACTGAAAGTTAACATCAAATTTAGGAAACAAAAACATTCAGCAATAAAGGCGCAAGTATAGTTGATATAGCAGTACCTAAATGGTTGGACACAAAATCTCAGTTAATTTTCTTGCAAATCAAACGAGTCGCATCCCACAAATCCTAGTAGGCCATTAACGCTGAGAAGCATGATAAACGATATTTGTTGGATCTATAGCTTGTTAATTTCGGTTTGCAGGCCAGGATGTTAATTTATAGCTCTTTTGTGGTGAGAGTTCGACAACGGCAACTACTACAACAGGAAGGGGAAAGTCCCAACTAAACTCTATATCATAGTAATACCCGTAACAACTCAAATACCAGACGAGAATACCTAGTTTCTAACAGGATTCTCCAAAGAACGATCTACGTTTTAGTTATGTAAAGCTAAGGATTATTCTGATGGAAAGGTATCCTTTCAAACATTAGTTGTGCAAATGCCTCCAGACTTGTGAATTGTTTTATGATCATGAAACAATTAAAACTAGTAAGAAGCCCTATAAGACACTCTCACATTTCTGTTTATCCTGGTCCTGGATTAGGCACTACCACCTCAGCTACAGAAGTTGAGCTGCCAAAAATAGTGCAACTCCAAAGCTTAACAATTGTATGAGGACACAATTCAGCACTAATATAGATAATCCGTTTGGGCGGGTCACTAGCAAAACCCCCTAACAGTAGACTTGAACAAGATGCCATGTGTATATATATTTAAGGATGTGATTAATTAGAGAACTCACCCTAAACTCAAGCGTCTTTGGTGGAGCTTTAGGAGTATCATTCCTAAAAACAGGAGATCTTCTTGATTCAGTATCCAAAGATGGAAAAAGTGGAGTAGTTGGAGGTGTTAAAAGCCTGGAAAAAGGAAAATTTTGGAATCATAAAGATAAACATATTATAACCTTGGTGAATCCAGTGACCACAAATAGATTGAAAGTATTCAACTAAATGAAAGCATGTGATCGCTCTTATAGAATTTGCATAAAGGGAATTACTAATAGAATAATTGAACAATATGAGAATCGATCAAGAAATTGAAGCAAATGAAATTTATTTAGCATAAGACACTTTCAACTTTTACTATCACAAGGTAAAGCTCTTATGAATATAATCTGATGGACGTCTCTCCTGCTTCATTCCCCCCAAAAAACAGAATATAATAGAAAGCATGAGATGAATTCAAGAATTTTAATCTGCCTTCAAGAATTTTAATCTGTAACTTTTACAATTCTGATCCATGATAAATTCCATAACTTTTTTCATCACCAATTTGTATAAATTCATGTAGCTACTGGCTGCTACAAGAAGTAAAAGCAAAGTTAGAACAGAAGTAAAAATCTATCAGATTTTTTCTTCAATATTCAGCAACTATGTCATGTTAGAATATAGATGGAAAAATCACTATCTAATCATGGGTAATTTTCAAAAATGCCCCCAACGTTTATAGCATTTTTTTTAAAAAAATGCCCCAAGGTTCCATTAATGTCAAAATGCCTGACAAGACTTCTAAATGTCCCTTCTCCATTAACAAGGGAGTGATTAGGTGCTAATTTAGAAGGGAAAATTAGACATCCTACTATTACATAGGGGGCATTTAGTAGCAGAATGGAAACCTTAGGGTGTTTTGACATTAATGAATCCTTAGGGAACATTTTGAAAAATTGTGAAACATCGAAGAGCATTTTAAAAATTAGCCTCTAATTATTAGTGTAAAGTTCATTTGTAGACTTGTAATAATAATGATATAGGAGTTTGTATCATAGACCTAAAGTGTCATTCTTCAATTTGAAAGACAAAGCAATTTGCAATTTGCAATTGCATAAATAAATGAAATACTATGGAACTGCACACTATATCAAATGAATGTAATATGGAAGAATACAATTGACAGCAAGAAGCACCAAGAAACAACACAATAAACAACAAGAGAGAGAATAATTGGGTGGTGAAAATGCAACAATGGATTAACACAATAGATGGGAAGCAAAACTGTTGCACAGAAGGAATCAATGCATCAAGGAATAGCGCAACAGATAGCGAGTCAAAGGCATAACGAGAAAGATGAGTATTTATCGAGTTACCAGTCATAGTCATTCTTTTCACTGTCGGAATTCAGGAAGTCATCGACACAAGATTTTCGCAAAGGTGACAAAGAGGCGATTCTGAATAAAGGAGCAATCCCGGGCTTTGACCCTGCGATGATGCACAAGCATCTAAAGCAATCGCATCAAGATGTAGATAGAAAGAGCGAACGAGTGGTGGAGAGAGGATCACCTGATGGGGGGTCGAGTTCTTCGGAGTTATGCAGTAGAAGATCGTTCCGCTCCTTCACCAGCCTCCGCATCTCGAGAAAGAGGGCAAGCTCCTCATCCGCCGATTTCGTCACGGCATCCTGCGACGGCGGCGGCGAAGCCGCTCTAGCGCTTCGGTTCATAGTCTTGTCCCGCAAAACCTCACCGCCGGGATATCCCTGCAACCTATTCCTCAATCCAAACCCCCACCTTTCTTCCGAAAAGCAACTGAAACACACAGATCGCGGAAATGGCGCAGAATGCCGAGCGGAAAACGGCGTCAGAGGCTCGGCAGAAGAATGCGACAAGAAATCCTGCAGGGACAACGAAAACCTCGCTTCCGGATCAATGAAGACGCCACGTCCCGGCCAGAGAACTCGACGGCGTCCGGATCTGCGAAACGGCGACGGAAGCAGGCAGGGAGCACAGCAAGGGGGCGGCCGGTGAGCGACCACAACCACCACGAACGAACTTTCTCCGCCTTAGTCCTCGCCCTCGCCCTCCGTAATCGAAGCGCGGAAGACACCAACTGCAACGCTCTCTCACCTCATCTCGTCTCGTACTCTCACGAGGCAGGTGACCATGTCGTGAAGACGACTCTTTCCAGGCCACGTGGACGGCAGGAACTCTCCCAGCGCATCGTCACGAGGTCTCGATGAACTCCAATAGAAGCTCGCACTTCCGGCTCTTCCAATATCGACCCCTACTCCAACCTCATCCTCATTGGAGCAAGGGGTAGGTCCTGCATTTCCTCTCCAATGGAAAGACAGGTAGCAACTCAGAAAGTGGCCCTCAGAACATGATATTATTCAGTTCGTTATTTCGACAGAAGATCGCACTTCCTGCTCATTCAAACGACGACCCCTTCTTCACCCTCCTCCTCATTGAACTACGCATAGGGCCCCGTAGTTCCATCCAACAACGAAGCAGGTAATAAATTGGTAAAAGGGCGCCAGAACATGATGTTATTGAGTTCGTTATTTTGGGTAAATATCCACATCGTACGGTCAAGTTGGCATCCAGAACTTGTCTAATTTCTAGAAAGTGATATCCACTTCTCTTTATTGGCTTTCACAAAGGTAAACATGAGAGAATTTTTAAACTTCACAGTTATAGTACGTAAAAATATTTAAGAGAATAAAAAAAAGAATTGAGAAAAACAAAATGAGTATTTTAGAGGTCGATTTCTAAATCTGTCATGAATTAAAGCATGAAATTGGAACATTTGAATTTGTCATGTGTCATGAATCGTGTTAGGCACGACCCGCCCGATCTTGGCCTATTTTTTTAAAAAAATCTTTAAAATATTAAAACAACACGGGTAGACGCCTATATATGTTTTACTTTTTGGCACAGGTAAATATATTAATTCTAAGTGGGGACTGCACTGTGAGCTGGTGTATGATTAATATTTCTTTAGAAAGGATGACAAAAATTAAAAATCAAGGACATGAATAGGAATAAAGTAAAGTTTTATAGGCTAATTTAAAATTTTCCTACAAAGACGAAACTGGCCCTGTGCGCCGTTTTTCCAAATAGCTTATCTCGTTGCATGCCCGCTTCATTCTTCTTCCTTTCTTCGAATAGGGCGAGAGCGATGGCGAGGAAGGAGGCGGCGCTGGTGTGGCGTCCGATTCCAGGCCTCCGTGATGCGGAGAGGGAGGCGCCTTCCTCACGCATCGCACTGTTCGCTTCCGTGTCCAACGCCGGCGCTGCCTCGGCCGTGATTGAGTGGGAGAAGGAGGCGTTCCCGTCCGCAGATCAGCTGCTTCGGCTTCCGTTGGCGCTTCTGGCGCCGGAACCATCTCCGGGGCCGCTGCCAAGTCCGTCACTGCGCCCTTCGACCGCGTCAAGCTGCTCATGCAGGTTGCCCCGTGTCAGATTCTTCGTCTGCCCTAATTGTTCTTTTCCCTATCACAAGGGACAAAGTTTTCTTTTCATTTTGCTGATCTTGTGCAAGTTTCCTGCTTTACAATCTCAAAGGAATTTTTTTTCCAACTGATATGGATGAATGAAATTTTTTAACAAACATACCTTTTTAATTTCAGACCCATGGACTGCGTGTTACTCAAGGAACTGAAAAGAAGGCATTTGGCTTCATTGATGTAAGCACTTCTATGATGCTTCATCCTGTGATTCCAGTTGTGTCCTGCCTCAATTCTTTGTGCATCCATTTCTTCTTTCATGACTGCAAATAGGATGATTGTTTCCAATGAAGGATAATTCTCAATAACCAAGTATTAAAAATAATGTTTTCAGTAGATTGGATTGTCCAGATCTTTGGAATACACCAATTTGCAATTTGGGTAGTTAGTGATAAAGACAAGTAGAAAAAAAAAACATTATTTTGCATTAATTTGATAGGAAAAAACCTTTATGTTTCTTATAGTTAGTCAGCAAAGAAGATTATCTAGACGAGGATGTATTTTCTTGGCAAGTGATCATGGCTCTAATGGAGTTTGTTAACCTTTTCTTTTCACAATATTCACCTAGTGATAAATAGCTTAAAAAAGAGTTTATGTGGTATCCATCCAGAACCATTATGATGGTTGTTTCAATGTACAGAAATTTTGGAGGAATCTATGTGTCCTTTTGATCTCTCTTAATAAATTTTAGAAGAGTGCATGATGTAACCTAATAGCATATCGTGTCTGTTGTAGATGTTTTTTTACGAGATTAGATGGTGAAAATAAATGGTAAGTGATGTATCTTTAGTGTGTAGGCTAGTCATTTGACTGGCCTGTGATTTGAGGTTGTTTGATATATAATCAAAGTTTTAGGTTTGAAGAGATGATGGATGCTTGAATACAATCCCCAAGTTGGATTTGAGACGTTTTGATATCAACTATTATCAATTTCTTTTTCGTCTTTACTCTTTTGGTTTAGAATGTTATTTTTCATATTGAAACATCTTCTAGCATGTTTTCTACTTTGTTCTTCTTGTTTTCTTTCCTCCCTCCATTGTTCACTAAAACAACATATCATTTGACATCTGAAGGTCTCTTCAGAGAACACAATTTGGCTGCTTATGTTTAATCTATTCTTTTTAATTCAGGCTATAACTTTGATTGGGAAAGGAGGAGGGCATTAAAGGTTATTGGAAAGGAAATTTACCACAGGTTTTTTTTTTCCCTCTCTTAGTCATACTGCAGATCAAGGATTCATTTAACTTTTCCTGATTACTTCGAGTCTTGAACTATTGTAGGTGATACGGATATCACCATACAGTGCAGTTCAACTCTTTTCTTACGAGATCTACAAGGTAGGGATTCTTGCAACGCTGACCATCGTTGCTCTATCTTATGAAATCTACTCCTTGACACATGATGATTTTTCTGTTGATTTGGTTTTAGAAATTCTTCAGGAACAAGAACGGGAAACTTTCTGTTCTCGGTAGGCTCGTTGCAGGCGCCTGTGCCGGGATGACATCCACTCTAGTGAGTTTTTGGATGCAAAACAAGTGCCTATATGCTTGTACACTTCATTTAGCCCTTTGAGACATGTTGAAGTAATGCCAAATTTTGGGAACTTTGATAAATTTAGGTAGCGTATCCACTCGATGTCCTAAGGCTTAGGCTTGCAGTTGAACCTGGTTCTAAAACCATGTCCCAGGTAATGGCTAATATTTTCTTTTTTGTCTTTTACTTCTTGTTGCACATACTCGCTAAATAAATAATTTTATTTTTAAAGGTGACTCTTAGCATGCTAAGAGAAGAAGGGTTTGCATCATTTTATGCTGGTCTTGGTCCTTACCTCGTATCGATGGCACCTTATATTGCAGTGAACTTCTGTGTTTTTGATTTGTGAGGTTACTCAATTGATTTCTATAAGTAGTAGCTAAACGAAAGCCAGCTCGACTTGAACTCATGTTGACCTTGCTATCATTGATCTGCAATTATTAGGTTCAAGAAGTCACTTCCAGAATAGTACCAAAAGAGGCCGGAGACATCCCTCGCAACTGCTCTGATCTCAGTGACACTCGCGACGCTTATGTGCTACCCTCTGGACACTGTGAGAAGACAAATGAAAGGCTCACCTTACAATACTATACTAGATGCTTTCCCAGGTAATAAACTTATTTGCAATTAGTTTTTTATATCGATGCTAAATGGTTAATGAATATTTTGATTAGCACTATCTTAAAGATGTTTTTGTAAGCATTGATCTGACGATAAACAACCACTTTGATAAGATTGCATGAGAAAGCTTGAAATCAATTGTTCTGTATTAGGTGTTGCTAACTTGGTCTAGAATTTTTTTAGTAGCACTTTCTTCTAGCGGTTTAACCATTACAAAATGTCATGTTATATGTAGGGGTGAGCAAAATCTCGATTAAACCGAAACAACCAACTGAACCAACCCAATTAGTAAGTTTGTTTTTTTAAAAAAAAAAATCTCTGCCTTTTATGTTTTAGTAGTATCTTCTTCTAGCATTTTAACCCTTACAAAATGTGATACTATATGGAACCAAGAAGGAACTGCTGAAACTCTCTTGAAGTAGCATGCTGCTCGACCAAAACATAATGCTATGTATGATCTTGTCATCTCGGGAGCGTATATTCAAGTTTATTTTTAGTTCATTCATTTGTTTGGAATAGCTTCCGCGATGCTGAATCGCCGACACACTCATGCTACGGTCCTGTTCTTCAGGAATTGTGGAGCGTGATGGCGTTGTTGGCCTATATCGAGGGTTCGTGCCCAACGCATTGAAAAGTCTTCCAAATAGCAGGTTGTTATTGTTTTTCACACTTATTTCCGCAATTAAGCTTTCCAATATATCGACTAAGACAAGTAACTGCTTGCAGTATCAAGCTCACTGCCTTCGACACTGTGAAGAGCTTAATAGCTTCCGGGCGAAAAGAACTCGAGAAAATTGTCGACGGCAACAAGGAAAATTTGGCAAACTAAGTCAGTGCTTCCCAGTCCTTTTCAATCATCCAGTTTAGAGATTTTGATAGACGATTCATATTGTTGGATGCTGAATGAACTCAGTATCCCTTTTGGATTGATTTAGATGAAAGAATTGTAGGAGAATTTGTAAACAAGTTTAATATTCGATTCGA
>JBBUKS010000054.1:3645731-3668108 GCA_038050645.1 Hedychium gardnerianum | reverse complement strand
ATTAAATATCTCTAATAATAATATTATATATAAAAATTAATATTTTAAAAAATTAATATTTATTTTTTAAAAAATATTAAGGTCTTAATTTTTTTTTTTGCCTAACACAAGAATGATTGAGACGACCTTACACGTTGTAGATTGGTCATGCAAATTAAAATGAGATTTTTCTATATATTTTACATCCAAATAAATACATCATCAACAAAATTCCCAAAACATAAAGGTGCAAAAATTACAATAAACAGAATCAAACATACCAAGAGGTAGAGTGATAAAGAAAAGACCTCAAGGAAGAGCTGATGCTCTTTCCTCACTTCTTGTTTGTCACTCACTTGGTGAACTTGAAGAAGGAGAGAAGAAGTTATTTATATGTTTTTATTTATTCACATTATAGTAACTATAAAATCATAATTAAGAATAATATAATAGAGGGTAGTTAAATAATTATATTTATGAGGTGAAATATTTATAATAGAGGGTAATTAGATAATTATATATGAGGTGAAGTATATTTTTTTCCAAAATTTAATATCAATGTTGATCCATAGTACCCACGGATGATACCCCTATAAATGGGCTTACCCGATTCAAATGGGCTTACCTTTTTTTGAGTAAACCCGGTCCTATTATTTTTATTCATTCCATTTGATTTGTAGGTAGCGGTAGTTAAAATGATTATGAACGACGAAAACTTTAAAAGACATTTCTAATTATTAGAATTGTCAAAAGTATATATTTTTTTAAAAAAAGACAAATAACACATCGATATATTTTTTATTATGAAAATATTCTTATTTCAGTGCTATTATAATAGATATGGAGCAGCTTGTACAACTAAAATAATATATAAAAACATTTTTATATGATTTTTTATTAACTTAGTTAATATTATTTAAATTTAATCAAAATAGATAATTTTAAGATGATTTTGACTTTTTAAAGTGATATTTGATTGATTAAATTTTAAAATATTAACTAAGTTAGTAAAGAAATTTTTTTACATAAAATTATTTTATCTATAATATTTTTTACTAAATTAAATTTAAAAAACAATTTATTTATATTCTTAGAAGGGCATACACATATTAAATTAATATTAATATGTTAGTATTATAATGCTCAAATGATATTATAATCAATATGGATGAATATTATAATATTCATACATTAATAAAATTCAATTCTTTGAATGAGCAAATTTTATAAAAAATTTAAAAATAAGAAAATAAATTTTGGATTTAAAGTATAAAGATGAATGAGTGAACAGTAAAATTTATAAATAATGAATGTTAATATTAAAATAAATATGAATATATTAATAAAAATAAGATATTAATATAATGAGTATGTGATATAAATTTTAAATGAAAAATATATATTAACATTCAAATCAATATGAATATCTTAATAGCTATGTGACTAAATTATTTTTAATTTGATAATTCAAATGAGCAAATTTAAAAGAGGTAAAATGGGCATGTAATATTAAAATGTATTAAATATTATTAAAAATATTTTTTTTTAAAAAAAAAACTTCATTACATTCCAAATTTCATATTAAGGAAATAGACAAAAATAGTAAGAACATAATAGAAAGAAATTATATATATAATCACATAAAAGGCATTAAATAAAATTTAAGGATTTTTAATTAATTGTTGCATTTAAAATAGGCATGAATGAGAAATTGAAATTAATTAATTATAATTTATGGTCAACTAATGGAAAAAGGAAAAGAAAAGGTTTTGGCAATTATTAAAAGAATTTGGAAAATATTTGACGATGCAATAGAATGATAATAGGAATTGTCAATATCAATGGAAGGATTAAAATAAAATTAAAACAACAGTTTTTTTTTTAATTTTATAATAAAAAATAATTATAATAAAAATGGAGTCGCTGTCGATTTATTTAGATAATAATAAATATTTGAATATTTAAGGAATTCCGGGCCGGTGTTTACTTTACACGACAGCTTTTGGAAGCCGCCTCCCATTCCACTAACCCTGTGGGGCCCGCCATGGTAGCCAATCAGAATAGCTCAGAGACTTTGGGTCTGGGAAGGACAAGGAGGAATCTTCTGCGTTCACACCTGGTCCCATTGGCTCCATCTCAGCCGTCGATATGGCGAAGATCGCAGTCGACGGTGGAGAAACGACAACGGCCCCGGCTATTGTGCTCCACTCTTCGCTGTGGCTATAAAAGGGAAGAGTGGTGGCGGAGGGCGATGAATCGAAGAGGCGGCAGCGGCGAGATGGCGGTGAAATCGTATCCGGAAGTGAGCGAGGAGTACAAAGCGGCGGTGGCAAAGGCCAAGCGGAAGCTCCGCGGGCTCATAGCCGAGAAGAACTGCGCCCCGCTCATCCTCCGCATCGCGTAAGCTTCATTTCGATCTCTTTCTTCGTCTTTTTCGTCCTCTTCTTCTCTTGTTTGATGCTGATCTGTTAGATCTCAGATGGCACTCGGCGGGGACGTACGACGTGAGCACGAAGACAGGAGGCCCGTACGGGACGATGAAGTTTCCGGAGGAGCTCGCTCACGGAGCCAACAGCGGTCTCGACATCGCCGTCAGGCTTCTCGAACCGATCAAGGAGCAGTTCCCTATCCTCTCATATGCTGATTTCTACCAGGTTCTCTAGATCTGCCTTGATCCTTGTCGATCTCAAATAAATCGTTAGTTTTGAAAATGTTTAATTACTTGGCAGCTCGCCGGTGTTGTTGCCGTCGAGATCACTGGAGGGCCAGAAGTTCCTTTCCATCCCGGACGGGAGGTGTGAATCTACCTCCCTATCTCCAATTTCGTTCTCAAGTATAAAAATTTAGTGTCTTAATTATTATTGATTAGGTGAGACGCACAGTTATTCGATTTGGGGGTTTGGCAATGGTTTGATTTGTCTCTGTGGATTAGGGGCATTTGGTCAATGGATGATAAATTCCCATGAAGAATAACATTTCCATGAATGCTAATTTCATATGTCTAGAAATCGTTTATAAAACCCAAATATGACAATATAAGATTTTCTTGCTTATGAAGATTAACCAAATATGTCAAGTTACACCATATTTGGCTTGCTTAACAGAATTGTTCAAAAATTGAGTAATTATTAGTGGAAAATATAGTACCAATAGAATCGAAGTATGGACTTTATGCAAGTTATAGGCAAATATTTGTTTCCGTATAACTTCTTTGAAGGAAAAAATTGGATAGGTCTGGGTAACTATTAGGTTGATGAGAGGAATGACTATTCTGTATTGTGTTCTGGATTTTTTATTTGAAAATTTGAACAAAACATAAAGATTAATCATTCCTTCATGATTCATTGGAAATACAATAAAGTATTCATGTTAATGTAACGTAACATTACTTGATTAGGAATCTAAGTAAAATGGGAATGCCACATTCTCATGTAGCATTCCAATGAATTTTTCACATCATGATTCATTGGAAATGGAATAACTATTCATGTGAATCAAATATGAAGTCAATGTAAGGCTACAGGGTAATGCACACCATAAAGAGATGGGTAACTTGGGATAATTCTTCACACACACAAACATGTGATGCATACCATATATTTTTCAGCTTACACAAATCTTAAAGAGACATAAGTAACTTGACACAATTTTCCATAAACACTAACAATAAGTTTTCACCCACACTAGATGAGTCTCTCAAATTGGTAACACATACCTCTCCTTAAGTGTTACTGTATGCCTAATGTCCCCCCTATGAAGGATAACCTTGTTTTGGTGCTCTTAGCAGACCTTTCACGAGAGAGAAAAACAACAATCAATACAAATACTAAGACAACTACCAAAATCTAGGTCAAAAGCCTTTTGTTAATATGTTATTTATATAATCTACAAGGTTTGCCTCATTCATAGGCACACATTGTGCTACTAGCCATGCCTATCCCTATGCCGCGCCCATTTTTTTTTTGTCACAAATGTGCTCACTTCTAGTAATAAAACTACTCTGCATATATGAGGTTTTATTTCATCTTGCATTATCGTTGGGACTTGTTTGCATAGTTAAGGTGTCTCACGAAGTGTGACCAAAGTTTTCTTAGAAAATGGTCGGTGAAGACCACCATTAAGAAATTTGATCTATTCAATAACAATTTGCACTAATTGTGTGTGTACGTTGTCTATTTCAGGACAAACCCCAACCTCCCGAGGAAGGTCGCCTCCCTGATGCCACAAAAGGTTTGTAGTCCAAGGCTTGTGTAGATATTCTTAAGTCAAATACATCATCGGTTTTTTTCGCTTGTTGACAAGCTGTATCGAAGTTGCTATTTTTTCTTTGGCATTTGTCTGAATGGTCTGAACATTCATTCTTGTAAAATGATTCAATCGTCTAGCCTCCTGTCTATATTCTCATAGTAGCTGAGTCGATTTCATGAGTATTTTCTGTTCAAACAATCTTCTGGAGTAGAGTCTCTTTCAAAATTGTTCTAATAACATTTGCTCATTCAGGTTCCGACCACCTCAGGCAGGTGTTTGGTGTGCAAATGGGCCTGAGTGATCAGGACATAGTTGCACTCTCTGGTGGACACACTCTGGTATCTTTTGCCTCAATATGTCGAGATAGCATCCTATGGATCTATGAACTTTGTTTGCTAAGGCACTTTCAATTCCATTCAGGGAAAATGCCACAAGGAGCGTTCTGGTTTCGAGGGAGCTTGGACCACCAATCCCCTCATCTTCGACAACTCCTACTTCAAGTAAAGATCTTTCTCCCTGAGATAAATATATGTCTTTTCACTGAGGTTTTTTTATATTTTCAATCGTAGAGAGCTGCTAAGTGGCGAGAAAGACGGCCTTCTCCAGCTACCTTCCGACAAGACTCTTTTAGACGATCCTGTCTTCCGCCCCCTGGTTGAGAAATATGCTGCTGTATGCCTTCTCATATTTCCGAATCCTCTTCTCTTACAATTGAACCAACAATTCACACTAAAACATTAAAACGACTTCCCTTCAGGATGAAGATGCTTTCTTTGCTGACTATGCCGAATCACACTTGAAGCTTTCGGAATTAGGGTGCGTTTTCTTTCACTTATCCGTAAGCAAAAAACTACAAATTTCACAAACATGCTTATCATTTAACCTTGTTTCTGAACATAGATTCGGAGTTACGTATTGAGGAAGTTGGTTATTTCTGAAAGGGTTGACGTATGCACAAGGTTTCAAGCTTCTTTTTAATAAACTTTTAGCAGATGGTAAATGTTCAGGTTTTGGCATTACATCTCTTCCAAGAACACTAGTTGATTTGATTTCGTATGAATGCTGCACATGTTGGTTTATGATATGAATGTTTTGGGTTTGCATATGAGCCGACGGGTTTTCACTATTGCAAGAGGTTTAAGCTTACTTCTCTCACGTTTACTAAACAATAGTGTAGAAACACCTCGCGATTCAAGATTCACTGACCGCAAAGGATAAAGTAACGATAATCCGTGTCTTCATCTACTCTCCTACTCATTTTGACATCTAGACAATGATAATCCGTGTCTTCATCTACTACCCTACTCATGTTTGATATCTGACATCTATCTGACTGATGAAACAACTAAAAGTTCTGATTTACTGCTTGAATAGGTTACCGATACTAACTACTCCGACGAAATAAAAAGTCACAATTGTCTGTAAATCGTACGAATGACCAACAACCACAAATAGTTAAGCCAACAGAAGCAGCTCAGTGTGCTAATAATACAACTACAACAGACCCCTAAATGATTATAGAGTAGCTTATATTATCAAGGCATTTGCGAGAAGCAAATAAATATTGCACAATGAGAACGATATACCAGTTCAAAGAACTAAAATCGGCCAACTAGAAAAAGAAAAATTCTAGAAGAGCGAAGTATGGTCATCCAAAACGGCATACCCGTCGTCTCATCCATGGGCATCAACATGCATCTCGCCTGAAATAGCTTCGTTCTCGTGAACTGAACAATCATGGACGATAGAATTCAATGAGCATCTTGGTCCACATAATAAGAACAAAAAACAATCACACATCAACGGCATACCTGAAAAGGTCGTGTCAGGTTCAGCTTCAACAGGCAAGGAGTTTTTCGGTGAAAACTCTGAGGACCTGTTACTTGGATTTAACGAATTACCCTCCGAATTCGTATCTGACATTTGTTGTTCAACAGGTTGCTGCTGCTTCTTTTCCTTCTTCATTTGTTGTTCTCCTTCGGTGTCCTGCCCATTCGATACTGATTTTTCATCCTCACTAACAGCAGCAGTGCCTGCTGGAATCATCTCATCTGAGGAATTTTCATTTGAGTCGCTATTAGTTGCTCGCAGAGTCTTCTTCTGTTTAAGGACAGCACTGCTGCCCCGTTTTCTGCGGGTCACTTTGGATGAGCTTCTACGAACTGTTTCACCATTAGGCTTGAGCATGGGAGGTGACCTTGTCATCTGCCCTGCCACTCGGCGCATGAGTTCCCCGAACTTGGACTGTTGTCTAGAACTCAAAGTCTGTGATTTGGTCACGAAATCACCCAACGCATCAAGTTTTTTCTCCTTTCCCTTTCCTATATCATCGACATCAAAATCCTCTACTTCCAGTTTTCTGTGAGATGAACCCGACGTACCTTTGTCATCATCCGAACCCTGATGATCACTCTCTTCGATCGGTTTAGAGACGCTCTTCCTTTTCCTACCACACTCAACTACATGTCTCTCTGTGCCAACAGAGCTCCACCTAGCTACTGACTTCGTCTTTCTCGAATCATTATCTGATGAGAGATTGACGAATCTTTTACCTGATTTTTTCATCTTGGATGGTGGACTCTGCTCCTCTTTGCCGATCAGCTTAGAAGTTTGATTTGGGCGATCAGCAGCTTCTTTGCCCGATCTTTTGTTCTTGGATCGTGAACCCTGTTTCTCTTTGCTAACTGAGCCCCCTTTATCTCTTGACTTTGTCTTCATAGAACCTTCATCCGAGGAAGTCGAATTTAAGAGGCCAGCAACTTCTTTACCTGATATCTTTTTCTTAGATTCTGAACCATGCTTCTCTTTGCCAATCGAACTCCCTTTGTCGCCTGACTTGGTTTTCCTAGAAGCACTATCTAAAACTTTTGATAGAGAAGCCTCAATGTTATCCTCTAGTCCTGCCCCAATAAGGAACACCGGGAGTTCAGAATACCCTTTTGAGCGATAGAAGGCTTTCAACTGAGATTTGAATATTGCAAGCTCCAACTTGTCTACCCTTTCATTCGGTGACCGTGCCAATGCTCGGATAGAACCAATTAACCTAAGAGAATCAAAGGAGCTTCCGATCCAAGACCGGTTAACAGGATAGTTGGGAGTTCCTTCCCGTACACCAGCATTCTCAAACTTCGAGTCCCGAAGTCTAGCATAACCTTCATCCCTAAAACAGCAGCATGTCATTCCGAAATCAACACGCCGTGAAACCTCCTGAAGCGCGACATTCTTAGCGGTTAGAAACGCGTCCATGCTGTTTTGGCTTGCCAACTGCGAAAAGTGTTTCTGGAATGGCTTCAACTGCGAATCATCGCACCAAGCGAAGGTTTTGTCTCCGAAATACGCAACTAGATAGTGATCCTTTTTCCGATTGTTCAATGCCATCGAGGAGGCATCAGAAGGATCGAATATTTGAGCCGGCCACCACGGGTGGCTCCTCACCTTACCCCAAACCAAATCAGAAACTGCAAACACAGTCTTGTTCTCATCCTGAAAGGGGCAGCAACAAGAATCATGCTCATCGAGAACCACAGCAGATTTCCGCCGCCTTCCCTTCTTCCTCTTTGCACTGGATCTCGCACTTCGGTCCTTCGATTTCTCATCGACCGCATCATCGTCTGCCTCCGTGTCTTCGACTTCCACTGTAACCTTCCCGGTTTCAGCTAAAGCGCCGCCTCCGGAGTCCGTCCCATCATCGCGTTTGCCAATCACCTCCTCAGCTTGATCATCTTCCTCCGCTCCGGTTAGGGTTTCCGGCTGTTCTCCGGCAGCGAAGTTGAGGTCGAGGAAACCATCTCCGGGCTTATTCTCAGAATCCATGCGGACTGGAAAGGTAAAAGCCCTAAGAAAGTCTGAATTTTTTTTTCCATCGAATCGCAAACCCTAGAAATCTTACAAAGCCATTCTCGGAGATCGAAAGACGCGATCAAACACCATGAATTCAAGAGAAAAACCGAATAATTGAAGAGAAATTGGACAGGAAGTCAACTAACTAACTAATTGCAGCTTACCTCGGTCGTAATTTCTTGCTGCTTCAGATCGAGAAAAAATGGGGATGGAACTGGACGAGAATAAAGGGGGACGAGTGGGGGTTGGCTTTGGGGGAGGAGGTCAGCTCACAGTTCGGTAAGTTCACCGCGACGGTTTTTGAATGCTGAGGCCTGAGATCCGAGTAGTCTCGTTTCCCAGGGCTGGCGAAAGCCCGGGTATCTTTCATCGCCCGGTGGCGGTAAGCGGCATTCAAATTCTTGGGATAGTGTAGGCCGAGACCGTCCGCCGCCAACGCTAACAAAATCTGTAGATTATTAATTTGTTTTTTAAAATAAATTTTGACTCTTTTTTTATAAAAATAATTAGAATTTTATTTATAATATATAATATCATACATGGTTGATATATTAATAACGGCAAAAATAAAAAGGTGTCTTTTATTTTAATATACCACATTATTAGAACATTATAATATATAATAATTTTGATTAAAATTACTCTAATTTAGAAGAATTTTGGTCAAAACTCTTGAGTGTAGTTGTTGAGTTTGACTAAAAAAGGTTTGGGCCTCCTGTTTACTTGGAGAGAAAGTAGAGAAGATAAAATATTTACGAAGGAAAGTAAAAAAAAAAGGTGAAGGGAAGGGAAGAGAGGAAGATAAGATTTTACAAGTTTTGCTATCTACTTGGAGAGAAACTAAGGGGGGTGTGGAAGGTTGGAAAGATTACAACACATTGGTCAACTTTTTTTAGGAACATTTTCCTCAAAATCTAAAAGAAAATAATTTTTACTTATTTTTATATCGTGTCCTCAGTTGGTTCAACTAGTGCACTAGGCTTGCTCGGCCGAACCACATAAATACTTATATTTTTGTTAAGCTCTAAAACTACCGATATCGAAGAGGAATTCCAAATGAAATGATGGTGGATAAACTTCAACTAGTAGTACTTTTTAATGGGAAAAAATCACTAAATGGAGGGCTTCTAAATTATCTCGTGCTATACAAATCAAATTGCAAAGACTTATTTACACGTAAAATTCCTATCACAACTTGGCGCCTCCTCTACCCGTAAGTCAAGTATACACTAGTGCCCATTTTCGATCTAACTCTAGCCCTATCTTATCTACTTAGGGTTTACCAAATACACCTCGAGTGAATTAGATTATTCTCAAGAGTGTGTTCATCCTTAGAGTTGGTGTACCGAACTAAGGGGGTGTGGAAGGTTGGAAAGATTACAACACATTCATCAACTTTCTTTCGAAACTTTTCCTCAAAATTTTAAAAGAAAGCAACTTTTACTTATTTTTTTCATCTTCGACCTCTTTTAATTTTACAAACCTATGGCTTCTCCTTTAACTCCCGCTTCATTCTCCCACATCATCGAATTTGTTCATGCTAAAGCATGCTTAAATTGCTCATAGCATAGCAACTTGACGATAGATATCAGGGTTTCCTTTCCTACTTCCTATCATCCCTAGTAAACAACCCCTAAGAACTATTTTCTTCTCTATTATATAACTTGTAGGATAATTAAGATCCCGATGGAACATCGTACTGTATTTAAGACAAAAGAGAAGATATATCGTGTCCTTAGTTGGTTCAACTAGTGCACTAGACTTAGCTCGGTCGAACCACATAAATACTTATATTTTTCGTTAAGCTCTAAAAACACCGATACCGATAATAACCATACGAAGAAGAGAAATTCCAAATCAAATGATGGTGGAAAAAAACGAGACAAATCACTAAATGGAGGATTTCTAAATTGTCTCGTGCGATATGAATCAAATTGCAAAGACTTATTTACATGTAAAATTCCTATCACAACTTGGCGCCTCCTCTACCCGTAAGTCAAGTATACACTAGTGTCCATTTTCGATCCAACTCTAGCCCTACCTTATCTACTTAAAGTTTACCAAATTTTGTACTCATTAGTGATTAAGATTTTATCGTTTACTTTTGCATACACCTCGAGTGAATTAGGTTATTAATTGTCAAGAGTGCATGTGTTCATCCTTAGAGTTGGTGTACTACGACAAACCCTATAGTCAGAACAATTATAGTGCATGGAATATCCGCTAGGTGTCTTATCGCTATGTGCCATGCCCAGGGAGCAAGGCGGAATGATTGAGTTATTTTTTTGAAGTTACATCTAGGAAATGATTAAATACCTTATAAATGGTAAAAAATAGTTTTTTAAAAAAATATATATATTTATTAATCATTTGAATATTATTACATAAAAAAAAGTATTTATTAATCATTTGATTATGACATAAACAAATTATCCTTGCCTCACTTAATCACGATTATCTAACTAATTAAAACGATTAATCCACAGCTAATTCTATTAGTCGTCGCAGTGATCACGTCCAAAGCGGTGCCGCGCCACCACGGCAGGCGTCGTTGTCTTCGTCGTCGAGGAAGAATGAGGGATCCTCGTCTAGGAAGCAGAGAGGACTGGTCGCCAGAGGCGAGGCCGCGACGATGGTGGTGGCGGCCGAGTAGCGGCACGTCATGCTCCGGCGGCGGAGGAGGGCGACGAGGTTGGCGTTGTGGGCGTGGGCGTTGACGGCCTCCGCCTGCGCGCGCGCGACCTGAGCTCGGAGCTCGTCCACCTGCTTCTGCAGCTGGAAAACGGCGCCGGCGCTGCCGTACACCGGGTCCCGGACTCGGGCGTTGGCCTCGTACACCATGCTGCTTACGGCGTCCGCCCGTTGATTCAGGGGAATTTCCTGTCATCAAGTCAAAAAAAAAAAAGAAGAAAAAAGGTAGATTCAGCCGATTCAGTGGTAAATTTCTCTAACCACCAAGAAGTCTTTATCTATAAGACTAAAAATTTAAAATCAAACCAAATCTATCAATTCAACGAATTAAGCAGAGCACACTTTGAGCGAAAAAGTTATAAAGAGTTGATCGATTGAAAACCTGTAAAGCTTTGATGATATTGCTCGCACCAAAGATACGATGGACATTAGTGAACTTTTGAAGGTCCGAGGGCGAAAAGTAAGGGGCGAGCATACACTTGTCGGTACATCGTCGACGTAGGAGCTTACAGGCCGCGCAAGGGCTAAGCACGATCGCGGACGAAGGCGAAGAAAGGGACGACGAGGCGGAGAAGGTCTTGTGACTTGTTGCCATGAGAAGGAGTAGGAGTTACTTGGTGAATGAACGATGATGAGGAGACAAAGCAACAACACACACACATATATATATATATATATAGGGAAGGATGGCGTCAGCAAATAGGGCTTGGGGGGTGTATTTCAAAGATTGAAAATTAGTAGTTTAGTCCCAGACTTTATGAATTTTACACAATTTATCTTTCTATTCTCGTGATGGCAAAAGACGAAACACTCGCCTCTAGTATCCCCGTCAGTTCGTCCCAAGATCAACACGGAGGAGATAAATCACGGGAGCTAGTTTAGCTAGTCTGAACAGTGACTAATGCATAAGAGAGGACATGAACCTGACTACTAATCAGGATTTTACTTCCAGATTTTATGATGATAATACTTCATGTATTAATCATTCTCCTACTTGCTCGATGCAATTGATGGATTTGTCGCATGGTCTTATTAGCATTTTGATAGCGTAATGGTAAGTATTTCGTCAATCTTTTAATTTATATTTTAATTATCTTTTTATATCTTTAATTGGTTAAAGTTTATTGACTTGAACCATGATATAAGGATTAAGGTAATCCACATTGGTGGAGCTCTTCAAGAGCTCTCTCAATAATACTACATCAATATCATATTAAAAAAAAAATTATATATCTCTCCACTATCAAAAAAAAAAAACCTTTTACAATTCTTTTATGGTCCACACATCTCTCCCAAATATCTCTCCACCACTCAAATTAAGAAAAAACTAAAATTAAAAACTTAATTCAATTTTGAAAAAAAAGGAAAAAAAACAAGCAGCAATTCCTTATAGGGAAAGTCACTCCCTATCGAAACCAATTATATCATGTCAATAATGAGAGCTCCTAATCTCGTTGTGGATGCTCTAAGAGTTGTCTTGTAATATATTTCTTTATTATTATTTGTGGTTTAGCAATAACTAAATAGAACATATGACATGCAATAATCTAAAATTAGGCTAGTGTTTGGTCATTTGCTTCGCTAATAATATCATTCGTATCTTTCTTAATCACAATGAGATGTCCCCAATGCATCCATTAGGCCGAACGAAGACTCGAACCTAAACCTAGAACAAATTAAATAATGGACACGTGATGATCAAAACCACCTCATATCTTGTTGCCACATTCCCCAACTTGTAGTATTAAACCCTAAAAGTTTGACATCAACCTAATCAACTTTGTGGGCAATATCTCTTGAAAATCTAGGGATACATGAGCCTTGAAAGGACAACAAGGACATGTCATTTCATTTCATTTCATGGGTATCACATCAAAAATAGAAAAGAAAAAACATAGAAATTTTGGCACTTGCATTTGGTGGTCATGTGCTTGGATACAATTTGTAAACCTAACCTATGAAGGCATTGGAGTAGTAGGGAAAACAAAAAAAATTAGGTCATTTTGGACCTCTTTCCCCAAATTAGGTCATTTTGGACTTCCTATACAATCCTTAGGTTTTAGTTTAGGGTGCACATCGAGTACCTCTAAGAATTTTATTTCAAGTTGATGTTTAATCTTCTCGAATAACTCTTTTAAGTCATTCAATAGGTCTAATACACTACAAAAAATCAGGCAAATAGTGACGGAATTAGCGACGAAATATAATTTCCGTCGCTAATCATTTCTGACTTATTTATGACTCTCCTTGTTAGTCATTTCTATGTAGTCATTGAATCGTCATGAAATCCTTGTTAGTCATTTCTATGTAGTCATTGAATCGTCATGAAATTAAAGTAGTCTAAATTCTAAGATATGTTGAATTTTTAATACCTTATAACGAAGGAGTAAAAATAGAAGGAAGTCGGTGAAGTAGATGGAAATATCATGATAATTTATTTTAATTTATTGATTTTTTTTAATAATATGAGACAACCATGGAGACTATCAAAATGATATATTTTTTTAATTTGTTTTTTTTAAAAATAGGAGGTTCAAGGTTTAAATATTTTATGTTAATTAAAAAAAATAAAAAGAGATGAAGTATTGTTTGGATTGTATTTTTAGATCATATATTTAATATTGTCGGTTTTAAATTTAAATTTGAACCGATCGAATCGAATTTGTTAATCCACACGGACAATTGTGGATCGATACGACGAACGAATTGATCTATACGAATTAAGGAAACCAGCTGGAGACACCCTAAAATTAAGCAACGAGATTAAAGCGGTTGAGGTTGGTTGGTTCATCTTTGCAACCAAATTAAACCCACCACCTTATTAATCCGCCGCCCCGCCCTCTCCGCCGCCCGCTTGGCCTCCTCCTCCTCCTCCTCCTCCTCCTCCTCCACCGCCGCCGCCGCCTTCTTCACCACCGGCTTCTCCTCCTCCTCCATCTCGAGATGGAGGCCGGAAACAAGCTCGTGCCCACCGCCCCCGTCCGCTCCGCCAGCGAGCCGGCCCTCTGCCCCCGCATCGACTCCTCCGGCTCCGGAAGCGGCCGATGGAAGCGCGTTGTGGTCGTCGGCGGCGGAATTTCGGGTTCCATCGTCGCCAAGTACCTCCAGTACCACGCCGACGTCGTCCTCATCGACCAGTACGTCATTGTTACTCTGCTTCGAGATCAGAATTATGCGTGTTTGATCAGTTGATCTCTGAATTGTTCGATGAGCAGGAAGGAGTACTTCGAGATTCCATGGGCGACGATGAGGACCACGGTGGAGCCGGCGATCGCCGACAAGGCCGTCATCAACCACGCCGATTACCTCGTCAACGGCAATCTTGTCGTCGCGTCCGCAGTCAACGTTACAGAGACGGAGGTCGTGACGTCGGACGGCGGCCGCGTGGGCTACGACTACCTCGTCGTGGCCACCGGCCACAGCTACTCGTCTCCCGGTTGCCGGCGAGAAAGAATCGAAGAATTCAGAGAAGGCATTTTCCGTTTCCACCATTGTAGTTACCGAATATGTTAATTTTGCCCCACAGGAAAAAATATCATCCGTCAAAGTTTATAAAATTACCTTTTCATCCCCTAAAGTTTATAAAATTACCTTTTCCTCCTTCCTTTCAAAACAAACCTGTTCAAACTTATTTTCGCTAATCCTATAATAGAATTCATAGTTAAGTTTAGTAAGAGACCTGAAATAGAGACATGATACAATTTGTTTTTCGCCTTATGCGTACTTCACAAATGTAAAATTATTATCATATGACTTAGTGATTATATGTTGAGTTACATAAATAATCTCATAGAGTAAGATTGCATATGATAAATTTAATATGATTTAATCTTTTTCTAAAATTTTACATTGATGGAAACGTCATGCATCATATTATTTTTTGTTTTTGCTTTGTTTTACTTTGCTATATCGTTCAACCTTTTTCGTTGAATTTTATCATTTTTTTTTATTTTAACCCCTATAAAGTGAAAATTTATATAAACTCTTTGTGAGAAAGGACCAAATTGAAATTTTGTTAATAGTGAGTTGTTGTTTGGAATTTCTCCTTTTTTTTCAGCTAACTGGAAGATGAAGTCTTCTAGCTCCGTTCTGATCATCGGCGGCGGGCCGAGCGGCGTCGAGCTCGCTTCCGACATCGCATCAAACTACCCCGAGAAGAAGGTCACGCTGGTCCACAGCGGCTCGAGGCTGCTGGGGTTCATCAGCCGGAAGGCCGGCAACAAGGCCTTGGAGTGGCTGCGGGCCAAGAACGTCGACGTCCTCCTCGAGCAGACCATCGATCTAAACTCCCTGCCCGACTCCAACGGAATCTACATCACCTCTTCCGGCGAGGCCATCGCCGCCGACGTCCACTTCGTCTGCGTCAACAACCCGCTGGGCTCGTCGTGGCTCAAGGAATCCGTGCTCAGCGATAGTCTCGACAAGCGCGGCCAGCTGATGGTCGACGAGCACCTGCGAGTCAAAGGCCGGAGCAACATCTTCGCCGTCGGAGACATCGTCGACATTCACGTAACTCTCCGACCGCTTAGAATAATCAATCACTCTTCACGAACGGAAGCAATTAAATTACTAATTGACCGGTGCAATTTTTAGGAGCGGAAACAGGGGATCCTGGCGCAGAGGCACGCGGCGATCGTGGCGAAGAACTTGAAGGCGATGCTGAAGGGAGTGGCCGGGAAGGAGGGGAAGGAGGTGAAGCTGGGAAAGTACAAGCCGTCGGTTGCGATCGCGATGGTGTCGCTGGGGAAGAAGGAGGCGGTGGCGCAGCTGCCGTTCACCACCATGTCCGGCTTCCTCCCCGGGCTGATCAAAACCAGGGAGATGTTCCTGCGCAAGACGAGGAAGGTGCTGAGCGTGTGAAGAAATTGACGGCGATCAAGTGTATATAAACGACTACTTGAAATGGGGGAAGAAAAGGATGACTCAAATACTCTTTTATGTTGTGTTTAAATTGTAGGATATATAAAGGACGGTTATGATAGGATAAATATTTTTAAGATTTATCTTTTTTTAGATAGTTTGAGATTATTTTGGAGGAGCTGTTAATTAAAATGATGATTTCATTTTTTTATCCAATGTAATTGTTTCACTCGTGATAAATTATAAAGTTGTTGGGCGTGAATTTCATTGTATTGTATGTCGGTCGACACAAAAATTATGCTAGAAGGACAACAATCTAGTCTAGTAAAGTACTGATCAGAATTCAAATTTCAAATAAAATAAATAAATTACAAATCAAAAGAAGACCGTCTATTTTCAGAATTAATAGAGTTTGAAGAAGAAAGGAAGAAAACTTTCTTGATTTTAACAAGTTTTCTTCTCCTTCTCAACTCCCTACTCCTATTGAAGCTTCTTCTTAGCGTGCTTGGATTGTTTCCTTTATTCAACCCTCCTCCACTGTGTGATCGGCGAGAAATAATACCCTAGCTTGAAATCGTATTTTAAACCACCGTGTGATCAAAAGGATATAAGACTCGGAGCAAAAATGTACTATGATGGCTCGAAATTTAGCCATCTAATCTCTCAAATACTTTTGCAAAACAATAATACACAAGGAATGCAAATAGAATCAAGTTCGAATCTATGATAAGTATTTTAGAGTTTAACTTTTGATTGTGTACAAATTGTATTTCAAATTTATCAGATAGACATATTAAGAGAAAAAATCGTCTATCTGTAGGATTAATCAAATTTGAAGAACAAAAGTCAAAATGATAGATATATTAAGAGAGAAGGCCGTCTATATGTAGGATTAATCAAATTTGAAGAACAAAAATCAAAATGAAAGGTGCGAGGTGGAAGTGAGGAAGAAAGCTTTCTTGATTTTACCAAGGTAAGTTTCCCTCTTATTCTTCTCCTAGACTCCCTACTCCTATTGAAGCATCTTCTTAGTATTGCTTCCTTGTTCAACCCTCCTCTACATTAGTGCCATTGGGCGGGCTCGACACGTTGACACAACATCAAAACTGTATCGTTCTAGGCGAGAAACGATACCCTAGCTCGAAATTGTATTTTAAACCACTATGTGATCAAAGGATGCAAGACTCGGAAAGAAAAAAATGAACTATGGTAGCTCGAACTTTAGCCATCTAATCTCTCGAATACTCTGGCAAAACAATATGCAAGGAAGGCAAAGAGAATGTAATTTGTAGTTCAAAGCAAAAGTACAGAATAATGAATTTTCCTTTGGAAATACATAGACAAAAAAATAACAGTAAAATTGGTTCCATGATCAGTTGAAATGAAATGAAATGAATGCGAAAGACACCTTCGATCAGAGAACTGAAGAAAGAATAGAAAGTGAATCCAAATCGATGGCAGGAGTGGACTTTCTTGAATAGTTTCGAAGTGTCAACGAATTGTTACTGGTTTCTAAACTTTCTATAAGTTGCACTGCAATTGTCTCCCTTGTGTGAGCAGATAGTCGCATGACTGAGAAAAAATGTGCAACTAAAAGCTGGTTATCTACTTCTTGGGCAGTGATAGCGGACAGTCCGAGGCAAAAGAACACAACTGACATTTCCATTTCTCATCCTCTGGCACAAAGCTTGCTTCCCTGTATCCCAACCAAAACTCAAGGCCCCTGTTGATCTGTTTCTTGAGCCAACTAGAATCATAGGGAAAATAATATTCTTCTAGTAATGACTGATCGGATTGCAACTCGTATCTGCACAAATAAAACAATGTACTGCTAAGTTTGTCACTTAGTTGAAAGAAAACACTTCATGTTAAGTCCATCTTGTGGTTGTTACCTCAGGAGAAGTTGTTCGTCGGATTGGGATAGCAAACTGGACGTGTCTTGGAAATGAGATAATACATCATCAAGAGTCTGTAGGCACCAAATAAATGGGATCACAAACAAGAGTACTACGAAAAGCCAAAGCCTCAGCGTCCTATACTTTAACTAGGAAAAATAAAATCATTTAAAGAAAGTTATAGCTGAATCACTTGTGTCTATTTAAACAATGTCATGCATCTCGTAATAAGCAATTAACATAGGAATCTGATTTAGAATACAAAACTATAATGCATCTACCTTTAAGTCATGTCCAAATGAATCGATGTATTTCTTGACGTCTCCAGTCAGTGTGTATTGGCGATTCAATTCAAAGTGACGAAAGAAATGTTCTGTGGGGAAGGTATTGGTCACCAAATTGTCCCAGAGGAATTTGTAGCACATCAACTGAAGCCTGAATATTACAAATAAAAAATAGGACTAGTCATGTTATGTGATTATAAGAATCTCATCGACAAAAGCATTATTATGTACCTATGAGCATATTGATTTAACAAAATATTGTATATAATATTTAAAGAAGATGTTCATACATATTAACTAAAGAGTTCCTAATGAGAATACATAGAAGAAATGTTAAACCAGAAATGATATCCTTGAGTATTCACTACTGGTCATGAATGTTTCAATGGACCTAGGTAGATGCAATGATGATGAGCTTAACCCAAAGAATCGTAACTCTTACCCCTCTTTTCTTTTTCAGACTAAAAATGAGATCAACGCTTTGCCCTCTACCATCCTCCAATTCTTAATTCACAGCCTTAAACCAGTCTGAGTCCTGATATGCGACTTCACTACTCGTATAGAGTAGAGAGCAGAATAGACAGACTTTTTTATGAGAATAAACTTTAGGAAATCCAAAACCAACAAGTACCTACAAAACGTTATGAGTCTCAAATTGCTAAGTATGTGTTAGATCAGTGTTTTTACATCAGCCCTTGGGACTAATGTCAATAACATGGTAATTTTGCTCTTGTATTCTCAGCCTCTTTCCAACACAGGCATCCAAGTGTTCAAATACTAATTGAAGGGGAAAAAAAGGCTCGGAGTAGGACAGATAGTTCTAACAACAAAATCCCTTTTTGTCCTACAGCAGGTGACTAGATTAGAGCTTCATTATCCTCTATTGCCAACATTTCCCATGTGAATATGCGTCATGAGTTTGCAAAATCTTTTTGAAATTGGACATTTACAGAGCTAGGAATGTCTCCAAGATATGCCAATTTTACAAATTGCAACTTGTTCATACAAATTTGATATATAAATTTACTGGACCAGTTAGATTCATAGTCCAAAGACTGCTGCTGGATATCTAACTCACCTACCTTTGTTGAGAACAGAGACATTTCACAGCATTATTAACTAGACAACGACTGAAAACTTGCATATGCAACTTCTTCTTGGGAATAGTGAAACAACCTTCTTTGAAAACTTCTGATGACAGTTACAAATGATACAGAATTCCTAATACATATGAGATTAGTATCAGCAGAGCAAAAAAACAAAGTATATACAAGAGAAAAAATTACCTTGCATTTCTCTTTTGTGCTGCGGAAGGCACTGTTGCTTTGCGACGTGTCTTTGTATCCACCAACAAAGGTAAACCAGCACCTCCATCTCTTGAGATCCTAATTTCATCAATTACTCCCACCATCCATACACCTTCAATAACTCCAACTCTGATATAACAGAATTCGTGAGTCAAATGTATACAATTTATTTTTTCAGAATAAAGGGGTCACCTGATCAGATCACCATTATAGAAATAACTCCCCTATCTCATTCACCTAAAAGATAATAACCCCTCTCTAGTATAATCTAACTTTTAGAAATCTACCTTCAAAAATAGCTATTTGAGAAAATTAATGTAAGATATTCCTTTTCAGTCAAAGATAAGATGTTATCCTATCCAGGATTCCATGCTAAAGTTGCAGCCATCCATTATCTCCTATCACAAGCACAACTAACCAAGTGTACGAGAAACCAAAACAAAAAGAAATGATAATAAATGTATACATACATTTATCTATCACTCTGACAACAGCGAATTACCAATAATAAAATGTATACATACATAGGAAGCTCACGGGTTATGCCTTCAAATAATAAATGGTGTGCGCCTACAATGAAGTTCATCAATCTTATTGCCCAAGAATCTTCAATAGTCTTACAATGAAGTTCAATCTTCTCTGACACCTGTTAAATCTAAAGCTAAAAAATATAAGTAACATTTCTTTTCATTAACTTCCAACACAAAAAGAGACACAAACTAAAAGATGGCAAATTGTAGAACTCTTAAAGTTACCATCTAATATGCAAGATTCAGATTTAGAGCTAATAAAGTTATAGTAGGTTGCATAAAAAAAGCAATTTAAGTTTTTTAAAATTCATGTGCAAGTACAGAGTAAGCAGCTATGTGTGTTTACTTAAAGCTCATCGAGGCCTCAACATCCACAAATAAAAAAAATCAAAAACATCAAGACTACTAATAAATTTATGGAATTAAAATTTCAGTTGTATACTTTTAGTGACTTTCTGCTTTGAGATGATAAACAACTTAGAAATTAGGACTCTAACAGTTAAAAGATTTAAATTTTCAACTACAAAAAACATTGTCAGTGCCTCTTAGATTCATTGGAAATTAGGGTTCTAACATTGATATGCCTTCATCTAATTTACTTCATTACATGATCTATAACATAACAAACAAGTATAATTTAGTGTTCAAAATTGGAAATTCCAGTTCCTATTCTCACAAACTAGAAAATTGATAAATATTCATGAGAATTCATTATACTTCAAAAATGAGATTAGGCATCTTAAATTTAGAGAATCAGTTCACACAACTTACAAAAGATGAATGTCGGGAATATAAAATTTTTGCATGATCGTCTCTTTCAACGACTCACCTCCTTTTCGAGTTGGCTATGACGATCAGAACCAGCTTTCATAGCTTCAGTTCTCTTTGGCTTTCCCTGGTGAAGCAAAAACTCCATCTGCTTTTCGCACCATTCCTGATATTAATAGCGCTACAGATAAGGATCAGAAAATGACATCTCAAAAGAGCAAAGAGAAATGCAACATCCTATAGAATGGAATAGATGGATCGATGCACATAGGTGGAAACAAATTCATAAACCTTTAATCCAAGGTAGCTTAACAACATCGACAATTGAAATGGAAAGAAACAACATTTTGGGCAGATAATTGACGACGATCAATCTTACGAAACCTACCGTGGAAGTGAAGTCAGTAACGGAAAGCCCCCTTTTGGATCGAAATTGACCGAGAAGGGAGGATCTAGGCGGGACGGTATCCTCTATGTCCGACGCGAAGGAACGAGCCCCGTGGGAGGTCGGCGGAACGGAGGAGCAGGGGAGGATGGAGGTAAGGGAAGAGAAGAGGGCGAATCGGGAGGAAGAAGAGGGGCAAGCGGAAGAGGCGAGGAAGGGGCGAGTGGAGGCCAGGGCAGCTTCGATGAACGCCATCTCTTCCTCGCTCACGATCTCCACTGGGATGTGCACGCCGCCGTCGCCGTCGCCGGAAGTGGAGGTAGATGTGGTGTGGTTGCTCGTGATGGCGAAGGAGGAGGAGGAAGAAGACGAAGGGGAAGATGACGTGTCCATGACGTCGTGGGAGTGCTCCACGGCGGGCGGACACGACCTGGAGCACGAACTCGAAGGACCGCACGTTTGTTCGTCGTGCACATCGCCGCCTCTCTAGTTTGGGAAACGGGTAATTTTATGGGGGGTTAAAAGGGAAAAAAATCATTAATTAAAATTATTTTAAAATAATTAAAATTTATAATAATGTGTTAAAACAATTAAAGACTACTATAATAATTATCAGTAGTTGTTATTAGGATATTCATATTAATTTGAATATTAATATATATTATTTATTTAAATAATATATAATATATTTTTTATTAATATATATTTATATTCATTTTAACATTAATATTTATTATTTATATGAATCCTATTATCTATTTATTTATCTTTATTTTTTATATTTAAAATTTATTTTCTTAATTAATTTTTTAATAAAATTTACTCATGCATTCAAAAATTTAATATTGTTAATGTGTAAATGTTATACACTCATCCACATTAGTTTATAATACTATTTAAATATTATAACACTCGTAATATTAACATTAATATGTATGCTCTTACTATTGTAACAACCATTTAAAATAATTTTAAATTTTTTATAATATTT
Source organism: Hedychium gardnerianum (assembly GCA_038050645.1). Taxonomy (NCBI): domain Eukaryota; kingdom Viridiplantae; phylum Streptophyta; class Magnoliopsida; order Zingiberales; family Zingiberaceae; genus Hedychium; species Hedychium gardnerianum. The sequence goes on along the minus strand of JBBUKS010000054.1, from coordinate 3,646,330 downwards.
TTAATTAAAATTAAATAATATCGACTAAGTCGATAATTTTTTTTATATAAAAGTATTTTTATATAGTAATTTTAACTAAATTAAATTTAAAAAATAATTTAATTTTACACCGCTGCTACGTGATTATTACAATAAAGTTGGAATAAGAGTATATATATATATATATATATATATATGACAGTTGATGTGGGCACTTGACGTGGCCAAAATCATAATTTTTCTTCCTTCTCTCTTCTTCACGTGGGAATTTTTTGGCCCCGATTCTCCATATTTATTTCAAAAAATTTCAAAGCTTACCGTCTTTCTTCCTCTCCTGTCACGCCCCGAGGGGGTATTTGTCCGACGAAAATCGGACAGCACCTCCCCTGTACGGCGGACAATTTTTCTGAATACATAATACACTAACAAATACCCAACACGGGTATATCCAATCAATCACAATAATAAAGCACAAAATAATAAAAATACCCCACACGGGTATTGCACAACCACGCAGTTTATATAATAGAATTAATACCATAACAGAAATAAATGGTCCACACGACCATAAAACAAAACTTACAAATTGCGAGCCGGCTCGGCTTGACACCAAGACATAA
>JBBUKS010000054.1:3629156-3644615 GCA_038050645.1 Hedychium gardnerianum | reverse complement strand
TGACCAAGTGTTCTTCTCTTTTCTTAAAATATGTATTAGCTAATATAAGGTCATATGCTATCGCAAAATCCAATATAATTTTCCCTTCTTCATTTCTCGTTCCAAACTCATACCCTCCATGTACCCTCTCATATTCCTCATTTTTCACTCCGACATGCCCATTTAGATCGCCTCCTATAACAATCATTTCATTTGACGAAATATTTTGTAATACTTCATCTAGGTCATCCCAAAATCTTGATTTGATAGCTTCATCTAATCCTACTTGAGATGCATATAAGCTAATTACGTTCATAATTTCTTTCGCCACTATTATCTTGAAAGCTATAATTCTATCATCTTTTCTAACTACTCCTACAACTTCATCCTTTAACAAACTATCTACAACAATACCCACTCTATTTTTTGTTTTACTCTTTCCTGTGTACCATAACTTAAAACTCGAATTCTCTTTATCTTTGTCTTCTCGCCTACCCATTCTGTTTCTTGTACACACAAAATACTGATTTTTCTCCTAATCATCGCATCTACTACTTCCATTACTTTACAAGAGTTCCTATGTTCCATTTTTCAAATCTTAGACTATTAGTTTTCTTATAATATTTGTTCTTATTCAACCTATAGTGTGAGAACTCTTGCCTATTTAATACTACACTCAAGTTCTCATGGAGATGTAGCGGTCCTTGCCGATACGTTACAGTCAGACCTTGCAACGCGAACTCTTGCATATTTAGCACTACACCCGAGTTCTCACGAAGATGTAGCGGTTCTTGCCGAGATGTTACAGTCGGACCCTGCAACGCGTTCCTAGCATTATCACAATAGTTTAATGGATCAATTCATTGAAATTTGTCATAGTTTAACAATGGCTGACAACCTAACGCAACCCTCCTTCTTTACCCGGGCTTGGGACCGGCTATGACTGATTCGTGGGCAATATCCCTTGGAGACGAAGCTTGCTAAAATGGTACATTTACTAAAATATGACACAATTTAGTCATGCATGGTGAGTTGTGGGCTTCCAAAGGAGCCTTATAAGCTTAGATGAATAAGCTACTATTAATTTTAACTTAGGGACTAGTGCTTGGATCTGACAAGTTAATAGGAAAATTTTCTAGTTCTAAGAAGGTTGTGATAATAGTATCAAAGCAGATCTAGTCAAAAGGTGAGGTAGTCAAAAGGTTGTTTGTGTAACCATACAACCACCATTACACCTCACATACATGATTAAAGACGGGCTGTGTTAGACTTGACACTCCAGTTTAGTCCATATGGCGAGTTGTGGATTAATAAAGACAATTTAAAGATAGCATTTTTGAGCTGGTGGTTAGCTTGACAAGTAAAATTAGAAAGCATAATAACCAATTATGTAAAAAATAGAAAACATAATAACCCATTATACTGCTCAGTTAATGCACAAATACAAGACATATTTCTAATTATTATCTAAATAATATTAGTTATCATATATGTATATATTAATTATCATATTATTGGTATATATTAGTTAATATATATATTTGTAAATTAGGTTAATTGTCAATTAACCTAATGATAGTTTTCTAAAATAGATCCCTAGCTTGTATATAAATATGTCTTACTCTTTAATAAAGGGTATGTATTTTTTTTTTATCACAAACAACATGGTATCAGAGCCTTTTGTCTCCTCGCCGTGGGCCTGATCCACTAGCAACTTCTCCTTTGCAACTCCACTGCTTCCTTCGCCTTCGCCTCCAAAAATCTGCTACTTCCTCTGCTCCTCTGCATCCTCTGCCTTCGTCGACAGGAGAAGAAACCAGAGCTGCTGCTGCTGCCGAACCCCTGCTGCGTTATCAGGGCTTCTCTCTCGATGCCCCCCCTGCTGCATAAGGGCTTATTCTAGTGCCCCCCTGCTGCGTAAGGGCTTCTCTCTCAACGCCATACGTTGTTGCTGCCGCCGTCTTTCTCAACAGAGCAGCCAGCAAAATAGGATTTCCTCTTAACGTCATCCTATAAGGTTGCTGCCACCATCTTTCATCGCTGATGCCACTGTCCGTCGGGAGACACCAACCCATTGTCGCCGTCCAATCAGAAATCTAGTGTCTTTCCGAAGTAGGGATGCACGAAGGGGTTGAATCGGAGCAGCCCTTGCTCTCTCGAACACTCTTCTACCTCTGGATTTGTCACTTGGAACTTGTTTCTCAGCTTCGTAACAGCTATATAAAGTAATATTAGCAGTAACAACAATATTGTTTTTCAGCTTCTGTTTTCTCTTTCTGCAGTAACAGCAGACAAAGTAATATCAATAGTAACAGCAGTAACAGCAATATTGTTTTTCAGCTTCTGTTTTCTCTTTCTGCTTGTCATTCATTCTTCAGGCACCTCTCGAACACTCTTCTATTTTGACTTCCTTTGGGATAAAGTCGTATGGCTGAAAATAAGCCTTCTATTGTGATGGATATGGTGCCTATGATGTCTAAGATCACAGACTAGAAGCTAAATGGTTCGAACTATTTGGATTGGAGTAAGACATATTTATATACAAGCTAGGGATCAATTTTAGAAAACTATAATTAAGCTAATTGATAATTAGCCTAATTTACAGATATATATATTAATTAATATATACCAATAATATGGTAACTAATATATACAAATATGGTAACTAATATTATCTAGATAATACTCCTCCTCAAGTTGGTGCATAGATATTAATCATGCCCAACTTATTTCAAAGATAATCAACCCGAACCCCATTTAGATGACAATGACACTTGGACGTGGTCGATCTACCTTCAGGGAAACGGGCTATTGGATGCAAATGAGTATTTGCAGTTAAAATCAATCCGGATGGGTTAGTTGTCAGATTAAAAGTTCGTCTTGTCGCTAAAGGCTATGCTTAAATCTATGGTATGGATTATTCTGACACTTTTTCTCCTGTTGCAAAGTTGACATCTATTCGATTGTTTATTTCAATGGCCGCTACTCATCATTGGCCTTTACATCAACTTGATATCAAGAATGCTTTTCTTCATGGTGATCTTCAGGAGGTGTATGTGGAGCAAGCTCCTAGTTTTGTTGCTCAGGGGGAGTCAGGGCGAGTTTGTCGTTTCGAAAAGATCTGTATGGTTTGAAACAGTCCTCGTGCTTGGTTTGGAAAATTTAGTCAGGTTGTTGAAAAATTTGGTATGATGAAAAGCAAGTCTGACCATTCAATGTTCTACAAGCAGTCGAGCTGACATCATTCTGTTAGTCATATATGTGGATGATATTATTATCACTGGAAGTGATACTACAGGAATCTCATCTCTTAAATCTTTCATTCATACTCAGTTTCACAAGAAAGACTTGGGAGTGCTAAAGTATTTCTTGGGTGTTGAAGTTACGAGGAGTAAAAAAGGTATATTTCTATCTCAGAGAAAATATGTCCTCGACCTATTAACTGAGATAGGAAAATTGGGGGCAAAGCCTTGTAGTGCTCCAATGACTCAGAACATGCACCTCACAGGAGATAACAAACTATTTGAACATCCTGAGAGATATCAAAGGTTGGTTGGGAAGTTGAATTACCTTACCGTGACTCGTCCAGATATTGCATATTCGGTTAGTGTTGTCAGTTAGTTTATGTCATCTCCAACCGTTCATCATTAGGCAACATTAAAGCAAATTTTGTGTTACTTGAAGGGAGCAAAAGGACGGGATATCATATATGAAAATCATGGGTACACTCATATTGAATGTTTTTCAGATGCAAATTGGGCGGGTTCCAAAATGGATAGAAGATCTACTTCAGGTTATTGTATCTTTGTTGGAGAAAATTTAGTCTCATGAAAGAGTAAAAAGCAAAACGTTGTGTCATGATCCAATGTAGAGTCAGAATATAGGGCTATGACACAATCTGTATGCGAGATAATGTGGATATATCAACTCTTGACTGAAGTAGGACTTAAGATTTCAGTACCAGAAAAACTGTGGTGTGATAACCAAGCTGCTCTTCATATTGCATCGAATCCTCTGAGTGAACTAAGCACATTGAAATTGATTGTCATTTTATTTGTGAGAAAATTCAACAAAGCTTGATTTCTACAAGATATGTGAAGACTGGAGAACAACTGGGGGACATCTTCACAAAAGCTTTAAATGGGATTCGGGTTGATTATCTTTGTAACAAGTTGGGCATGATTAATATCTATGCACCAACTTGAGGGGGAGTATTATCTAGATAATATTAGTTACCATATTTGTATATATTAGTTATCATATTTATATATATTAGTTACCATATTATTGGTATATATTAGTTAATATATATATCTATAAATTAGACTAATTGTCAATTAGCCTAATTATAGTTTTCTAAAATAGATCCCTAGCTTGTATATAAATATGTCTTACTCTTTAATAAAGGGTATGCATTCTTTTTATCTCAAACAACACTAATGAAAGAAAAATATGGTTCAATATGTTTACATGAATAAAGATACCAATTCCCACAAAAAACTAAAATTAAACTCCATGATCATCAATATGAATAAGTGAAGAGAGATTACAACATGATCGCTTGAACATTGCCACAGTAAATTAGATAGACAATAAAAATAACAAAATATAATCACCTAGCAGGTATTGGAATCTTCTCCCATTCTTTGTTGCTAACCTTTTTGATATAAAGGGATAAAATGTTTTTAAGCCCCCTGCATTTGAAACAAGAACAACTTATTGAATTTCTATGGGCAGAAATATTGGCACACATGAACAACAAGAAAAAATATATCCAAGAGACAGAAGACCCGTATCAATATGAATATAGATCAGTCATTCCAAGTTAGAAAATTAATCACTTTTTGTTACAGGAAAATAAAAATAAATTCAAGAAGCAAACATTTTTGATAATTATGTGCTATAACTGACCTTAGATTTGGAGTTTTCACACATGGTGTAAAGAACCAACCTTGTGTGCAGCTATATCCACCATAAATCAACTGCAAAACAAATGCTGTTTGTTACATTTGACTATCATCTAAATATTATTCATTTTAATAATTAAGAAGGAATAATGCTTAAAATGTATATCAAATTATTGTTAATACATCATATAAATAACAAATCATATTATTGATATAGAATCAGTAAATGTTAAAGTATGTTATAACTAATAGTGTGTGTGTGTATTAAAAAGATTACTAAACAAAAATAGATTATTAATATATGTTTGTAAACAAAATGGTTTTATTCCTTAATAATATATGTTATAAGATTTAGTCAGTCCCTAATTGCATGCAGGTAGAGTTTTAGCTAAAGGAAAGGGAAATTTTGGGTTGTTGACCAAGAGAGGTTGCTAACTTCTATCTTGATCCACAGTAAAGAAATTTAGAGTCAAATCATGGCAAGGTTGGATTAATGATCCTCAGAGTTCATGATAAATCTAGAGTTGTGGCCAGGGTGAACAATTTAAGCAAATGATAAAGACTATCCCTCCAATGCTAGTTCACTAGGAATCAAGTTGGGATTGTCGAAAAGGCCTTGGTTCAACATTTTCCAATGAATTCTAATATGACCAGATTTTAACCTGATTTCATCCAATCTGATCTCAGTTTCACCAAATCACAATTTATTTTCTTCAATTGGTAGTGAGCTATCTAATTTTAGCCAATTTCTTTGAATCTCTAGGAATTCATGGAAAATTCCAATTTTCTATTTTTCAGAAAAAATTGAAATTTGAAAGTGAATCTGCTGAAAATTAGAAAAATGTTAAGCAACTTTTTCACACCATTGTAGAATAAAATTAATTTTAAAACCAAAAAATGCTTGTTGCCAAAGAAAGGAAAGATTTATTATGAAAAATAACAAGGAAAATAGAAATTAATGAACTAATTCTCGATCTAAACAAGATGTCAATTTCATGGAAAAAATTGAATCAACCTTTGCAAATACTGATTGATCAGCTAGAGTGATCTACAGGTATTAGCTGATTCTGACAACCACCTCCTTACTTTTTCCCACTTTGTCAATTTTACTTGAACATTCCACACAATCAATGTCTGGAAAGTGATAAATCATCACAAGTCAAAATATCGAAAGTATTGTTTCGAACAAGAGTTTCAATCTTCAATCGAAATGGTAGAGTATCGATATGATGTTGTGTTAACACTTTGGCATGCTTTCTGAGCGTTTTGAGTTCAACTCAAATGAGTTTAAATTCAAAAATCCACTTCCACTAAACTCATTTACCCCCAAATATAAAGTAGTGGTAGTTATAAAATCAATTGAATTATAATTTTAAAATAATTAGTTAGCAAAATTTAAGAAGTATCTCAACTAATGGCTACACGCCTACACCTACCTAATACCAAAAAATGAACATTGTCAATCTGATGACAGCATTGGTTCTTATGACCTCAAATTAAAATTAATCTCGTAACTTTCTAGGCTTTCTATGACCTATTAAATAATACTCCCAGGATATCAGATATTAGAATTGATTACTCCACATATCCATAAATATATCTTAGTTAACCACCCACCAAGAGCTGATCTTTAATTGGCAGATTAAAACTAGAATGGGTATAGGTACAAGATTATGAATACATCTTAGTTTCTCCAACTTTAACATCACTCCTTTTGCTACTATGATACTCCAATTGGTGCAACTTAGTTTCCAATCTTTAGCAAAAATTAGCATGATGAAAAAATACAGTATGAAAAAAAACTCAGATAATAATTGGAATATAGATTAGGACTTGTTAATCTGGTTTTTAATCACTATTTCTCATTTTAAAGTGACACTATTAATTTATTAAAACCATCACAATGACAATTATTTTATCCATAACAAAAGGATGTTCCTCTATCTGACTCGAATGCAATGTAATAAAGACAGAAATATGAACCTACTTTATTTGAAATTGGACCTTGTGCAAGGTATGGCCTTGTGTTACGTAAACGGTGAAAGCCATAGGCAACTTGGGCATCCATTCCTGTATTGCAAGAAATTGAAAAGAATAAGGATCTGCAAGCATCTAATGGAAGGAATACATGACTACATAAAAGGTTAAGCATGCAAATGTATGACAAGATTGCACAAGAAAAAGGAAGGTTATTTAATGTAAACTGGAAGCAGTATCACCATACGATACCAGTTGAGCTAGACAGAACCTTCGCAAGATAGTAGAAGAGAGAAAACATTCTGAAAAGTAACAAGTTTAGAGAAACCGACGGAAATAGTACAGACAAATTTTGATATGCATAATAAAGAAACCAGTTATGACACGATAGTCATCCTACATACAAGAGTGTTAAATAAACCATAGTATCCTCATTTTGTGGTCGCATATCATTCTGCCTGAAAATTCAGAATATAATCAAGGAAGATATCACCCAAATGGTATATTATTTATTCTAAGAGCCTTGCATACTATATGGATTAGAATAAAGATGCTAACTCAATAGTTAAATTCAGATCCAAGATGGTATCAATTTCAATTTTCCACAAATTTTCACAACAAAATGAATTGCAAATGAATATTATTAATAGCATTGATCATACCAATGCTCAAGTAATTGTAGAAGACTCCTTCAAAGCAAGAAATTCTTTCAGGCAATTCTCTTTGGATATCCACATCCTATAGAATCAGTAACTTTTCCAAAATATCATCGTATATCTTAAATGGTAGCACATTTGAGCAATTAACTTAACTAAGCAGAGAACAAATGAGAATCATACTTGAATAGACGCATACTAAACACTGCTACTTTGAAGCTAAATATAGCAAACAACCTTAAATTAAAAAAACAAAAAAGTGTGTTTAATAGTAATTGGTACACCAAAAATGAATTAAGTAGAGATAGTCAAACGACTAGTGACTAGAACTCTAGAAGTAGTAACACTTAGCCTTAATGGAAGTTGAGGAGACTTGAAACGAGAGACAAAGATGTAGTTTGACATAGGCTAAGTGAAGAAAAATAAGTAGCTAACTAGTATAAGTCAACTTGCAGGTGATTGTTGTTTATAATGGTATTCAACGATTAACAATGCATCATGTTATAGCTTTTATGATCCTTAGAAAAATAGTGTCTACTAGAGCTCGTTGGATGTAGAATAATGTTTATGCATCTTTTTTCTCTTCATCTTCTACTTCCTTTTAAAATGGGAACCTTTCTTTAATCAAAATTTGTTTACAAGAGCTTCAAATAGTTTACAGTTTAGGTTAGTTTACAAGCTAGTTGGAAATTACAAGTGTCGAGGGCTTTTGAATGGAGCTATAGTTGTAGCTAGGTTTCTTGACATTTTAGTTATAAATGCCCACACCAACCCTCTATTTATAGATGCTCTCCACCACCTATGAAAATTCTAGAGAGCCAGCTCCCCTTCTCAAGATATTTGCAAAAAAAATTTGTGACTCTTCTAGAAATTGCACCAAGTAATTGTTTACTTAATTATGTAAGAAAGTGTTTTAACTCAACAGGTTCATTAGAAAATAAAAATGTTAAATCAAACTTAGACTGGGGTCAAACTCCTGTCATAATAGCAAGGTAAATAAAAGCTAAAACAAGCATATAAAAAAATCTTGAGGAAAATGGTTCTGGCCTTGTGGTGGTTGGATGGCATGCCATAATAGATGTTTCATGTCAATTCTATAAGTACAAACATTTCCTAACCTTGGAACCTGCACATCAACAACTATAATATAGTAACTCTACTTTCCAGAAAGCGCATGGAGCCAAGTAATTATCAGAAAGCCTTAGGAGCATAAGAACCAGCATGTATCATGGGAAGTGGACAAATGGAAATTTGCAAGAGAAGGAACCATAACTGAATTGTAGATGAAATGAGATCAAGCTTAGCATTGTACCTCGTTGAGATCATACTCTCCTACAGACTTAAGACAATAAGGCAATTGAAGTCCTTGTGTTTCTTGCATTATGATTGTAACGTGCCAACTGCATGATAAGGGGAAAAATTTGCATAAGATAATTATCTCAAGAAGGATCAGTTGCTTGTGTAAAGTTTCCCAGATTTATTACACTGCTATTAAGCTACCTTGTGCAGCTTCCCACACTGGATTAGAAAGGAAACAAAATGTTAAAAGATTGTGCAAGGCTAAGAAAATTTATAGTACTGACAAGTCTGATAGACCAAATGTAGGAGAATCTCTAGTCCATTCGCAATGTAGCGTACTTGATATGTTCCATAAGATGGAGGGCTTTAGTTAAGAATTCTAGGAAAGCAAGTCATGCACAATTCATGAACTAACAAGATTTAGTGATGTTATATTAATGTGGATATCACTGCATAAGCATAAGCACCATGGTTATAGAAACCATTCCACCTCGCATGAAGTGAGATGCATCATTCTAAGGCAGGATTGAGATGTGGAAAAGTTGGGATGGAAGCACCATGTCAGATATTTCACATTGCTGGCGACTATCCAAGGCAAAAGAGAGTGGAAGCAGCTCTAACATGCAAACTCAGTGAACAGAATGACAATTAGTTTTTTTTTTTTTTTAATATTGAGGTAAAATGGATATATGGCTACTCAAGAAGGAAAAGATATTCTTATCTTGCAAAAATTAGGTGTAGCTCTAATAAGTGGCAAAAGGAGAAGCACTCGCCCCCAGCGCCCCCGCTAGCCCACCCCAAGACCAACACGGAAGGTGTAGCTCTAATAGAGATGATAGAAAGTGGATTGAGATGACATGGATATGTTCAAATGGCTTGAATCAATTAATATTAAAGGTATAAGGAGTAGAGGGAGACATTGAAATTGTAGATAATCTGTCTAAATATAATCAAATGAAATCTATCATAGAATTCAATGAATAAAAGAATTGTTAAACCAACACCAAATACTTGGAACCTAAACTACACAACTTGATGATGCACATAATATCAAATCAATTTATCATCAAAAATATAATCACCATCAGGTTGTGTTAATCCACTATACGGAATCAACTGCATGAAAACTTATCCTCCATTGCACTCTATATACTATTTCACAACTAAGATTCAGATCTACTATACTACTTCAAATTACGTTAATTGTTCTCTTTGGATATCATGTGAAAAAGACATGATACTGGAATCAAAAGTTAGGGCCTAGCAAATAAAACAATTATATAATTTTATGCAACAAAAGATTCTTTTTATGGCACAAAAGAAGAAAGCTGCTTTCAATTAGAACTAAATGTATTACGGGCAGAGGGAAATGACAAAGTGAAGTCTTGCATAAAGTTCAATGGAGGCATAAGAATCATGTAGCAAACCCCGAATAGTTGGAACTACACAGCTTGATGATGAGGAAGACATCAAATCAACTTATCACCAAAAAAATAGTCACCACCAAGTCATGACAATCCCAATAATTGGTGCCAACTACATGGATCTTATCCTCCATCAAACTTTATGTAAGGCTATTTCAATAGTCATATTAAGACTTCTTAACTATTTCCAATTATGCTAGTTGGAGTTCTCTTTTAGATATCATTTGAAGAAGACATGATATTGAAAGAAAAGGTTAAGTTCATAGCTGCTAGAACAACTCATACTCTTGTACGATTTTATGCAAAGATTCTCGTTATGGCAAACAAGACGAAAGAGTCCCTTTTGAATGCTGAAATGAGCACTATAATTTTTCCCCCATATCTCACCTCAGGAATGGGCACTACTTAATGTATTAGCAATCATCTCCAAGACCTTGAATCTATCACAGTTGATAAATACATCACAGATGATATGTGAAAACCCACAAATACTAGCAATCTTAGTGTATGCAACAGACCCTGTATCCCATACTCTCACTTGGTGGGCTAGCTTTGTATATGTTAAGTGCAATCAAATGATTTTTTGTGGTTAGGCCACAAGGAAAAAATATGATTTGAAGAATCATCATCTATTGCATTGAGCTCTATTCAAGACAATATCGCTAGCAATATTTAAATCAATTAAATCATTGACTAATATTTATCTTAGTCACCCTCTACCTCTTTCATCTTTCACTCTAATAGATTCAAGATGCTGCTGGTCATCTTTGAACATATCCAAACCATTTTGACTGGCAGTTAAATATGGTAAAAATGAAATTAAAGGGGTTGCACTATCAATCTCACAATAGAAATATAGATAAAACGCTCACCTATCAAGGTTTTGAACAGGATTAGAAACTGCCTTAAGAAGAGATTGTTTCACTGCCGACTTCCATGCAAAAGGGAAAGAGCCACCCTGCATTGGTGTACTATAAGTAAACAGATGTTATATTAGACTGGAACAATCGAAGTTAGTGATGTACAAGTCTTTACCCAACCAAAACTCCTAGAAAGATCATTCCCTGTTCCAAGTGGAATAATACCAGTTGGGGGAACAGGGTCTCTTTTCTGCACAAAAAGTTCACCAAGACTCCCCAAAATCCAACCTACCGTACCATCACCTCCTGCAACCTGCAAAACAAAATAATCAACCAAGACTCATTTGATCACTAACAGGAAAGAAGCAATCAAGCAAATCTTGTGAAATTGCATCAAAACAAGAATGAATTTGACAAACAAATAATTTTAATATTTGATTGATATCTACAACATTAACAAATTTGGACATGCAATGATCAAGAAGAATGCATCAATGAATCAAACTTATGTTCATAAAAAAGCATCAGCAAGATAAACTTGCAAGAAAACATACCATAATTCTTAGCTTCTCACGGATGGTCTTTGCATGATCATCACCATGTGATGCCAAATTCTCTAAGCAAGTTAAAGCATAATGAACAAAATGAGAAGGTGGCGTCACTGAAAGATCAAAGACCTGGGTTAACATACAAGAAATAGTAAGTGACATGATTTCATGCTTCTAGATATGTTCCTGACCCAAAAGATATTTATGAAAATAAAATCTAGAACCAAATGCAGTCAGCACAACATGATCATTCAAACATCCTGAAAAAAATGTGAGTCAAATTAGATAGACTTCAAGATACCAAAATTCTACTTTGCTAGCACAACCAATCTGTGTGGCAACTTTTATTGGAGATATTGATGGATATTGGGTATTCACTTCCAGTCCCAATCACAAATATGACAAGTATAAAAATCTTCAAGCATAGTCGTAGTTGCCTCAATTGACCTGTAAATTACGTTTAACATTGGAGCATAAAAAGAGGCTGATCAATAAGAAAATAGGCAGCTGCTGAAGATGCCCAAAATTGAATTTTCTTCTGGATAGAGAACAATTGTCATAACCTCCAAGCAAGATATTAACAATCTGTTTTTCAAATTAAGTAACATACAAGTTCACTTATAAAGTCGTTGAAGAAAATGTTCCTTTGAGAAGAAAACAAGGGACAAACACCATTCTAAGGATGAAGTAAAAAATTACAATGGCGCTCATATTTTGAATATCATCAGATAGGTGTACTTGTTTTGAACTTTTAATTAGTATTAAAAGGGATGCCCATCATCTCAAATATTCCCATTTACCCCTTTGACCTTGATTCATTAAAAAAGTGAACAATTTCATTAAAATTGTTTAAAGCAAAAAAATATCCAAATTTCTTATATAATGCTGGAACTGCTATAAGGGTATATTAGCACCTTAATTGAGCAAAGTATAATTACAATTTACATCTAGAATTCTCAAAAACAAACTGTTCATTTTTACTCATTTAAAGTAATAAAAAAAATCCTAACTCCACTTATGGACAACCAAAATTTTGGAATGTGAATATTTGCATACTTTTCAAGTGGAATTAATATATTTTTTGGCCTTAACAGGGCAGTGAAAAAAATCAGAGTGAAGAGGCGTATACTGTATAATATCATATTAGAGGAGGCGATGAGTTTCCCTTTGATAATTTTGAAAATTAAGGTAGACTGAATTTTACCCACGGAAGAATTTGAACCGTTTTTATATATTTGCAAAGCCACTAAGTCCCCTACCAATTGAGCTAGATGGCATCTTCACATGCTGAAAAACATGTAGCCATTTTTTCCCGGAGTTAACTCTTTACAGCGATATTATCCACCACAGACGAAAATTGCAATCAGATATGAAAATTGCAACCGCCCCTATCTATAACTGAGCTTAACTTCAACCAAAACAAGGAAATTAAGTAGACCCAAATTATCAGTCAAGAGGAAAAGGATGAAAATCTTCCAAGTAATGCTTCAGCCTTAAGAGATTTAAGGATTTCAGTCGGAACTGAAAAAGTGTACACAGCAAACTAAAATGCTCCTTAAAAGCTCCAAATAATATTCAACCTAAGGAACTCCAACTATCATAAATGCAGTAGCAAGCACATGAAAGGAGGAGGGGAAAGTGCATAAAGACCTGTTCCTCGTTGATGAGCTCCTGCAACCGGATCTTAAGCTCAGGTCCATGGCGCCCACCACTTCGGGAGTTCACGAACACCACAATCGGCGCCTCCGGCATCTCGTCCGCCTCCGCGCCGCCACGGTTCTCGGCCGCAGCACTGGCCCCAGCGCCTGCGTCCTGGTCCCGGATGGCTGCCGCCATGGCCGACCTCAGATACACCGGAATCACGATCCGTCGCTTAAGTTCTTCCTTCTCGACCCTGGTCCCAAAGATCCCGCACGCCCGAATCGCTCCCCACAACGACGACCGCGCCGCCACGTTCGCTCCCCCCGCCGCTGCCGCCGCTGTCTTCGAGTTCGACATCTCTCTCTCTCCCTCTCTCCCTCTCTCCCTCCCTCCCTCCGCGCTGGTCGACTGGCTTCCCCGGAGACGGCGAAGAAGGAAATGAAGCAAGGGGAACCAAATTTTTTCTCGTTCAAAAAGAAGACTTTATTAGGCATCTGACAAAAAAAATAAAGAAGTTATTCTTTTTTAAATTATTATTTTTAAAAAATAAAAAAAATTCATTGCTTCATTAACTGTAACCGCGGCGACAGAGTGGTCGTCTTTCCCGCAAGTGGAACTCTCTACCGAAAAGACACTGTGTGAGGAATAAATTACGAAGATGCCATTCAGGTGCACGCAGAAATTGTGGCCCACAGATAGTTACTAAAAGTAGAACTTCAAGTTGGCCGACCAGACACGGAATCGGCTTTTGCTAGAGTGGCTTTCCTCGCTGGAAGAAATTAAAAAACATTGGACTTTTGCGTCTGGATACTTAAAATCTAAAAAAAAAGCATAAAGAAGTTTTAGAAGGATCGTATAATGCAAATGAAGCATCTTTAGAAAGAGTTAAAGATAACGTATTTGATGGGTATATGCAACTTAAAATCAATATAAAAAAATTTAAAATAAATATGAACATGATAATAAAAGTATGAATTTGAAATATTTTTAATAATGGATACGGAGATAAATTAGGGTTTATGTGGTGGATCTTTGACTCGGTCAATAGGGAAGCTATGTGGTAGGGTCAATATTTGATCAATATAGGGATCATGTGGTGTTTTCCGAAACTTGGTCAATATATCCTCTACGTGGCATATCAATAACCTCTGACTGGTCGAGCAGAGCGGATTCCGATTTCTAGTTGATCCCGACTTCTGCTGGATCCAGACTTCTGCTGGATTATGACTTTTGGTTGATTCCGACTGGTCGAGCAGAGTTGATCCCGACTTCTGCTGGATCCCGACTTTTGGCTGATCTCGACTTTTGTTGGATCCCGACTTCTGGTTGATCTCGATTTCAGTTGGATTCCGACTTCTGGTTGATCCCGATTTCTGCCGGATCTCGACTTCTGTTAGATCCCGACTTCTGGCTGATCCCGACTTCCGCTGGATCTCGACTTTTGGCTGATTCCGACTCCTAGGGGATCCCGACTCTTGGCTGGTCCTAACTCCTAGCTGATCCCGACTCCTGGGGAATCCCGACTCCTGAAAATTTTTGACTCTTGGGGAATCCCAACTCTTGGGGGATCCTGACTCCTGGTAGATTCCGACTTCTGATGGATCTTGACTCCTAGAAGATTCCGACTCATTGACTTCCCAGCATGCGATAATTATTAACATTAAAGGACATGACGGTTACAAATACACCCTTTAATGCTCATTAAATACTCTTTAATACTCATTAAATACTCCTTAATGCTCCTTGAACGACCTCTCTATATAAGAGAGGGGAAGACACCGAAAGAAGGGGGGTCTGGAATCTTACTTTAAGCATATTTCTCATTTTCTGCTTTTCATTACTATAAAACCTCCATACTTACTTAGGCATCGGAGGAAACTCACCAGGATACCTCCCGGTGAGCTCTATGATGTGTGTTACTCTTTGTAGGAAATCATCACGCTATTGGAAGAAATCAAGGAGGAGGCATCAACGTCATCGTTCTTGCTGTCGAGATAGACTTCTGTCGTCGTGTAATCGTGGTGAGATGTATATCTTCCTATTTTGATTATGAACTGTAGCTCTTCCTTGCAGCTTTACTTGAAGGTACTTTGTCATGGCTACGATATCAAACAAATATCGTATCGCCTTCGTCCTTTAACGGGCCAAAACTTTTCGACTGGGACATA
>JBBUKS010000054.1:3605061-3629056 GCA_038050645.1 Hedychium gardnerianum | reverse complement strand
GACTCTTGACATTCCATGGGAGTATATATAGCATTTGATGTGATTGAATGTGAATTAATTGAGGCTTCTTCTTCCTTTCTCCTTCTTCCTCCTCCTCATGGACGAAACCCTCAAGAGGTGCTAGCACACCTTGTGGTGTTTTTCTCCATCTAGTGTATTTGTGAGACAAGTACCTTTTGTTCGTGTGGATACTACTAGAGGCACGAGCATTTGAGCGTGATAGATCCAACCTCATCTTGGACGAGTGGGATTGCGAAGGACTTCGCTTCAAAGGTATACACTCTAACATGTAGATCTAGAAGAAAACCTAGTATATATAAATATTTTTATCTTTGCACAGATCCGGTGGCAAAGGATCTAGGACTTTCCGCTGTGCATTTGCGTGTTTAGCACCCTAGACATCCTTACAGTTGTATATGTAGGGATTCAAGATTTGTAAGAGCTTGCAACTCTGACAACATGACATTTCCTAGATCATCGATAGCATCATATCCCCATAGCACTTCTAAGTTTGTTAATTGCCTAATTCCACTAGGCATTTTAGTCAATGATGCACATCCCAACATGTTAAGTTGCACCAAGTTCATGTTGCTCAAATCATCAGGCAACTTCGAAAGCTAGCAACAACCTCCAACATATAATTCTTTCAAATTCATAAGGCAAGTGATTGACTCCGGCAACTTCCGAATCCTTAGGCAACATGACAATTTCAAAATCTGTAATGTTCTAAGCTTGTGGATTTGTCTTGGCAGGTCATCAAGCTTTTTGCAACTAGATAAGTTTAAAACACACAAATTACCGAGGTCGTAGATGGATTCGGGTAGTGTTTCTATCTTGTTCTCCTCAAGGTTGAGGTATCTCAAGCAATGCAATGTGCCAACTGAACTAGGGAGGTCTTCAATTATGATGGTTCTCATATGTAACGTACCTAAATGTGTGAGATTTAAAAACATACCTTCAAGTATCTTCGTCTCTATCTGACAAATAGGCCATTTTTTTCTCTTTCCTATGCAAAGCCAAACTTAGCTTGTTGGATACCCCATCCTTTTTAATGGTTTTTTTAGATTTTAAAATATTTTAGAATCCATAAGTAAATGCATATGGTGGCATTGCGGTGGGATACTTGAAGCTTCACCAATCTTCATTCTAAAAAGGCATAGATCTAAATTGAAATTTGATGACATGTATCAAAGATTCCTCTTAAGCCTTGTATTTATTAGAGTGTCTTCCACAACCAACATATGGAGAACATCTTCATCTTCTTCAAGGTAACTTCCATCTAATGATCCTTTAAACAATAACATGTAAAGAGAAGTTCGTGTGTACATCCACAAATAAAGAATGGATGGTGTACCATCAAAGTTGTACAGTTGATTAGCTAGTTCTTGCCACTTACTCATGTCTCTACCCCTAAACATGAGGCCCATATTCTTTATCGTTATAAGTCTTCCATCATAATGTAGTCTACATTTCTCAGCAAGTGGAATTAGCATTTCAGTAGCAGCTGGAGAAGCCTTCTCTTTGTGAATATTGTTATTACCTTCGATTGAATGGACAAATGTTGCATACCTTAATAATATCCTTACCCATGCATCCTCAGGCAACTTGTTTAAATTGTATATTTTGACCATGAATTCCCTTCTTCTATATTTAACAAAATCATACCTGGCAAGGATGACTTTGCTCCCCGGTAAACCACAATGAAGGAGATTCAGCTTAAGTTCCTCCCATTTGTAGCTGAAAAAATCAACGTCATCTAAGATGAACAAGTATCTATCTCCACGAAGATGTTCATTGATAAGTGGCCAACAATCAATGTTCGTACATGGCCTCTTGGTCAATATTTTTGCTATTTCTTTGGCGATCATGTTGCTATTGAAATTGCTAAAAGATGAAGCATCCAACCCTATTTGATGTTGAAAATGTTGGTGATGGTAGATTTTGTGAGCCAAGATTGTCTTCCCAGAGTATTTATCACCTATTATGGCAATGATGAAGGGTACATTTCCATCTTCATCACATTGTTGTTGTCGAAGGAGCTCTATGATTTGGTCTTCATCTTCATCTCTTCCTATCACCTCTTCATTTAGAATAGAAGAGTAGTCATCATGGTTTGGATCCATGGAATCCATCATCTCCACCCAGAGGCCAAAAGCAGTCCCCCTCTTGACTAGGTAATTCAACAAGTAGGCTATCTCTTTAAGCTCCAGTAGGATGGATCGACAGCTGCTCGTCGATTGGATGTTGTTGTTGACCAAGGGATGTAAGAAGTTGCTCATCTTCATCTTCTTTTCTGCTTCATCTTCTTCATTTGGCTCCCAATAGTCCAGGATCCTCTTAAGTAGGATGTCCACATCCTCAATGGCCACACCCACATCCTTCATCCACTCTGTCATATCAGACTGCTCGAGCGCACCATAGGTACCATCCATGAGGAAGGAATTGATGGACCAAAGGTTGTCCCCAATCATCTCCAAGTGATTTGAAGATATGTGTGCAGGGGAGAGGACAGGTCATTCCCAATTGGTTAGTCGGAGGTTTTGATCAAGGCAATGGCGGAGCACTAGAGCATCGAGTCGGCCGACCAACATAAATGGCGCGAGCAATACAATGGTGGCAACAGATGGTAGTGACATGGCCCTGGTGCTAATTGAGACTCCAACGTCGATTAGCTTAGTGCCCAGTGTGGAGGCAGTGGCCCAACAACAGGGCTTAGCGGGTGCGACAGCTGTGCAACAGCAGCTAATTGCGCATGGTGCAAGTGCAAAAAAATAGCATGTTGTCATCTAGTCACAGGGCTTGATGGACGTGGCAGTTGCGCAAAAGCTAGCCGCGCATGGTGCTGATGCGGGCAAACAAGTTGGGCGAACAGTAGATTCAGTATTGCCAACAGCAGTGTAAAGTTCCTCTTCGACAACAATCTCTCAGCAGGATAGCACCGATGAAGGGAGAGTGACTTTGGGCTCTTCTACTATGGCTTCCTCTGCACAACCAATGGGAACGGATGGTGAGGAAGCAAGCACTTCGGCCTCTGCAGGGGTTGACGCAGCAGAATGGCAACTGGCAGTGCAGGGCAAGTGCGAGACTATGGCAAGCACGAGCATCTCGAGCAAGACACTTATGAAGATTGCTTCATGAAACATAAGGGACTTTCACAAACCCCTAAAATATGGGAGGGGGGGGTGCAACACCTCCTCGAACAACGCGGTATTCAAGTGATGACGCTTTTGGAGATGAAACTCACCAATGGCGACCTAGATGCTATTGTCCAAAGGCGGTTTGTAGGTATGAGATCGACACACAATTTCAATTCTTCTAATCGTGGGCACATTGTACTTCTTTGGGATATGCAGCGGTTTTTTTTGGAGATTCTTATTACAACGACACAATTTATGCATTGTCATATACAGTGTCGTATCACGGGGTTGGATTTCTTAGCTACTTTCATTTATGAATTTCACTCAATTGTTACTCACTACACTTGAGGAGGGCATATCGGAGCCATGACTTCTTATGGGTGACTTGAATTCTCTATTGACGGTTCATGACAAAGAAAGAGGGCAACCGGTTACAAACTATGAACTACATGATTTGGAGCTTCTTGTTCAAGTTTGTGGATTGTCGAACCTTCATTCGATTGGATGTCGTTTGACTTGGTCGAATGGTATGGTTTCCTATAAACTTGATCATGCTTTGGTTAATTTGCATTGACTCTTGATAGATTATGATAGCTTTGCGGAGTTCATGGCCCCCGGATGTTTATTGAATCATTCTTGTGGTATCGTTTCTATGCTTGACTCGGACCGTGGTCTTCGACGACCTTTCAAATTCTACAACATGTGAACTTTGCATGGAGATTTTCAAGACTTGGTGGTGGACTCTTGGGGGAACCAATCTACAACACCACCCAATATATGCTCAAGGCCAAACTTACAAAACTCAAGAGTCGACTGTGTCATCTTGATAAATTGAATTACCACCACATTTCGGAACAAGCATTGAGGGTCAAACAAGCTTTGGAGGTGGCACAACACACTGTATTGTCGGGAGGGGAGACCCTAGTCGATATGGGTTAGTAAGGAGACGTGCCACCATGCTTGCAGAGACGGAGAAGATGTTTTACCAACAAAAGGCGAAGAACAATTATCTCAAGAACAGTGATAGGTGCACCAAGTTTTTCCATGATCTAGTGAAGCGTAACAACAAGCGGAATGCAATCATCACCATCACCAAGCAATCCAATGAGCAGACCACTAGCCTTAGGGAGGTTGCGACGGAATTTGTGGGGCATTTCCGTGAGCAATTGGGCCGAAATGTGCAGGGTGTACCTCTGCACAGTGAGTCCTTCAGGGGTGTAGGCTGTCCAGTACGCAGGGGCAGATTTGGTTCGGGCAGTCATTGTCGAGGAGATATGGGCTACAGTCTTTAGCATTGGGAGGGACAAAGCCCAGGGCCGGATGACTATAATGTCAAGTTCTATACCTCCACTTGGGACACAGTGAGTACAGAAGTTATAGATGCAGTGCAAGAGTTTTTTCTTCATAGACAACTACTGAAGCAATGAAACTATATATTGATAGCTTTGGTTCCAAAATCTAATCATGCGCAGGGGTTAGTGATTATCGGCCAATATCTTGCTATACAATTTTTTACAAAGTGATCTACAAGGTACTTGATGGACGTTTAGCGGGAGTCATGGACTGTTTATTGGATCTGACACAAGAGGCTTTTGTTTAGGTCCAATCCATAAGTGAGAACTACTCCGGAAATATGCACGTAAGCGGATTTCTCCTCGGTGCATAATCAAGGTGGACTTGAGGAATGTCTTTGATACCGTGGATTGAGGCTTTCTTATAGAGGCTCTTGTTGGTTATGATTTTCTCCAACAATTTCGTGATTGGATTCACAAGTGTGTCACCACGATTTCATACTCGATTAGCCTTAATAGCAGTTTACATGGTTTTTTTAGTGGTCGGCATAGCTTGCGGCAAGGTGACCCACTTTCTCCCTTGTTATTCGGACTATGTCTTGAGGTATTCTTGCGGCAACTGAAGCTAGCTTCGGAGCAAGCAGATTTTCATTTCCATTCCATGTGTCAAGAGGCTCAAGTCACTCATTTAGCATATGTCGATGATCTTTTGATGTTTGCAAGGGCGGATGCATCCACCATTTCTATGATAGTTGATTGTTTGAGGGATTTTGGGAACAAAGCGGGGCTACAAGCTAACCCATTGAAGTCTAATATGTACATGGCGGGTGTGGATGACCGTACAAAGGGGGGACTTCTATAAATTATGGATTTTCAAGAAGGTACATTTCCCTTTAGGTACCTTGGTGTTCCATTAGCCGCGAAAAAGTTGTGGATTGCAAATTATGGACCCCTCCTTGATGCGGTGACTAAAAAGATTATTTCATAGCTGAAGCACACCCTATCTTATGCGGGGTGTTTGGAGCTAGTTCGATCGGTCCTACAATGCATCAAATATTTTTGGCTATCTATTCTTCCCATCCCTAGTGTGGTGATCGACAAACTCTATGGAATTTGCCGCCGATCTCATGAGCGACCATTTGCTTGTCTCAAGAAGGAGGCTATGACATCCAAGACTTGCTTGCATGTAACAATACTTTACTATGCCGGACTTTGTGGAATGTTCAAATCAAGAAGGATTCGTTTTGGGTTCGTTAGGTGCACCACCATTACCTTAAGGGAGCAGAATTTTGGCAATGACATGCAGTGCAAAGTTTCGGACTCACCTTTGATCAAGAGGTTGGTCCACATCTGTGGTCAACTTGTGCAGCGAGCAGGAGGTTATGAGATTGCAAATATGAAGTTGTTGGAGTGGTTCGCAGCAGAAAAGCAAGGCGCGGTCAATGCTTATAGGTTTTTCCAGTCGAGAGTGGTTGTACTTTGGGCATCAATTGTTTGGAAGGCCGACATACTACCCAAGCATCGGTTTACCTTTTGGTTGCTTGCTCATCGACGATTGTGGACAACGGACAGGTTACTTTATGTCCCTGACAAGCCGTGTTCACTGTGTTGGCAAGCTGTGGAGATAAATAATCACATCTTCTTTCGATGCCCCGTTACAAGATTGTTGTGGGACAAAGTTCGAGACTGGCTATGCATCCGGCCAAGTATCTGCACAACAGGTAGTTTGATCCGAGTCTTCCAGAACAATACCGAGGCAAAGGAAGGTTAACGAAAGCTCACTACTTAGCGGTGACTTGTATAATTTTTCTTGTATAACAAGCTCGAAACCAATGTCGTTTTAAGAGTGAGCTTGTTATATAAATTTTTCTTGTATAACAAGCTCGAAAGCTCACTAAGAGGATATTTCTCAAAGTTCAAACTCACATCTAGATATTTAGTACTTGTAAGGTTCTTTGATATATAAATTTTTATCATCCCTCCCCTAAAAAAAGGGACAACCATATATATAGTTGGATATCTGAATTATTAAAAAAAAAGAAAAAGGGGCAAGCATATGAAGAGACTCTAAGGAAACTTAAGTGAAGACTAAACAAATCAAACATCTAGGTCCCGAGATTGTCAGCTGAAGCACCGGTCTTTGAGAGAACTGAATTAATAGAAAACATAAATTATTTTTACTGCTCGAGGTTGAGAAAAAAAATCGTTGTACTGACAACTTAAATTGGGTAATTCTGACAGTTCTAGGAAAACATTTATCCAAGCCTCTCTAGCCTCTTTTGTTTGTCTCATCTTTGAGTCAATTGCTCTAAGCCTATTTGAGACAATTGAAAATATCCTTATTCTGAAATCCTTTATCAATAACTCATTTTTTCCTAGGAAGGTCAAACCAATCAAAAACATGAGTTGCGAGGCAGTCACCTAAATACCAGGACTAACTAAGAGAGCATCAGCAGGTGCATCATTTTTTCTTGTGCTTGCGCCTAGATGAGTTTCATCGAAAAGACAATATTGGAACTACCAGACCATGAATTACATTTAGTAACATCTGAGACAATATAACAAGACCTTCAAGCATTGTAAATGTCTAATGATTAAAATAATATTTTAGTATCATGCACATGAATGAGAGTCTATATCAGACTCCAAATTATACATGCAGGTTCAGATTTCGAAAATACAAACCTGTCTGCAGATATTCTTTTTGCCTTTCATTAAATGCATGTTTTCCCCTCCTACATATGCAACTCATTTGAGTGCAAGTATTAAGTATTTTGTCGATGACTCCTACCTTCTGTCTGCCAAAGAAAAATACACAAGGATGCAATTTATAATCTATATATAGGAAAAGATTGGTTTCGAGCTCAAGATTTTGGCACTTTCAACAACTTTACTTGAACGCTTATCTTACAACAAAACTATTCTTATTATCATGTTGTTGCATAATACATACCTGATACCACACCACATAGACAAGGAAATTGCATAATCAAATGTTCATAGAGCACCCAATAGATAGAAAAATAAATTCAGCAATAAATGAAGAAAAACATATAAAACATTTCACGTGCTCTTTCTCCCCTGTGACAACTGTAGCAGTTCTTTTGCCATTGATGAAAAATTCTCTGCACCGTTTTGCATCATCGATGTTCGCAATCCAATATCCTGAAAATGAGACACATGAACTTCATGCTTTCCAACGGTTAGGAGAAACACATATGTGGTTTATCGGAAAAAAAAGAGTATAACAGAGCTAGTGATTGGTCCCTTGTGAAAGAAACATACTCGAGTATTCTTACAAGAATAAGTGTACTTCTAAATAGTTTGTTCTTTTCTGTTTGCTTCTAAGATTTGATTGCTAGAGAACAAAATTGTCTGAGAGAAGGAAATCACACCTTTAACTTTGCGGCATTCTCCCTTAGCTTGCCTTCTGCTTCCTTTGCAGTACTTGCCTCCTGATAGAAAGCACAAAAAAGGAAAATAGTAGGATTATGACTTTTGTGTTTTGAGAAAAACAAGGAAGAACAGAAAAATAGTTCACTAAATGGTTAAATTGACCAAATTAAAAAAATATATCTGGATTGACTATACTTACATCATTAGTTGTATATCGATACTTTTGTTTGACTCGATCAACAGCACTGATGTCCTTTTCCTCCTCGAATTTATCTTTTGGTGAGTTCAACTTTTCCTCTATACTTGATTTCAGCTTTCCTGCAATTCCATGAATCAGTGGTCCAAGACTACAAACCATATTGGCAATTTTGAATATAAATTTTTTAATATCATGTTCAAATAAATCCAGAAAAAATAAAGCGGAGTACAGTAGGTAACCCATTTAATGACCTTTGAGAGAGAGAAATTTCTTGCTTAACTTCTGTTTACTCAAAACAGCAATGTTTGGACCCTTCTGCTTTTCTTCAGTCTCTTCTAGGTCTATATCATCTTCAGAAATAAAACAAAAAAAACACAAAAATGTATTTCAATAAAAGTCTGACCCAACTTAAAAATGGAGAAAAATGATGGCATCAACCTATATCCAACTCGACGTCTTCTTTAACTACGGCAGAAACATTCCTTGTCCCATCAGATTCTGGAAAATTAGCAGTTGAAAATATAGCTGAAAGTTCTTCAGTAGCAGTGAAGCCATCAGGATCACTTTCATGGCTGTGCTTTGTCTTGTTTCCTTTAATGTCTTTGATGATCATGTTAAGTATTCCCTGGAGACCAGGATCCTTCATTCTGAGTATTCATTAGTATTACAACTTAACAGGCACTTTATTAGTTTTACCTTTCTCTTCTCCTTTTGGGGGTTCTTCTGGCTAGAAAATTCTTCTTGTGGAGCAGGATCTTCCGAGTATACCTTGGTTATGAATTCCAAGTGTCTGGCAGCAACTAAATAAAATTAGTTGCTTCAAAAGAGAAAAGATAAAACACCTAATAAAGTTGGAAGAGGTCTTTCCATGGTAGTAAATAAATACGGCATGGAAAAGGATTCACTAGCAGTAAAGTTATGATTTTCTAGAGCACTGACAACAGAATAATAATAAAATAATTCTTGAACTAGTTTCACTTTGTTCGTACAGTATTAGAAATAAACCTCTGGATTATGAAATAATTCCAACATCCTCTACACTATATTAGAAAACAAAAATGAATTGAAAGCTATCACTTTTTACACAACAGGAAATTATAAGATGATGCAAAATAACTAAGGATCTTTACTAACTTCAACAGAGTTACAGAAAGAAAGGAAGAGATTAATAAAAGGCATTTTGACAACTCGCCTAATAATACTATACCTGTAAACTTCCTTTTGAGAAAAAACTGAAAGAAAGAGCATTGCTTGATCTCTATCAATCTAGGGAAACATGCAAAAATTTCAGAAACTATTAGAAGAGTTTCAATTAAGTAAAAGTTCGGTACTAAATAGTCAGTCTTGCTCACCAGAAGAGCTTCTCCTTCAGAGGAAATGGAAAATAAAGTATAAGAATTTGGAGGTGAATTTGGTGCTGCATTAATTAAGCCTTTCAGGTTAATCTCATTTAAGATTGCTAAATCTGGAAGGGACCTGAAATATAGAAATTTCAAACTTCAAGTATATCTTTTAACTTGATACTTTCAAGGGAAGCGTATTGACCTAATTGAATGCCAACCACTATAGCAATTTCACTTCAAGTTACAGTAAGCTTTACTGGATTCTACGCAATGTTATAGATACTGCAAAAATAGGAACACCTTATTTCCATCTTTCCACAAGCAAAGATAAGCACCAGCCCAACCCCCATTGAAGGGCCATGTATGATTGATGCATAGGAACATATGCCATCCAGTCTTTTCTTAACACACAAGTCTTTAATCCCCTGAAATACAAAGAGTTAGGAACTAAACAAGCATTTTTACTCAAGGAACTGAAGAGTAGAACGAATTATACTGTTACCTCAACTGTGTGATTCAAGTCATACAGACGTATGGCATCTCTAGAGCAAAGTAATATTAGTGGTTGCCTTTGCATTGACACCTTTGAGTAACTCTCATTGCTTGCATCTTGGCAATCTGTAGTCCAAGCTCCATCTGATGATACATCTAATTCATTAGAGGATTGAAGAGATACTGGACTATTTAGTAGTCATTACGATGGACTTCACCATAAATTTGCTTCAAGGAGAAAGAACACGATGAAACACTGGTACAACAATATTAAGTTATTGTTTAGAGTGCATACCCAATACATGAAGCAATAAAGCTTTTGAGGGTTTTTTAGGTTGCAGTGGCTTGGCAATTAACAGATTCCCTGAATCCTTTTCAAGAGGCAAAATGGATGAATCTTCCGTCCCTACCAACAATATCTTCTTTACTATGCCATTTTGGGCAGAACTCCCAAAATGCAAAGAGGCGATACCACTATTTAGT
Organism: Hedychium gardnerianum; assembly: GCA_038050645.1. Classification (NCBI taxonomy): domain Eukaryota; kingdom Viridiplantae; phylum Streptophyta; class Magnoliopsida; order Zingiberales; family Zingiberaceae; genus Hedychium; species Hedychium gardnerianum. Next base: position 3,618,714 of record JBBUKS010000054.1, on the reverse strand, counting down.
TGACTGGAGATTTGTTTTTGATATAAAACAGTGGTTTCTTCCAGCTGGATTACTGATACCTGGAAGACACATGTTAGACAGTTCATCAAACAAACAAATGCATTATCTGGCAGAAAAAGAGGGGGAAAAACAGCAACTGTCTTTAGTGCTTTCTGTTCCATACCTTTTTGTTAGATTGATGAAAATTACACACCTGAATGTTTCAGGGATTCTTATAAAAGAAAAGGAGATCCATTGAAAGACCACTGTTGATATTTGGCAGGAATTAATCTCGATGCACTTTCAATTATTATTTTTTGGGGGCACTAGGATTTTTTTTTTTTGAATTGGGACCATAAAGTATCTAAGTTTATAGTATTTGTCTTCTAAGATTGTGTAACTAACACAGGTTGGTTTAAAGATTAAATAGGAAATGCTTGATTAGCCAATGATCTCACATGGTCATGTTAAATATAACTATGTGATCCATATTAGAATTGTGCTTCTTTGAAAAATCCTAAATTTGATTGCCTTTTTCTGCCAATTGTTATTCCTCAAGAAAATTAGGTGTAATTGTCTAGATCCTCTATAGTTTATCTTTTGTTGGTGTCTATAATAGTACTAGATGGGGTTGGAGACTATTCTAGCACTGCTTACTAGATCCCCTCGTTTCAAGCTATATACTTGTAGATTCAAATCTAGAGCCTCCACAATGCTGCATCTCCACCTGGTGGAATCTTCATCTCCCATGGTAGAATAACGTAAATACACACAAGAGACGAGAAATCTAACAAAGTTCAGTGTAAGCCAACTCCATGGAGAGAATTCAACTCTACATAAATTCTTAAAAAGCAAAGGGGCTCCTCTCCTAAATGGATATTCATTTTGGGAATAGACTTGGCCCAATTTGATAAAGAAAATTTCATTGCTAATATGGAATCTTACATTCGCAATGAACATAGTTACTTTTAATTTTGCACCAATAGAACTTTGCTTTTTTATAAGCTTGTACTACTTTCGACCATGGTTTAAAATGAAACATATCATTCCGATAAATTACTAAAACTCAATACTGCTCAACACCAAAACAATGTCTCCTATGTCAAGTATCATTTGTGTTAACACTCGACACTCCTTGGCATGCTAAAATTATTTTTTTTTAAAGTTTTTCTTCGTATAAGATAAGTCCAAATTGTAGCATTCCAAATGGAAAACAAAAAAAATAAAAGTCGTTTATCGTTTTCTTTTATTTCTTCATCTCTTTCGTCCCTCCATCTTCAATTTATCGCCGACAACATACATTGAAACATCAACACCATACTAAAATAGTATTGTTCCAATCAAAGACCGAAAGACACGACTCCAGATTTCAAACCTTGTTAATGGAAAAGCTAGGAGGTTGTTTCTAAGATTACAGGTGGTGCAAAGGAATGTGTCCAACCTGCACTAGAGTCTGATTGAAGTTGGAAGTTTTTCTAGTTTAACAAATTATCCCGTCAGGAAACTTTTTCTATTTGTCTTATTTGAATAATTTTCTTCCTTATGTTAAACTACATAATTTGTTGTCGAATGGTGATGTTAAATTTCAACTACATTGAAATACAAAAAGGGAAAGAGTAAGCTTTTAGGTAAACCCAAGGGATTTTATATATGAAATCCCTTTTTTGCTAATATTGTTGGGTAAACCTACACTAAATATGACTCAAAAAGAGGAAGCAGAACATAGCCAAATGGTCACTAAATCAAAATTTGATAAGCTACTCAAACCAACAGTCCATGGAAATTTGAGCATCCCATCTTTATTTACAATTGATTTCAATTGCAAGTGATGAAGAAAGTTGGAAACTAGCATAGGCTAAATGTTTGTGACAATTGGCAAAAATAATGTGAGGAATTAACAGAAACTAAGAAAATTAACTTATGGGCACTAAAATCTAAAACAACAGTCAACAAGAAGAGTAATTTTAATTCCATTATCTGTAGAGTACTTACATATCCTTTGTCAGTGCCCACAGCAAGATGTTTGAATTCCAAATCAGTACTGATAGATGTAATTGCTCCCTTGAGTTTAACACACTGAACAGTATAGTTGTCACCTGGTTTTGCTGATTTACCATAAAAAAAACATGTTTAAAGAAGAAAGGATATTTTTTTGTCACAATCCAATGATAGGTTATTATTATAAATCGTCTATTGCGCTTAGTGTAGCAAATTGCTAGTAATAAAGTTAAAATCATTTAGATGAAGTGATAATTGCTAAATCTAGCACGAACAAATTTAAGCAAATCTAACCAAAACAATCATTTAATAAACCCAACGTCTACTTTTCATTTTGTTATAAAACTAGCCATAAAGTTGCAATCCAATTTTACACTAGTTTGAAGCTAGTTCCAAATGATATCACATATCACAGACACCACAATTACATTTTTCTGATGACCATACATCTTTATTTAGGTCAATTTACAATCAAGTTACTTGATCAATGAAATTATTAATATATTATGTTTAAAGTGTTGAATGAATCAATGTACAAAGTGGCATTAGGACAACAAAAAGTCATGCAATCTGTTGAGTTGCAAGAGAGATTTATAACAAAATTGAAAGTTAATGTATTGTGATTCACTAAAAAAGTTTTAGTCTAAATCCAAATATATAATTAGCCCATAGATAAAAGAGTAATAGAGCATTACTCACAAAAAAGACACATTTGATAGTAAATCCAGTAGATCTTAACTTTCAGTCTGATACCCTTTTTTCACTTTTTTCTCCTTTTTAGGGATGGTAGTATATTCTCCATGCTATAACTTATATGTATCTGCTAGGAGTTTGGGATCTTCCATTTAATTCCCTTCACTAAAGAATCACCACTTTAGTCTTTAATTGATAGGGCATGTAAATTAAATAACGTAAAAAATCAGACTGAGACTACTTAGGAAAAGCATGATAACCTACAAGTATATTTGAAAAGGCCTCATTGTCATTTAAATTTGACGATTCACTATCGTTCATTGTAGGAAAACTGAACTTGATCACATATTTAGAATGCCCTCGACCTAAGCTATCCATTGATGCTACTTTTACAAGGAAATATCACGACTTGGAAGATTAAGTATTGAATTTTAAAAAATAAAATATATAATAATAAACGGATGAACTAAATCATAGAACACGAAGTGAAGGCCTAAATTAAAATTGGATCGGGTTCAAACTAAATCCAATAGATAGGCGCGGAGATAAGGATTATGTTGTTTCAAACCGAAATTGATTTGGTCAATGGCCAAACCAAGTTTAAAGTTTAAATGAGTTTGATCGGTTTAAAACAAATTAGGGTATTTTTTAGGAAACCTTCTCTTTCAAATTTTTTTCCTCCCTTTTCTCTCTACGCACGCTGCAACCCCCATCGTGTCGTATGCCACCGTCGTGCCTTCACCCATCCTCTCTTTTATTTTTCCCTTCCTCTTCATCCTCATTTCCTTCTTCTCCTTCTCTTCTCCAATGGCACTAAACCTGTAGTTTTTTCCTCTCCTATTCTCAAGCACAAGAGCTCCCTTTTCTTTTCCTTTCTCTTCTCCAGCAAGCAAGACACGCAACATCTGCTGCTGTCCTCTTCTAGCAACAAGAACAGTCCTCGCATCTTTTTCCTCTTCTCATATTTTCTAGGGTTTTATTGGCACCGCAAGAATATCCCTGTTTTGCCTTGCCTTGCTCTCTTTGTGTTGTTGCCGAGCTCACCAAAGCTAGTCGAGGTTGCTAACGAAGAAGGTAAAGCTCTCCTCTTTTGCTTCTTCCTTCCTATCTTCTCTTCTATGTTTTTCTCAAAAGCAAGAGTCTTCCTTTTATTTTTTCCAGCGAGCAGTCATTTACAAGCAATTCGTTTTCCCCTTTGTCCAACCACAACAACAACAACAAGAGGAGTAAGTTGTTCACTTTTCTTTCATGTTTCATTAATTGAAGGAAAGTTGTAAAGTATAAACTTTATTTTATTAGGTTGCTAGTTAGGATGGTTATTTAAATCGGAATGGAGGTCTCATATGTAGAAATGTTAAATATTATAAGGAAGTGAGATCACAAATAGTTCTTCTACTTTGAGTCATAGATAAGCTCTGGGGATCGACGGATCATTGTTTCAACTATAAAGAAGGGCTAAGGTCGAAATTTTCAAATTTAAGTTCGTTTTCAGCTCAAATTCGAAATTTAGGCTTTTGGATTGTGAAAATCGATCTATATTAATGTTTGGAATTTTCAAAAATCGCCCCCTTTGATTTGAAAATCCTAGCTACACCACTACCCACAAGATATCTATTTTTTGAAAAAAAAAATCATGTATGAAAACGAAGGATTTTTTATTTAAATTTCTTGTTTGCACATATAAACTATTGACAACCTAGCAAAGGTGCTAAAGCATGAGAGGGTATAATTTAAACTCCAAGTGGGTTCCTATAATTTAACCAAAATTAAATATACAAAGTATGATTACCTTGCAGAAAGGAAAAGATGTTTTCTGAGGTGGGATGCTCTTTTTTGAAGAAGAAAATGCGAATCTGAAAAACCAACAAGCTTAATGCATAAACATATAATTTCACATACACTACTCAGTTTATGTGTTGATGAAAAAGCAGCTGACCAATCCACTTTGATCTCCAGACACAAGGACACGTGAAGAGGCATCAAAATGAAGTGATGTAAGTGGAGCAGTAGTTGCACAATTTTCACTAGGCTGACAAGAAAATGAATAGGAATAGTTTGCTGAAATAGTTGATACTAGTTTTGCATCCACACTCAGTTTCAATTAAATTTGAAAAAAAAAAACCTGCTGTTTGATAGAAAATATAGGAAGCAGAAGGGGGCATGATGCATCCCAAAAATTAACAGTTCCATCCACATGTCCAGTAATCAAGAGGTTTTTGGCTTTTTCAAATCCACTAAGATGTGCAGAACTCTGAAAACTTCCATCTTTTTCCTTCATGTTTGTTGAGAAGAGAGAGTAGTGTTTGTTGGCCAGGAATACTTGGTCCTGTACATCATATAGATATTGAAATGCCAACAAAAAGATATGATGGTGTATTAAATAGACATGGAAATTCAACACAATCTGCTAGAAAAAAAAAGTAAAAATAAAAATAAAAACCTACCTCATAAATAAGATTTGATGCACCTTTATAGAGTTTGGCAGCACTGATTGCTGAGTCACCATATGGTAGTTTTACAGTTAGCTGCTTAGGAAGACTCGGTGATGATTTTGATTGACATTGTGACAGATAATGTTCTATCTCTGAATCATCATAGACACACAAGGAGCCTGATCTTAGCAAGAGAAGAAGAGTAGTTTGTTTGCTTTTTCTATGGTTGCTGAAGCATGAAATGGTTTCCATTGCTAAACAAGGTTCACTCAATGGAAGCATCAACTTGATTGTTCGACTTTGAAAATTGCTATTGAGAATCATGACCTATACAGTTGGAAAAACAAATGAAAAACTTAATTGATGTTTAACATATTATGAAATTTGAATTTCGCTTATAAAGCGTTTAACTAAAAGAGAGAGAAAAAATTTAGTGCCTTAGGAAAAATGAAAAGAAATTACCAAGCCTACAGTGGTCATGTTATGGAGCTAAGGGCCTAAAATGTAAATAATAAATAATGCACTGCATGGATGTGAAGTATAGATTTAGAATATTAAATAAAAAGAGATAAAAGGAACTACCTAAGGTATCAAAATCTTAACCATTACTTCTGACATGGTATGAGAGTCATTCATGACATCAATCCATGTAAAGAAAATAATTTGAAGAAACTAAATTGAAAATAAATTCCAGATTGGTACATTGGCGATAAAAGGAAAAAAAAATTGAATTTTTTTCAAGATTTGAGCATCTGCAATAAATTAGATATTTGATTTTTGTTATTCGATAATTATCATTTTTATTGTGGCAATAAATATAGAATTATTATAATCACTATTAAAATTTGTCTATTTTCTTTATTTAGAATATTCTGTTTTCGAATTAAGTTTATAAAAGAAATTCAGAGTATCTAATGAACTTTGAATTAATACAATTTCTAATTTAAATTCATACATCTTTGTATGAGAGTTTTTTTTCTAGGTGAGGTTATTTCCTTCTTCACTTCATCGTCTTCGTCCCAAGTTCTTAGGTGGTTCAATGTTTCCATTTTGGTGCTACATCAATTGGTATCAGAGTAAGTGGTTCAGTTTTGATAGTCATCTCAATTATATATCCATCATCCTCAAACGTTGATTCCATCCCTATCCACAATTCTTTCACAATCCGAGACCTGATCCAACAAAGAGCAATTGACTATCTTCCTCTATTAGTCCAGCTCAAAACACTTTAGCATCAACGAATGTGGGTATAAATGCAGTTTGTCTTCCTAAAAATTGATTTTTATTTATTTAATTGATAAATTTAAATTGCTCACATTTACTTGATTTTTCTCATAATTTCATACATATTACCTTATTCATAACAAAAATATTTCTTATTTAGTTTAATTGTTATCCATAAAAAAAAATCTATTTATTTAAGTTATCATCCATCAATAAAACATTGCCATTTATTTTAGTCATCATCCATCAAAAACAATATCATTAGTTTAATTACTTGTGCTTGCATGATAACCATTTATCATATTTTCTGCATCTTACTCAATTTATCATTTTATTTTATTTTATTTTATAACTATCATGACTTGTCAATATTTAAATTAACTTGATGAGAGAAAACAACACACCTACCACTAAATATATAAATTATTGGCGATGCATCCAAAGTAGTAGAGACTAAAACGGAGAAGAACCCATTATACATTGGTATTAAATAAAAAAACAATTAATGAAAAGATATGCTCCATTGAATTTTAATAAACACTTGCCTAACAAGCATGTAAAAACCAAAGATTAAGTACACTTGCCTAACCTCTTGATATCTCAACCTTAGAAAAATTCTCTAATAATATTTTAGAAGAGTGGGTATGACTACAACAACATGTAAGTACATTTAAATCAAACAACTAATAATCAAGTCAAGGCATGCTCCCCACCTAGCTTATGAGGCAATACTATAATAATCAAGTTGCCAAGCACATAGTTATAATTATATTATAGAGAGAATAAAATATATAACTAATTGTCACTTGATCAAGAGTATTAAGTTACAATATTGAATGTATACATAAGAAGAGGGGACTACCGATGGTATGCAAACCTATCTTTTTTCATTTCTCCTAACAAGTTCAATAAATACACTATAGACATAAAAGGATTGTTTCTAAAGTTTTATCTATTATTTTATAAAATGGATATGACAGAAACAACTCCTTCATATTGAGCCACACATTGGTTAGTTATTTAACATATTTATGCAATTGTTAACTTGAAGGAAGAACCTTTAGTTTCCACATTTGAAGTTGTTAATAAGGGAATAAGTACAAATCTTTCTCTGGATGTGTTTTTCCTCTTTCTCTAAACGTGCCTATATAGAGAGTCAAAAAACTATGATCTGTCTAGCTGCACTCAATACTATGTTAGTATAAACATCAATTGTTCACATGCTCCCCATAATCACTAATTCTAAGCAGATGAACCAGCAGTAAAAAATCTCAATAACAGGAAACTAGTCTCTGGAATATTAAAGGCCAGAAACTCTCTACCTGAAAGGAATGAGAAGAACCTGCAGCATTGAAACCATTAATGTACAATCGGCCTGACATTTCATCATGGGCACACCACCTTAAAGAAACTATTGGGACCTTGTCCATCTTATACCCTAGATTGAGCTTAAGAAGAGGAACATTTTGAGAAGCATACAAGTCGTTTTGATTATTAGATGCTTCACTGTTGCAGTCTGAAATCACAGGAATCCCCCAAAGAAAAATATCTCCACTGCTATATCCAACCACAACTTTACTTCCAATGTCACAAGCCCATGATGCTGATACCGCTAGCTTAGGTTCATGTGATGAATATTGTGAGCTTCCACCAACAACATATATAACTTTACTTTCTTGAAACCCCCATAGAGTGATGAGTCCATCTCTAAAGATAATAAGAATCCTGCACAGAAGTTAATGCTAGAAGTTATATGACTCCAAGACAAGTCTTGACTCTTACTATTGAATGTAATTCATTGGTGAATATTACATGTTAAAAATAAATATCTGAAATATCAGAATGATTTTGGTTCTGCTCAAACACAAAAACTGAAATCATGCTTTAAATGCACTTATACACTGCAGCTTAGTATGCTTTGAATCAATAGAAACATAAGTTCACAGATTTAGTTTGAGAGAGAGAATGTAGAATTTTACCTCTTGTTCTCGGCCATCGGCTGCGGGGACGCAAGTACAACAGCTGTATCAGAGTTCGTTGAGGCACCTAACATAGTAACAGTTAAACCTATTCAATAGAGTCATGATTTTATATAAGTTAGGAGAGTGATTAGATACTTTAGTGAAGACAAGGAGATGCATAACTGCAACTTCCTTTAGTTCAACCTACATAATGGAGATTCAAGAGTTTGACATCACATCAAGCTACTGCAGTGATGCGTAATCATTGTTGTTAGTTCAACTGTAGTAACCTATATAAGCTGAGAAATTCTGCTATCACATGCACTTTCAAGGAATGAATTTCATTTTTTACTTTGAATTCAAAGGAAAATAGAGAATGATCAAAAAGAAGTTTGAATTCAAGCGAAAACAAAGGAAAATCAACATATGCAAAGGGAGGAAGAGGAATATAGTATTGTGACAATTTGAGTTATGTACTTTTATTTATTTATTTATGTACTTGATCCACTTGTAGAAATTATTAAATCAAATAGGCTACTGTTGAAGTAAAATATACTCAATTTTGGCATTTCTATAGTTTGTCAGTTTACAGTAACAAATTTATTATTTAGCCAAATAAACTACTAATTGTGATTATCGTTCTTTATGGGACAACTAAAAGAACAAGAAGAGAAAGGTCAGTAAAGGAAAGAATGCAAAGGGCATGATACATACCATGGGACTCTCATTATTTAGTCAAATATAAACTACTAATTGAGATTATTCTTTAAGGGACAATTAAAAGAACAAGAAAAAAAGGTCAGTAAAGGAAAGAACGAAAAGGGCATGACACATACCATGGGACTCTGAGAATGGAATTTTATATGGCATTTGAACCATACACTGTGATGCATGATCAAGCATTAAAATAGTGATGCTTCCAAGGCAGTCGCCAATGTAACTAGTTAAACAGGAAATTACATGTCATCAGAAACTGAATTAACTGGTACCTCTTTTAACATTAAAATATTTAACATAATATCTACTTACATATAGGAACTTTGTTTCACCACAACAAAGGATGTAATTTCTTCATTGAACTTGTGAATATGGCAGACTTGTTTTTTGTCAATGCTCCACACCTAATAGTTAACTTTTTAGAAGGTACTGGAGTGTTTCAAGTTACAATCCCTGACACTTATTCTAGAGATAATTTTACTTGAAATTAAAGAATCCAAAGGGGGAAAGTGAATAAATTCATGCTAATCCACACAAAAAGGACATGAAAGGAGAATAGAAGACGCTATATTTACCCAAAAAAAGAAAAATCATGCTTCAATCTCTACCCTACCCTGAAGTTAAAAGGGAGATGTGATGATGACAAAGATGTACCACTAAGACATGCATATGGACTCCTTATTATCATGAAATCAATTCCGTCAAGTGTTTCCCCAAATTTCTACATATTAGCCTCTCTTTCAGGATATATTCAAAACTTCCACAGGATTCAGGTCAGCGATCAAATAATTAAAATAAAAAAATGTCCTTAAGAACATTTCAAGCACTTACCTCTATATGATTCTGAAATGTCACATTAAAAAGGACTCCTTGATTCTCCATAAACTGCCAAAAATACAAAGGATTATCAATAGATTCATACCAAAGAATAAAGAATGCAATAACAGGACGACTAAAAAAATTACAAATGCAGAAGCGAGAAGGCATATGACAAGGTAACACCAGGATAAACTGAGAATGTTTCATGTCATGACAAAATGCAACTTAAGAACGAGAGGAGGGAGCGGGAATAGTGAACGAGAACCTGCAAGAACTTGGAGGGGACGGCGGCCTCCGACTGGAGCAGAGCTTGAGTGTTGTCTTTGCCGAATAACTTGATGACTCCATTCCTACAAACATCAGAAAGCAACAACACAGTAAGCAAGAAGAGGTGCTGCGAGCAAAAAAAGGTTGTAGGCAGACGCCGAGAGAAGAGAGACACTCCTCTTCGTCACCTAGTGGAGACGGCCAGTATGCGTTGAATGGGGTCATAGGCGAGCGTGGTGGAATCCGGCGGGACGCCATAGTGGAAATTCGTGCGCGGCTTCACATCTTCACCTTTTAGGCCATTGATGCCATCTCCCACGTTATTCTGATAATTAGCAAGAATTTACTGAATAATTAATATAATCAAATTAACACACGCCTGGTAAATTATCATTACCATAACAGTGTTTTTGATTAATTATTAATAATTAGAATTACAAACTGTTTATAATATCTCATTAACCTTAAATTTTATTTCATAAATTGATGTATATTATTCTTATTTCATATTGTTAAATTTTATTAAAGTAATTTTATCATAATTTAATGATATTTAGAATTTTGTTAATCTTATTTATGTAATAATAAATTATAGTAATTATTTATCAAATTAAAATGGCAGATTTTTTTTTTTACTATAATTTAATATTGTCATACAATTAGATAATATATTTGAATTACTGTTTTTTTAAAAAATAAAAAGATAGTTTTATTAAAATTAAATCAACAATCAAACGAAAAAATATTCAAATTATTTTATATTTTTTAATGGTTGATTAATTATAAAATAAAATATTAAATTATAATTAGTTAACTAATGACACCCTTAAATGCACTCATGTATTATACCCTACCGTCCACGTCAGGTTTATTCATCTCCACGTTCGTAGGAGGGTCCTACGGACTCTTGTGGGCCCCATCAACAATAACGTTTTCTTCTTGCAGTCATTAAGTCGACCATATCTTGACCGAGACGTCGTTTGATTAAAATCCTTGGTCGGCGATTTCGGTGATCCACCTGGAGCTCTCTCCCCTTCCGCAATGGCAGGGTTTTAATTACAGGTATAACTACGAACCAAAACTCGTTCCTTTCCAATAAAATACGGATCATCCTACCAGCGATCGAGGAACCGCCCGACTCCTCCGAATGCACAAATCATTAACCTAATGGCTGATTGTTCTTATGCAGACTCAGAACAAAACAAAACGACCTCGGAATCAGTGAGGCCCACATGGATTGCTTCCGCGTCGTCGTCGTCGCGCGGTGTTTTCGATGAAAACGATTTGATTTTTACTCGACCAGAAGCCAAAACCCTCGCTGAATCGAGTTGAGAGATGACAAATTTGAAATTCGAAACCACGAAACCAGTAAAGAAAAAAGGATAAGAGGAGGGAAAGCAGATCGGAATAGGAAGAAGAGCTCCAGAATGAGGAAAGAGTTACCTTTCTGGTGGCCTTCTCCACAAGCTTCCTCACGAACATGGTCGAATGTGCTCGTCGTTCCTCCTCCTCCTCCGCAAAGAGAAACGAGGGTTCCTTATTGCGCTTCGATGATGAAAACAGAGATCGATCGATCGATCGATGTCAATGGAGGGCTTCTTCGGGGACGAGGCGATCGGAAAGGTGGGAAAGGCCGAAAGGGTACACGGCACGAGAGGTGGGAGTTTGGAACAGTTACGAGTCCATTAAAATAACAGAGGGAAGTGACAAGTGGACGGGCACGTGTCAGTGTCGCATACGGTATGTGAGAGCCGGTACGTTGTTTCGATCAGATGCTCGGCTATGGACACCGGAGTGCTGTGGGAACCAATCAATACAAAGGCCGACGCGCAGGAAGACATAACGGCGTTTTCCGTCACGAAACGGATTCGGGTCCGTCACGACCGAGGGCAGATCCGACTCTGATCCCTCCTAAATTCAAATTAAAACGCGCGTTAAAAATAGAAAAACAAAACAAGTACATAAGGGCATATTGGTAATTTGATTGGAAACTATTAAAAATAATAATTTACTAAATCATACGTTTAAGTTGGTTTAATATTCAAATACATACATGTTTTAGATTTCTGATTTTTTTAAAGTATCATTATCTCCTCCCTTTCGTCGTCCATGTAGACTTATTTGAACCAAACTAATCAACTACCGCTCAAATAGATGTGAAATGATGCTCAGGCAATTGAGCTAGCCACGAAATCACGACTAGCTAGGCAATCGCCCAACTACATCGCCTTGATTTCACAATTAACTCGTTCATGATTTCACTATCGTTGTCGCTTAGTCAAGCAGTTGCATAGTAAAATGGTAACATGATCATAAATGTCATAAAATCATGATCTCAACAGACTGGAGGTTTTTTTTAAAAAGAAATTATTATTTTATATTAAAAAAGATTGTGAAGTATTTTTAAATTTTTTAGACCATCAAATTGTTAGATATAAATAAATAAATTAGAAAGAAAAAATGTGAATGAAATTTTATTCTTATATTGAGAATTCTAAAGTATATTTATTGGTTGATTTATATTATTATATATGTATGATGTAAATAAATACATAAAAAAAGATTCTCTCAAGTATGAGTGTAAATCTAGGATTCAGATTGTACTAACTTAAGTTGACTCGTATGCGAGCACGACCTACGGGCATTGAATGTCGGACCGGTCAAGATAAAATTTGCCCAAGTACATGAACCAACATTTTATCACTTGAATAATCTTAATATATAACAGATGAATTAATTGATATTAATTCAGATCCATAATTAACATTAGAAAAAATCGACGAGTAAATGGTCAACGAGTAAAGACATTCAATGCTCTTTATTCGGCCATTTACTACACTCAAGGCTGAGTGCTCCTATATAAGGAGGTTGTGACACTAGACAGAGATGTATACAAGAGCAAAAAGTAAAATATTTTCCTCCACCTTTGTTCCCTCAAAATTTTCTCGCCGCCATGCATTTTCGCTCAGTGGTCTGCTCGTTATAACAATCAGATATTTTCTCAGTTCACCATGATCCACCAGTGCTTGATGGCGATCATGGTTTGCCACTCCGATAACAGTGGAAGATGCTCTTCTACCTGACCAAGCTAAACTTGGCTCAATTCTTGACTGAGGAACCTCCCAACCATGTTGAGGATGCTACTGATCTTTAAACCATCAGTGTGGTAGAGACATGGACTCATTTTGAGTAGGTAGAGGCATGAACTCATTTCGAGACCATTAATGTGGAAATATTCCAATCAATCATGGAGAAAGGCCTGAGAAGTTTACTGGGTTGAACTTCAAGAGATGGCAGTTGAAGATGTTCTTCTACCTGACCACGTTAAATCTGGCTTAGTTCTTGACCGAGGAACCTCCCAAGCATGTTGAGGATGCTACTAATGTTTAGACCATCAGTGTGGTAGATGCATGGACTCATTTCAAGTACCTTTGCCGAAATTACAACCTTAACAACCTTGCCGACTCGTTATACGTTGTGTATAGCATGAAAAGAACGACTTAGGAGCTGTGGGAGTCCCTGGGTAAGAAGTACAAGATGAAGGATGTAGGGGCCAAGAAATT
>JBBUKS010000054.1:3591369-3604961 GCA_038050645.1 Hedychium gardnerianum | reverse complement strand
GGAGTCGCGATATGGACTTTACTATTCTCTCTCCAACTCCGCGGGTCCTCGGGAGTTGCGAGATCGACTTTACTATTTTTATCTCTGACTCCACCGGTATTCCGGAGTCGTGAAATCGACTTTACTATTCCCTCTCCGACTCCACGGGTTCTCGAGAGTCGCAAGATCGAGTTATACACCCTCTCTCGGCTCGGACATAGTCGCGGAGCGAGTGATAGGCTCTCGGACGCAACCGGGACTTGGGAGTCGCGAGATCAACTTTACTATTCTCTCTCCAACTCCGCGGTTCCTCTGGAGTTGCGAGATCGACTTTACTATTTTCTTTCTGACTCCATCGATATTCGGGAGTCGCGAGATCGACTTTACTATTCCCTCTCCGACTACACAGGTTCTCGGGAGTCACGAGATCGAGTTATATATCATCTCTCGACTTGGACATTGTCGCGGATTGAGCTTGACCTAGAGGTACTCGGCCACATGGACTTGGACGTCCGTTAAACAAAAATACTCGTCCAGTCAGTCGGCCTACACCATCATTCGACTAGATTTGAAGGGGATCCTTGTGATACGGAGGTAAGCTGGTCCATGTGGTGGATCGATCAACAGGGAAGTCATGTGGCAAGGTCAATGTTTGATCAATACAGGGATCATGTGGTGCTTTTCGAAACTTGGTCAACATAGCCTCCACGTGGCATATCAACAACCTCCGACTGGTCGAGCAGAGTTGATCCCGACTTCTGATTGATCCCGACTTCTGCTGGATCCAGACTTCTGCTGGATTCCGACTTCTGGTTGATTCCGACTGGTTGAGTAGAGTTGATCTCGACTTCTGCTGGATCCCAACTTCTGGCTTATCTCGACTTTTGATGGATCTCGACTTCTGCTGGATCCCGACTTCTGGCTGATCCCGACTTCTGCTGGATCCCGACTTCTGGCTGATCTCAACTTCTGCTGGATCTTGACTTCTGGCTGATCCCGACTTCTACTGGATCCCGACTTCTGACTGATCCCGACTCCTGGGGGATCTCGACTCCTGGCTAATCCCGACTCCTGGCTGATCCTGACTCCTGAGGGATCTCGACTCCTGGCTGATCCTGACTCCTGGTAGATCCCGACTCCTGATGGATCTCGACTCTTGGAAGATTCCGACTCATTGACTTCCCGGCATGCGATAATTATTAACATTAAAGGACATGACGGTTACAAACATACCCTTTAATGCTCCTTAATGCTCATTAAATACTCTTTAATACTTATTAAATATTTCTTAATGCTCCTTGAACGACCTTTCTATATAAGAGAGGGGAAGACACCAAAAGAAGGGGGTATGAAATCTTATTTTATGCACATTTCTCATTTTCTGCTTTTCATTACTATAAAACCTCCATACTTAGGCATCAGAGGGAACTCATCGGGATACCTCCCGGTGAGTCTTATGATGCGTGTTACTTTTTGCAGGAAATCGTCACGCTATTGGAAGAAATCAAGGAGGAGGCTTCGACGTCATCGTTCTTGCTGCCGAGATAGACTTCTGTCGTCGTATCATCGTGGTGAGATGTCTAGATCGATACCGAGGTAGATTTCTATCACCGTGTTATCGTAATGGGATGTTAAATCGGATCAATAATAATAGTTTTTATTATTCTTTTTTTGTTCTAATAATTGGACACATCCACCTTTTTTTATTTTTCATATAACAAATACATGAAATAGACATTTATACACATTCATAAATACAACTCCATACACTACAGGAGCGATTTCTCTTCGATGAAATAATAGATCTATAAACTCAAGCCGAAGACATTGAATTGAATTATGAGTATTTTTTAATTTATTTTAATAATTAATAAAAAAATTTAAGAAATTAAATTGAATACTTTTAAAATTAATTGATTCAATACAACTTCATATATAGGATAAAATAGAAATTTGAAATCCCAAAACTATGATACAACAGTAGGATGTTCAAATTATCACTTAATATTTATTGTTTAATTTTTAATTATAATATATTTATAAAAAAAATTAAATGAGATATGTAATTAAAGAATATTAATTCGTTATAAATATTTTTTAATTTATTTGAACGATTGATAAATATTTTTTTATAAAATCTTGTCGATTATTTTAAAATTAATGGAGTATATTATTTTTTTTAAAAAAAAAGAAATCCGAAACCCGCAAAAGCCTCACGCCTCCTTGCTCGCGAGTCGCGATCGCCTTATCGTTCACATGGCGAAGGCGGGCGAGCAATCCCTAACGCACGCAATTTTTATTTTTATTTATTTATTTTTCCACCTCGCTTCTCCCCCTTCTCAGTGCCCGATGCTCCGCTTCTTTCTCGCCTACTCCAAGCCTTACCCTAATCGTACGCGATCAGAGTTTGCAGTTTCTGTCAGCCTGAATCGACGACGGTGACGCAGAGGTTCGAATCGGAGCTACCATGGAAAGCGGAATGGAGGCTCAAGCCACTCCTTTCTTGAGGTAATTTTGAGTGATTTCTTTTCTCGTGGGGATCGTGACTACAAATGCAATTTCGTGGGTTTGCGGGAGGTGGAATCGGGATCTGGAAATTTTGATCTCGACAGGAAGAGAATAGGAGATGGGTCGCATGCATGATTGAAGATGAACAATTTAAGCGTGGGCGATGATATGAAATCTAAGATACTCGATACGTGTTAACTATGCACTATGTTTTTAAAGATGCCATTTTGCACCACATGATTATTTTCTCCTTCTGGATTTGGATAAGATTTGTAGACGTGTTCCGTCGCTTGATTGTTATAGTGGTAGTGTCCTAGACAATAGTGAATCAAGAAACTTGGATGTGTTTGTTGTGGTCGGATGGATAGATGTGATTGCTTCGATGACCTGGATGACTTTTTAGAAATGTGCTTTCTGCAATTGTTGGTGTATATATTCTTTTTAACAATAATAGTGATGGTAAAATTATCATTGTAGATTATTATCATTTCCTCTCTGAAGATGCTTTCTGCTTTGCAGTTTCTTTGCCGCTTTTTCTTATGGTATAGCATCAATGACTATGGTGTTCATTAACAAGGCAGTTTTAATGCAGTATGGCTACTCTATGAGTCTCCTTACGTTGCAGGTATGGTTTATGTCTTATGTGTCTACATTGTATTGATTGGATGTTACTTTTTTACTTACTCTGTTCATATTCCGTACTAGCAATTGGTCACAGCGTTTCTCATACACTTTGGCAAAGTCATGGGACATACAAAAGCCAAAATGAACATGACGACAGCTAAGAAACTTCTTCCGGTGTCGGTGTTCTACAATGCAAATGTGGCGTTTGCACTGGCAAGCTTGAAGGGCATCAATATTCCAATGTACATAGCTTTGAAGAGGCTCACCCCTCTTGCAGTTTTGGTGGTTGGATTTCTCAGAGGAAAGGGAAGGCCTTCAACTCAGGTAAAAAATCAGCTTGCTCTCCTTTTTTTTCCCTGAGGCACGAACAATGGATTTTAGTTACTTACATTTCTTATTGTTCGGTTAGTTTTGTTTTTGGCACTAATACAATGTCCATGTGGGGCAAACTTATTTCTAATGATCAATTAGCAACCCCAATAAGCAATCTCTCTCCATGGGGATCATCTGATTGATGCTGATTGGCCTCAGTGGCTTGAAGTGAATGTTGCTTATTCGTATTGTATTTGACCTCTTTATTCTAACTCCAGGTTTTGTTTAAAATTAAATTTATATTGTTTTTGTCGCCTAAACAAATATTGGTTGGATTAGAACATTCTGACTAGTATTATTTGTTTGGCATAAGAAATTCCACGGCTTTTATTCTTCTCTTTATACGCATCAAGAGAATATAATCAATAAATGTTTAGTGCGGCACTGTATTTTGACTGTCCTCTTATTTTCAAAAAAATTGTTGACGAGGAAAGAGCGTATTCAGAATAATCTGAAGGAAATAGGTAACATAATTAATTTAGTATGCTTTTCTGGTGTGCGATATTTTTTGAAAGCAATAACACTGAAAACTGCATAATATATTAAGATTCTGTTTGGACAAGGGACCTGAGATAAATATACAAAAAAAAAAAATGAGTATCCTTCTCTCTGTTAAATTGAATTTCATATGTGGGTTATTACATTCACGGATTTGCTTATTTCAAATAAATCTATCTTAACTAGCGTTCCTGAACATGAATCTACCTGGCATATTGTCGCTCAATAATTATTTGGCTTTACTCGGATGTTTAAATGACCTTTCAGGTATCTCTTTCAGTTATCCTCACTGCTGTGGGAGTCATCATTGCAGCACTAGGAGACTTCTCCTTTGATTTCTATGGGTACACCATGGCCCTCACTTCTGTTTTCTTCCAGGTGAAAAATGTTTGCATGTTTTACTTTGTTAGATATTGGAAAGTTTGATAAAAAAGTTAAAGTGTGAGTTATTAACATATGTTGTTAAGCTGGTCTAGCATGCACATGTTTTTTTTCCAATTAGATTAACAGCTGGTCATGATTGTAGACTATGTATCTGGTGCTGGTGGAGAAATCTGGAGCAGAGGAGGGGCTTACTTCAGTTGAAATAATGTTCTATAATGCCTTGATATCTCTCCCATTTCTGTTTTTCCTTATCATAGCAACAGGAGAATTTCCACACTCTGTTTCATTATTGTACGAAAAGGTCAGAAACAACCTCTAGTATCTCAGTTCCATGATTTCAAATTATGTTTATGCTTGAGATAATTTTTGTTAGTAAACTTCCAAATTTTACTACATCATGGAAAGCATCACTTGTATTTGTTATTCACAAAGGTTCAAATCGGAGTCCTATCGGGTTATCATTTATTATTATTATACTGAAAATCAGCTGTATAGGTTGTTTATTTTCTATTATTTCCTTCTAGAACAAGTATTATCTTATGTAGAGGAACATTGAGGAATAGTAAGTCTACACTGTGTGTAGTTCGATTGAATTTAGACCATTGGTTTCTTAGTCGTCCACCAACTTTCTTGGCCTTTGAAATGGTCTGGGCTTGGTGAAGGATTTTAGTTAGACTTGCAAATTACAATGTTACAAGCTGTTAGGATAATATTTCAAACTATAAGATTGACATGGTCATAGTGGTGAATTGAAATGGTAAAATCAATATTGGGCAAAGGATGATTAAGTTTTTTTTTTAATCTAATAGTTGCAGTATTGTGAACATTTATTTTGTATATAATGTTAACTCATTGCTCATAAATGAACTTATGATATTGGATTTTACAATATGAATTTGAGATCTTACTAGAGATACAAAATTCAATCTCTCATGTCAGATTGAGTCAGAAAGTCGGATTGGACCTTTCAAGTTTTTCCCAACCCTATTTCTCAGGAGGAGTAATGTTTATCCACCCTTCATTGATTCTACATTGAGAAGGACCTTGTGCAAAGATCGTCTTTTTTTTCTTCTTTTCCTTTCAGTAATTTTGAACTTGGACTAGAAGAAAAGTATGTCAAGGGTGTTGGCTAGGAAATTGATAGGTAATGTTGTGGCACCTTTTTAGAAAGATTTTAAGTTCTTAGTAATTCCATAACCATAATAGCAATCAACTATTCTTATCATCTCTTCTGATATCTTCCATGTTTATAATCATTCAGTTGGATGTTTTTCAATTTATAATCTTCTGATAACTATTCAAATAGTTGGATGTTTTTCTAACATGGCAGGCATATTCATTGACATTCCTTCTGATTCTTGTTCTGTCATTGATAATGGGCATCGTCCTGAACTTCACGATGTTCTGGTGTACCATTGTGAACTCTGCTCTGACAACCACGATCGTAGGAGTTCTCAAGGGTGTCGTGTCCACAGTGAGTATTAACCGACATTTTCCTGAATTCATCGAAAGAATTATTGACTTGGTTTTTAGTTTGTTGAAGAACTTTGGAATGTTTGCTTTCCAGGCCCTTGGGTTCATCTTGTTGGGTGGGGTCCAACTACATGCTTTAAATCTGACTGGGTTGATCATCAACACTGCTGGTGGCGTGTGGTATTCATATGCTAAGTACCGGCAAAAGAAAAAGAAGATTCCTCGCAAGGTGCTATCCCAAGAAGATCTAATTAAAAACAAAGTTTGAATTAGAAGCATGAAGTCTTCTTGTGCTTAGAAATACGAATGAAGAAAAGAAGAATTACAAGAGAATAATTCGTTGGAATTTGGAATAGTTCATTTGTTACAACCATAACAATGTGCTTTAAAAAGATTCTTGAATCGTAAGCCATTCTTTTTCTTTCCCTAGTGGCAAAAGGTCAAATGTTCGTTCCAGCGTCTCCGTCAGTTCGTCCCAAGATCAACACGGAGGAGGTAAATCACTGGGACTAGTTTAGATAGTCCGAACAATGATCAGTGCATGGAAGAGAGCAGGAATCTGACTATTAGTCAGGATTTAATTTTCAGATTTCATGGTGACAATATCTCATGTACTAATCATTAGTCCATCTCGTGGGAATTTAAATTATGTTGGATAAAATTTTTATTGTGACTATCTCCATCGCAGAGCGGTCTCATACTCCAGAAACTCCCGAAGGGATTTTTTGGAGAGGTACAGTATCACACTGTTGTTAAGAGGGTTCGAATACGGCACCGTAGGTAATATTACACCTTATAATATGTTGCTAAGAGAATTCGAATCTAGCACCTCAGGCAATAGATGTCTTATCACTTGGGATATGGCACGTTGATATTCTTTTTTCTTTCCTTGATGGCAAAAAGGCGAAACGCTTGTCCTAGCGTTCTTTTTTCTTTTCATGGTGGCAAAAGGTGAAACGCTCTTCTCAGCGCCCCCGTCAATCTGTTTCAAGACCAACGCGGAGGTGATAAATATTTGGGCTAATCTGGCTAATCCGAACATTGGGAGTAAGGAGGTTCTTTTTCCTTTCCAGTTACGGTGGAATGTGATTTGTAATTGTAATCGACCACGAATCGAAGTGTTCATAGGATTGCGAAATCATCTTCGGCTTACCTCCTCCACGAGCTCCATTTCGTCAATGCCGCTTCCCGATCCAGGCTAGGTTTTATCCCTGATCTGGGCGACGGCGGTAGCTCAAGTGAAGTTCAGCTGCAAGCGCCGGTTGACGTCGCTACTTGTGGTAACATCTACGCGTAGCTCCACGGGAAAGCAATAGCAAGAGAGAGCTCAAAGGTGGTACTTTTGTCAGGAAAATGCTGGGGTAAAGGATATTCGATCGAGGGCCGATGCGAACAAGAGCGAAGATCATCCTTCTTCGTCTCTTCCGCTGCGGGCGAAGAAGAACCACCGGCGATGGATAGCGGCGACGGTAAAAAAGTTACTTTTTTTTAGTTTCTTAATATTAGTGCTAGGTTTAAATACAACTGATTGTTAAAGTTACTTTCATTAATTTAAATGGGGGTTCTTTTGCGTTTGATTTCAGCCACCAGCTTGGGATCGAAGCGAGAGAGGCAGTGCCGAGCGCATTTCTCAGTCTTCCTCTTCAAGCGCTGCTGGAACAGTCATTTGCGCTAGTGCTATCTCATCTTTCCTTCCACCTTGGTCTCTTCCTCGATTCTAGATTTGTGTTTCCTCTGTTGCACTCAATCGGTTTGGTGCGGCCAACCGATTCAAGAGTAGGATCGTCCGATTTTGAGACAGATCAGCAAATCCATATCGTTTTTGGCGGAATTTAGCCGATTTCCGTTTACCACCAGTTGGAAGATGATTCCGATGGTCTGTGCGATCCTTGCAAATTCGAGGCGGATTGACTCTGCGAACGATTTGTCAACAAAAGTGTGTGCATATTGAACCAGAAGGCGCCGGAAAATGCCCAGTCGATTCGATCAATTTGTTGGACATCAAAGCTAGTAACTGGGAAGATATGCAAGTTGCGAAGTTAAGTACTGAACTATAGCATTGCTTGGCATTCCTAAGGTTCATTACAATTACAGTGAGTAACACTTAGGTTGACCCTGTGTTTATATGCCATCTGAATTCTAAAGACAGAATATAAAGAACTTCAATAACTTAGATTTCTTTAATAAAATATGCTTGTTAGTTCCATAATGTGGTAGTTGAATTTTCCAATCTTTATTCTTGCATGCTGATCATATGCTGAAACTAATGGAGCTGGTTTACTCCAGAGAGATGCGGAGAAGAGTGAGAATTTCTGGCATTCAAAGTGCAGCTGCTACCTGGGTACTAATCTCTCACCAGTATTCTGTGCTTCTTGTTATTCCCGTTTTTGTATGAAATTGAACTCATATTGTAGTGCTTTGTGTTATTAATACTTGCTGCACATTCTTGGTGCTTGGTTTTATATTCAGTTTTGCAGAATAAGCAATTCTTGGAGCTTGGTTTATGATGAATTTTTTTATCAGTTAATGCTACGTCCATTTGTTGCTATTTCAACCATCCCTTTGTTGTATTTCATATTCCTTCAGTTTGAGTTGTTACTGTTTGTGCGATCACCAGGATCAGCATCAACTGGCTAAAGAATATGTGGCCAAGATCAGAGCAGATATCATAAAGGAACACAGCTTGCTACACATCCTTCACAACTTGACGAATTTGCTCACAAGCATAAGGTAGTAAATAAAGTAATTGAGCTGACGAACTTGATGAATTTGCTTATTTTTCTCCATTTTAGTATTTTGTTTTCAGGTACATATGTATCGATATGGCTTTGCATTAGAGCTGAAAGTAAAAAAGGAACGATATTTATTAGAAAATAAAGTGTTTCTACATATTGAAATTTTCTAGAAAACTAAAGACTTCCTCGTGGAGAAGATAGTCAACATGCAAACTACCTTTGAAGTAAATCAATGAGCAAAAACCATATATCGCTAGAAACAGCTACACGTCTATATGCAACAAACACATCTTCAGGATATTTGTAAAAAGATTAAAAAGCAATCTAATCAGTTTAGATGTCATTAGCAATATTATCTAATTTCAACCTGCCAATCTAAATAGTTGAGCCAAATACTTCATGATGATGAATCTAGTTACTCACAAATTATTGTCTGCATCATGAAGCCAGTTGATTTGATGAACATGTTGACTAACTTTGAATTATGCTCTTGTAAGATCAAGGCCACTTGGTCGTGTTATTGATGCTATTGAAACTTTGTAAAGAAGGTTCCGTCCAGGTAGTCACTAGTTTCTGTATATGCTTAGTGATTCCTTGATTGGATATTTCAGGAAGATCTTGCCATGTTTATTGATGATGATAAAGATGGAACACGCCAAATTCAGTTTCCT
The DNA here is from genome assembly GCA_038050645.1 of Hedychium gardnerianum. NCBI lineage: Eukaryota > Viridiplantae > Streptophyta > Magnoliopsida > Zingiberales > Zingiberaceae > Hedychium > Hedychium gardnerianum. Next base: position 3,595,717 of record JBBUKS010000054.1, on the reverse strand, counting down.
CGTATGAAACTCCTTTGGCAACTTGCAGCACAATTGATTCACTTCGACTCCTCAAACAACCAAGACATTTCAGAAGTTTGTAGCCAACATCAGCAAATGCATCTTATGTGCAGGTGAGTTGTCTTGCCCACTCCAACCTTTGCTACTTATGCCATACATATGTCTTGATTCTTCTCCTTTTGAAGACTAATTGAAATACTTTACATTTCTATAACATTACAACAGCGTGCCAAGTCGTAACAAACATCCTCTTTCAAATGATTTATGACACCACCATCAAACTGCATGATGTTACAAAATTTTAATGCAAAAGATACTTATATTCTATAGAGCTAACATGAGAGTACCAGAATCAGCAATGCAACACTTTGAATAAAATTAATGAGCAGAAATTCAAATATATGATCATTTTATATTTATAATTCAAATTACAATAATATTACAATCAAGCTCAAGAGGGATAGATGGGAGGAAAAAACAAAAAAAGAGAAGAGACTAAACTAAAAAGAAAATCATAATAAATTAGATAAGAAAAATTAAAATTATATAAAAATATAATAATATAAAAAATATTAAAACAAATTAAAGGTCTTGCAAGGTCAAGAAAATTATACATAAAAAAAAAAGAAAAAAGAGAAAAGCTCAGAGAGGATAACACCAGTGCCAAATTTTAGTAGCTGTAACAAGCAGTGACATCTTCCACACAGAAGTAGCAGAATAGCTCATCCACTCCGGCATGCGGACGCATGTTAATAAGATCAAACAATGCACTTGGTAGATGAATGGATTGGAGGCTGTGGAAGATTAGGAGTGTTGTGTGAAGAAGGGTTTTATATAGCCAATGAACTCTTTGACCTCGAGCAGATACATAATAAAAGCTGACAGGACTAGGTGGTAACTAATTAAAAGCCTCTGGAGTTGAAGTTGACATTACACTCGTTGAAAGCTGCAGGATGCAGCAGCTGTTGAGCTGCCTACGCCAAACAACAGCTCTGTGATGTCTGAAAGCAGATTACATAACAAATCTTTTGTTCATAAGGGGAGCCAAAATTAGCAAATCCCAAGGAAGTATCAAAAGATCACCTGACGACTGAAGATTTCTTGCATTCTAGTGTTTGCGCCTTTGGGATATATAATCTCTGAAGACATACTGTAGGTAGCTAAATTGGCTAGCTAGGGATAGGGGCTATTGAATAGATGTTGAGAGAATCCTGCCAAGATTTTGCCAGCCCGTTACTTTCACTGCATAGTTATTATGCCTTCGAAATGACTATACTTGTTAAGCGTTGGAAAACGAAATGGAAAAGGCTGCCTATAGCTTGATGGCTCAAATATTACGGTTTTATGGACTAGTGTAGGTTTTTGACCTTTTTGACACGATCTTCCCGGGCTCGTGAAACTGGCATTAATGCAGAGTCACTTAACGGAGAAAAGTGGGATATGCTTAATATTTCAAGTCGACCTAAAGCACTGCCAGCTAAATACCACCCTTTAAAAAAATCACAAGTCACTTATTTGTTTAGTGTAGATATTGGCCAACGTAGCAGTGTCCCAGTATCGGCAGGTAATCCTTCGTTAACAAAAGGAGGGAAAAAACAAGATCGTCATACTGCAACACTTCATATGTGTATATGTATTGCCCACTAGGTACGTCTGGGCCAGGCTATACTTTCGGCTTATGAAGTCCCAATGCAGAACCATCAGCATCGAGGAGATGGATTTACTCACTTAGAATAAGCAATTTTCATAGATTAGTAACTCCTGGGTGGAGAGTCGGAGATCTGTTTTGCCCCCCCCTTTTTTATTTCTGATCATCTTCATACAACGTCAAACAATTGTAAAGAAATTTTGATTTGTGTGTTCATCTGGAAATATATGATTTAATTGGATCACTTGATGTATTGCACCATTCTTGCCTACATGCAATACAAATGACCGAGAACAATAACAAAGCCATAGACACTTGCAAAAGAGACATGCAGAGAATGAGAAAAGCATGATAGTGTGTCAATGGCACAAATATGTCAAGCACTTGAACGATCGGGCAATGCTCTTTAATCAATAGTCTCCCATCTGTGAATTGCTAAGGAGGGTTTATTGACTGGCGTAACATGGATGTTTCCTCGGCGTGAGACCCTTCACGGCTTCACCTGCGGGTCACGTGAAATTCTGTAGGTGAAGGAATAACCTCATGTGTCAAAATGAATAACATGAAAAAAAAAATGCAACTTAAAGGTGTTCGACACAAAGAAAAGGAAATGGAGATCAAAAGTACAACACTTCTTATCCACTTTCAGGAGCAAGAGTAGACATATGAGCTGTCTTTATTGACTAAGAAGAGATGCAATATCATGACATGAACTTGTGATGCAACAAATTGATTTTTTTTTATTCATCTGGAGTTCATATAGATAAAGTTCTTTCAATGATTTTGGTCAATTAGAACGGTTTAATCCATGGCATATGATCTCTCCGCCAACAGTAGTGTGAAAGTCTTATTGTAATACTCATAATTTTTAACCTGAACAGGAAGACATTGAATGCACTAGAGGTGCAGATGCATAATAGTAAAGATTGGTTAATGCAGAGAATGATTAATTATTTGGCAGGAGAGATTTGATTATTCTACATCTGAATCAGATGAAAAGGCCCAACATTATGAGGTGAAAACATTTGGACCTAGAAGCGAGATGGTAAGAACCAAAGTAATTATTTTATTAGAAATAAAACTATCTGGCATATTATAATTCTCAGAAGAAAAAAAAAACTCATCGAAGATAGCTCAATGGAATAGGTCCAAAGACATGAGTGTAAATTTTAAACTCTCATTTTTCTCTTACTTTCAGTTGTCTATTTCGTCCCAAATAATATTTATGTAACTTTTTTTATTATTCCAAATGAAAAATTAATAGATATTTATCTTTAGAGGTTTTTCATAAATCATAATGTCTTTACTGTGGTCAGGTGTAATGGATGCAACCATGCACGACACCAGACGAATAAGTTCAAGTTCATGCCTATCTTTGCTTGAGAGGTGGACGTGTTTTGTGTAATCCGCGACATGTTTCATATGATTACAGATTTTTTTTTTTGAAAAATATAAATTTTATATAGAGGGTGTTTTAGTTTTTCCTATGATCAGATTATATTGAACATGAGCGTGAAATTAGCGCAAATCTCAACTTTACACATATACAATGTGAGTATCATCAAATCAAGCTAGTTACATATGTATAGATGATTATCTATAGAGAAATAGTTCAATTTTTTTGTCTTAATTCGAGTTGAGATCAAGCTTAAGACGGGTCTCTAGCTAAGGTCAGCCATAACATATTAGTTGTATCGAACCCTCTAATTCATATCACAACTAGTTGGGGCACAAATTCTGTCATACTTGTTTTAATATTGGTTATATTCAAACTTCACAATCATTGATTCTATGATAAATGATTTGTTAAAATTGCAATATACGACTTGGAATATGATAGTGCATGAAAATTTCAAAATATACATGATGCATGTAAACTGTTGTATGTTTGTAAAAAGTTGATATGTGTTTACAGAAACGTCTCTAACGCTGCTTTAGTAAAATTTATGTTCAACTAGATGTAAAAATTGTGTTCTTTCAACGTCTGTGGTCAAGATTTTAGATTTACTTTGTGATAGTTTTCATTTTATTCCATTGTGTTAGAAGATCAAGTAGGCATGCAATCCATGAGCTCGTAGCTGCAGTAACAGTGACGATGGAGATAACAGCAGTGACATGCGTTGAATCCAACATTGCCTCATCATCCACATTCAATGGATTTGACAACTTCTTGTGATCAGGTAAGATGCATCATGTCACCAACTGGCTACCTTTTGTCCTAACTCTGCTGGCTACTATCGATATAGACGTCTCAGAGATCAAATTCATAAAATCATCCCTTTTGAGTAACTCCTATTTAGTTTTCTTATAATTCATAAATGTATAATTCATGTGTAAAACAGAAGATAAACCTATGAGACATACATGCATAGGAAATTATTACCAAGTCGTAGAGGTGTAGCTGAAATTTGTAGTGGAGTTCAGTAAATTGATGGAAGATAGATTAGACTGAGATGAAATAGCTGAGCTAGACATGTGCGACATATATGCATGCATGCATAACTTAATGCGACCCACGAGTGACTGAGATGTTCACATGCACTTTGTCTTCCTGCAGTTAATTCTCACCCTCTCGAGCTGATGCAACTATGTACAGGAACTTGAGATGTTCTCATCCTGTCCTCACGGGATGAGCTGTTGGCTAGTGCATGAGGTGTTGCCACAATGAGGTCTAGGGGTCAAATCCTAGCTAGTAGCCAG
>JBBUKS010000054.1:3574284-3589402 GCA_038050645.1 Hedychium gardnerianum | reverse complement strand
GAATGAGTTGTGATGCACTTGTTAGAAGAATGCATTTTATTATTTTTTGTTCTGACATTAGATATTCAAGTCATCCATTCAACTTAATTAATTTTAAAAATGATTAATTTAATTTTATAAGTTTTTTTTATTGATTATCAAAGTAAATCAAGAAAGTGTACGTGAAGATTTATTTTGACAGTTAATATTTTAGAATTCAGAAGAATTTTTTTTATAATTTATTGTAATTAAATTTGAAATTTGAAATATTTACTCTATTATTGAAGAGTTTACTTTCGAGATCAAGATGCATCTTATTATATAGTTATATTTATTTAACAAGTTTGACATTTGCATAAAGTTGTTTTGAGTAAAAATACTAAAAAAAAAAAAATTACACTTGATCTACACTTGTGTGTTACAAAAGTGAATTAAAAAATGAGTTTCTTTAATCAAAAATTTTAAAATCCAAATAAGAAAGAATTAAAAAATATGTTCAATATACCAAATTAAAAATGTGTAATAGGATGTGTAGAAGAAGAGTATATCAATATTTTAACGACAATGGAGAAAAACAACTAAATAAAACGGCAACAATGAGAAGGCGACAAGTGTGCCAAAGAAGTGGGTCCCACAAGCGAATTTTATCCAACAAAAAGTCAAAACCAGTGGGACCTTTTCTGTCGATGCAATCGATTCTTATTCTCAACTATGAAAGTTAGTGTGCATGTAATAATTTTTATTTTTATTTTTTATTTTTTATTTTTTCTTTAAAAAAAAAAAGAAGAGGGAAATCATTGTATGTTTCATTGCATCTCTTGATGGATTGTCTCCACATTTGGAAAGCAAAAGTGGATACTAAAGGTGCATCAATTTGACGCTACACGGAAGCAATTCTTTCTTTCTTCTCTTTCATGGAGTATTCGATGTCCAAAAAAGGATTATGGATCGAATGTAGAATCCTTCGTCGTTGAGTGGGAAGGGAACGAAGTAGTAGTAGGAGGTCTCGATCACGGGTAGTGCTAGCAATCATCAAAGAATGTATAGTTGGCTTCGTGAGTGGACATGTGGAATGACTTCTCATCTTCGATGTTAGGTGCAACCTCCCTTTGTGGGATCGTGTGAAGTGACATGTTGTCCCCACGGGATGAGCTGATGGCTAGTACATGAGGTGTTGCCACAATGAGGTTTTGAGGTCAAATCCTGGCTAGTAGTCAGGTTCCTGCCCTCCTTATGCACTAGTCACTGTTCGGGCTGCCTAGACTAGCCCTTGTGATTTACCTCCTCCGTGTTGATCCTGGGACGGATTGGCGGGGGCGCTGGAGGTGAGCGTTTCGCCTTTTGCCATAGTGCGAATTGACATGTTGCTTTCGGAGTAATAGTACAGTGATAAGCCGTTGATCTAAGAACGTTGTATTAATGGATCGTCCAGTGCGAGTATTTTTTGATTTATTCTGATGACTGATAATAAATTTTCGTGGGATTAAATTAATTATTCTCAAGATTAATTAATATAAATTAGATATATGATGTTAACTAAAAAATAAAAAAGAAAAAAAAAATCCCTAAGAATCACAATTAGTAGTAAATGACAAAAATATGAAATATGTCAAACCCAACTAATTAATCGTATAATAATCACAAAGTTGTATAGTTGTCTAACTGTCACTAGCGATGGAATCTCTAATAATTGCTTGTTGCACATGAGAATTAGATTGATCGATGATGAATGTAAATTTCTTTCACGCGGATCATATGAAGTTGTTAGTATAATAATTATTGGTCACTGTTCGAATTAGTTAGATTAACTTTCGTGATTTATTTTTTCCGTGTTAATCTTGAAATGGATTGACGGAAGTGCTGAGGATGAACGTTTCGTCTTTCATCATCATATGAAGTAGAACGATCATACGAGTTCTCTCTTTTTTTTCCTTCAAAGAATTACAATTTTAGTTTCGACGATAATGCTTTTGTTGGCATGCTATATTAGCAAAACATACACATCTACAGGTGAATGATGTACTGTCCGACTTCCATACTTGATTGAGAGGGAAGCGTCGATGTAAACCCCTGGGCCTACTTGTCATATGGGCGTCCCTCTCAATTGTGCACAAAAGTCTTAGTTATCTGTCCGTAATCGTGATCCAAGTGCCTAGAAGTGTTCCAAGCACCTGGATCACTTTGTATAAGTTTTTTTTTTATATTCAAGATTAAGCCAATAAAATTTTATTTTTAGTATTCAAAATTAGGCTATAGCGTTCAAGCTAAACAAAATTAAAACGAACAAAAATTTAGGTACTCATGGAGTGTACGATATTTGAGGAATAATATTTAGGATTTAAGATTTAAAGAATTTTTTAATTTTTTTAAAAAAGAAAAAGTTGACGTACCTAAATCTTGAGGTGCCTAGATTATTTTTAGGTACCTCAAGCATCCCGTTGCGCATAAACATGGACGGATGAATCACGTAACGTATCATTATATATATAACCTGCACACTTATTCCGTGGGTGACATAAGCGATCCTCATAAAATTCAGATATCTAAATTATTTTTTTTAAGTATCGGATTGTGCTAATGAAATTTTATCTTTAGGATTTAAGTGTTGTATTATAGTATTAAACACATAAAAAAATTTAAATCAAAAAAATTTTAATTTTTTTTTAGATATGTACAGAATACATAGAACAAAGCAAACAAAATATCAAAACTTATATATATATATATATATATAAAATAAGTTAACAATCATGAATAAATTAATAGTATCATATCATAGCAGCTGTAATAAATTTTTTCTGTTCATATAATTGACTGACATGTTTAAGATTTAACGTGTATAACAAAAAATAATAATGTCAAAAGCTAACTGTATCATTTTATATGAGTTAATGGAGTGCGTCGTTTTGATAAAAATAAAATAAAAATAAAGAAAGACCTCTTTTGATTTGTGTAAAAAAAAAACTTAAATTAAAAGGAGTTTATCCTTCAAAAATCTCGCACAGAGAAAATAAAGGAAGAAGAGGGTTTATAACGAAAATCTGTGTGAAATTTCCAATTATGGAATGGAATTCATGTGATGACATGGGATTCGGAAAACCCTAATGGGACGATTCCGGCATTAATTTCCTTGCCTAAAGAAGGCAACCTTGATCTGCGTTGCCCACCATGATTGGCTGCCTGCCTGGCTGGTACCATAAATGATTACACCGTCTCCCGAGGAACCCATCAGGTCTCCCCCAAATCTATCCCATCCGACGTGTCCTTCGCGCGCCGTATCTTTCGCCCCGGAGTAAGATTCCGGGGAGGATCTAGTGGGACACTACCACATTGAGCGAGGCCGCCGATCCAAGCGGCGGGGTATAATATCCTGCCCATAATAAATGCGCCGCTGTTTTCGCTGGACATAACCCACCAAATCCAGCCAATCAACGCACGACAACGAGCAGTCCACTTGTTTTACTCTAGTCTTATTTTAATAATAATAATAATAATAATAATACCTGAAATTTAATTTCTATATATATGTGAGCTTTCATGGTTAAAACTGATTGACTATATCAGTTAGTTAATTTCTTTTAACTTAAAAAAAATTGGCCCTTTTCAATTTAAAGCATTTCAATATTTATAATTAAAATTTTTCATAAGTGTTGCTTGATATCTACTAACCAATAAATTAAATAAGAACTATTTGAGTGATGAATGGTTTCCACGCATTTCATTTAAACACATTTTTCTCACACTCCAACAAGTTTAAGACGTAAAAAATAGGAAAAAAAGAAAAAGGAAATGGCATTTTGCTTCACCAAATTTAAAATGTTTTAGATATGCAAATAGAAGTGCGTGCATTGGACGAATGCAAAAAATATTCAGCATGACCAAAATCTCACACACATCGATTGCTTTCTTGAACTTAAAACACTCCCATTATTAATTTTTTTGGTCCTTTTTATAGTTTTGTTGTTGTTGTTGTTGTTTTTAGTTAATGAGAACTAGTTGAAGTCTATGAATGTCACATTAATATCCCTAATTGTAGTAGTCTATAGAAGAACAACCACTCTAATGTGTTGAATTTTTTAGCTCATTATTAATGCCTTGATGCGACACGTGCTCCCCGCATGGTGAGGCTGGAGCTGGATCTGTTGAAACCCTAGAAGGGCTGTGGATTATATAAACACCAGCAAGGGGTAGAATAGATCAAGATGAGCAAGAAGAAGAGGAAGGGTAGCTAGAATAGATCTGAAACCCTCCTCCTAGCTCCCAATATAATCTCCTTTCCTTTTATCTTTTTCCTTTTCCTCCTTTCTTCCTCAGATTTGATCAAGACATACGGTGCATCATCATGGATGGATGGTTGGTGAGGAGTTGACAGAAGAGAGTGAGCACACAGCGGCAATTGCATCATGGTGGGTGCTTTACCTGCTGCGTGCTCACTTCTCTCTCTGTCCGCTCTCTTTCTTATCTCTCTGTACATTTGTTTCTCTCTTTATTTTTATTTTTTATTTTGCCAACACTTATCTGTTTCTGGGTTCATCTTACATCTGTCAACTGTCACGGAGAGGAGAGACGTCTCATCGTGGCTCGAATGCCCATGGATAGAATTGTAGGGGGTGCTTTCCGAGGTGAGTGTCTTCGTGGGTAATTATCTATCTCCTAGGGCACTCATGGTGGGTCTGTGAAGGACCATTGAATCGAGATGGTGCGTGACTTTTGAGATGCATCTATTTTTTGGGGGAATGAATTCATGTTTAACGGCAATCACTGTTTGACTGCTTCTCTTTCTTTAATTTTGTGTCATCTCCTTCCTTTCCTTTTTTATCTTCTCTTCATCCTCATCTTCTTCTTCTAGCCAGCCTATATTAACTAGTTACTTATATTTGTCATACAGATACAGTTTCCATGATCTTGAGTTCCATCGCTAAGGTATGATCTCTATTTCTTTCTTTCTTTTCTCAAAAGAGATAAAAAAAATGTTCTTTCAGTGTTCAGTTTCTTATTTCATGAATTTGGTGCTTGCTCCACATATTTACAGTCGTATTCATATATATTGTATATGAGTCTTTCATCCATTCTTTGCTCTATCTATATAGTAGTCATGGCTGGATCTTGCCTTGTCATTAATATTTACTGTGATGTTTGTAGTTTCATATGCAGATCCCACATGAATCCTTAGATCTATCTATTTCAAAGATTAATACAAAATTTTCTATGTTTTAGTCACTTGGAAAGGGTAACAAACAATGTTTTTACCCATATTTTGATTGCTTACTGCGTTTAGTTTCACTACATAAAATATTGAGTCTTATTTATGTATACAAATGGAGGCTTTTTTAGATAGTTTTTGTTACAAGAGACGTAAGTCAAAGTTTTAAGGTAAGAACCATTTGCATTTATAATCTTGTAACTTTGATATAAGAAAGAATATGAGATTTCTTTGAATGGTCATGAATTATTAATATTAATAATAGAGTATGTAGAGGGATTTACAGCTCCATATGAAGAGATTGGAGTAGGGTTTGAAAAAGTAAATCAAGTTAAATATTGTTTTTTTTAAAAAAAAAAAGTTCAATATCAGAAGTAGGAATTATGAATTTGATGCTTGTAAAGCATGTTTTCACTATGGATAATACAACTTCGCAAACTATTCCAGTTAAGATCAACTTGTGATTGATGTTAAAAAGTTGATTTTATTATCTGAGAAAAGAAAAGTGAAAACTTTTCACCTAGTTCATGTGGGCCAAGTAAATCAAGCACTTGTATGACTAATTAATTCTATCCACTCAATTGTAAAGGTTTATGAAATTTTTATGAAACTTTGAAGTTTCTACATATGTGCAGGATTACATTAATAAAATTAAAAGGTTTAAAAAAATTCTGAGAAAAATATTATCTGAAGTTTTATTAATTTTTAACTAAAAGTTTCACTCATGTAAATTGGTATTTTTTTTATTATTAAGGAGACTATTAAAAGGTTTTAAAATCTTGTAAGGGAAATGTTTTTACCTCTTCACTGTAAATTGTAGAACTAAGAAGTTGAAAAATCTTGGCTAACAATCTATTGAAAAAAGAATATTAGAATTTCACTCCAGTAAATTTGTGTTTCTACTGCTGTCATTAATTGCTGCTAAGTGAGAAAGATTGTTTGGATTGTGATCAATTCATGTTCTCGAGTTTTTATTTATTTTTTTCCCTGTTTAGAGAGAAGAGATTCTACCTACAGCAGGAAAAACTAGATTAAGGTTTGGGTTTAATAATTAAGTCAGTGTGGTTCTTTAGTTAATGTAATGTATCTTGAATTATATGTTACACAAGCAATATCATTAATTCTTCAAACTTCAATATGTTAATCAGAGTCTTTGTCATTCTAGATTAGATTGAGTTATCTTTGAACTTGTACATATATTAACATTAAATCTAATCACTATTGACTGTATCTACACACAAAGTAGATGAGAGATAAAAGAAGGTTATAAAGGTTTACAACTTAAACCTAATTCTTTGTCTCTCTCAAATCGCATCCTCAGTGCAACTTGAACTTTCATGAATACTTTCCTGTTATGATTTCCTAAACTTTATTTTGAACTCAATTGTTTCTAATCCCTCTACTATTAAGAATTTTAACTACTAGGACATTTAGCATTAATATCTCAAAGTTCAGTTGCCCTTTTATTTGCATGCTTTAACATTGATCTAGATCTCTTCTTCTAACTCATGGACAGTAACTGTGATTTAATTATTTGAATGGAAGGTAAAAAAGAGAAGGAAAAAAAAACCCCAAAATTATAATTCACTTTTTTTTCTTCATTATTCATACTGAAGCCTTTAGATTAAAGCAGCCAAGCATCTGATTTCATTATAAACTCATTGCATTAGGTGTTTGTTGAAGAGCATATGCAGCTTCATTGTGGAAAAACTTTTTCTAGGTTTTTGGTTCAGCTCGTTTAGTTTTCTTTCTAGTTGTCTTCTTCATATTTTCATTACAGATTGTAGTTGTCGTGTAGTTTCGATTTAGGATATTATTGTTTACTCTTTTCCTTTTAGGATTGTCTTGATAGAAGAAAGATATAAAACTCTAGAAGACAAACAAACTCTAGTGAGTTTTCCATAATTCTAGACTTTCTGATGAGTTGATGGTGAATTTAATTGAAATTGTGCATGAAATTGAGGATGAGAAATGATTTTTTTTTTTGTTTGAGGTTTTAGGATTCTTGAAAAAAAAAGCAAGCAGTTTGTAAAATTATCTTAGCAAAAAAGCGCCATGTTTGTACTTGCAATGGGAACAAATTAAGCTTAAGAAAATGTTATTTTATCGGTATTGTTCCTGAAAAAGAAAATTGTAGTTTATTATTATTTTTTGATTTTTGGTGAGTTAAGTACAAGAGCAGATCTGGCGTAGTGTACGGTTGGTGCTCTAAATCAAGTACAAGAGACTACAAGTCTTTGTTCTCTCGCATTTAATAATTGCAAAATCTAAACGCCGCCAAGATTCGATTCGCTGGATTGCCACTCGATCTACCGGCGGCTGGCTTAGATTCGCCAGGGGCCATGCCTCGATGATCGACCGGCAGTCTCCCGAATCGCGAGGCGCATTCCCTCGCTGCTCCGCGCTCGCCCCTGCTGCTCGAACAGGGCCGACAGGTCGATAGTGAGAGATCAGGTGGAACGGGTTCAGCGTCTTCGCCGCCGCCGCCGCCGCCGCCGCCGCCGCCACCGCCGAAGTAACGGGTAATCTCGTCTTCTTGAACCAGGGCGGAGACGCTTGCGTCGCCGCCGTGAGCCGGGTGTTGGGGTACGGAGTACCTTGGCCACGCCTTCGCTGGTCCGCACGTGACGCGCCAGGTCGACCTTGGCGAAGGTGCCGTGGCCCAGCACGGGCTTGAGCTCGTAGAGGCCGCGAAGGCGGCCTTTTCCCTGTAGCGACGTCGCCGGAGGTAGTAGCTCCATTTAATTCTTACTTTGCGACTAATCTGTAGCTTTTCGAACAATTAATAAATTTAAATGATTAATTAGGGAAACAAAAATAGGAGGACGAGAGAGCAGCTCCGGCCATCGAGCTGCTTGCCGTTGCCGGCGAGATTAGGGGGTTGCCTCGTCGTCATCCTGACGCCAGTGCTACTGCACTTCTGCTAGTAAATCAAAGTCTACGGCTATTTCATTCTTTCTGCAACGCAGTAAAATATGTTTCATTCTTCGTCTCATCCAAAAACTTGAATATAAAAAGTATATTAATATTATTGGCTATCGGGATAAGGGTGATTCATTTCCATCGGTGTGCCAGCATAATATTCTTTTTCTTGTTAACGTCTATCGTGAATAATATTTGGATCATATTATCAAAATCAACCCAATATTACATGACATGCATCAATAGACACAACATCATACTAAATATTATCATAATATTTAGTTACTGTCAATTGAAAAAAAGATAGAAGACATTGTCTATTTAATCATTACTTAACTGTCTTTATTTAATCATGATAATTTGTATGACTTAGGATGATGGTTCATCTTCAATTATAATTTTTAGAGAACTTTCTCAAACACAACATTCTCAAAATTATCATTTTCAATGATCATTTTACAAACTTTATTTGCAATTGTATCGGTCGTGTGAAAAGTATTAATCGTCAATCAATCATCTCTCAAATCATCCTTGGGAATTAAAAGACTCTTGCGAACGATTAAAATCTCATGATCATCATCATAAAACACCTCATTAATTTCATTATCGTTATACACCGGCTTGCTAATCGCTTCAGTCTTGTCTTTCACGTCTTTCTAATTTTTGCACTTTTGACTAGCGGGTTTTCTGCAATCAGTTACTCTATGTTCTTGTTCATCACAACGAAAATAATTGATAGGAGGCATAAAATTAACCTGCGATTGTTGTTAGATAGGACGTGAATCTTGAGAGTGAATTGATCGACTGTTTTAGTCACTTCTAATCATTGAGTTCCTGTTCTACTTTTTTTTTAAAAGTCAAGGCACGTTGGTAGGCCTAAGAAATAGTGCACAATGAATAAAGATAGAAGATATCTTTCAAGGACTAGCGCATCCCCCCTAAATATCATGCCACCATTTGTGTCTTATTTTGGTCAATCAAGTGGTAAAACTCCTTTATGTAATTATTGATCGATCTTACACCCTATCTCAATGCATGAAGTCATTGAAATAATGTTTGAGTGTAACCAAATTAGAAGAAAGGGACCCTTTTTTTTCCATTTTCTCTCAATCGGTGATCTTGACTTTGTCTTGTCTGTCTCATGAGCGTCGCAATTGCTCTCACCACGTTAATGTTCGGCCTTTGAGTTTGATGGTAATTAGTTTCACCTTCACACGATCGAACACTTAATTATAATAAAAAAAATCTCCATTTTGATTTGTAACATATCAAAATATTTGAGCAGATCAACTCGAAAATCGAGGTTTTCATGTTGTCCCTCTCAACCACGACGCTTTTGGAATTTAGCACAATTGTGATATAGATTTTCGAATAAAGATAGAATTACATCAAGGATCAATTCTAAGTCCTTATCTTTTTATACTAATCATTGACGAACTCACTGGATACATTCAAGACACAGTACCGTGGTGTATGTTGTTTGCAGATAATATTATTTTGATAAATGAGATACGTGAAGGAGTAAATGCTAAATTAGAATATTGACGGGAAACACTATAAATGAAAGGTTTTAGACTGAGTAGAAAAAAGACGAAATATATGAAATTTAAGTTTAACAGTATTAGACGTAATAAAACAATTGTTAAGATAAAAGATAACGAATTGTGTGGAATTGAGAGCTTTAAATATTTATGATCATTTTTATAAAATGATAGAGGGATTGAGAGAGATGTCATACATATAATACAAGTAGGATGGTTGAAATGGAGAAAAACGTCGGGTGTTTTATGTGATCGTAAAGTATCTCTAAAACTTAAAGAAAAGTTTTACAAAACGACAGTTAGACTTGCTATGTTATATGGAGTTGAATGTTGGGCTATGACTCGAGCACATGAGCAGAAGATTAGAGTTGCAGAGATGAGAATGCTAAGGTGAATGTGTGAACATAAAAGGATGAACAAAATAAAAAATGTGAGTATTAGAGAGAAAGTTGGAGTAACATTTATTGAGGAAAAACTCCGAGAAACACGTTTGAGATAGTACGAGTATGTACTTAGACGATCAATAAAGGTCTCAGTTAGGCGATGTGAAACAATGACAAATACACACATCAAACGAGGAAGAGGAAGACCAAGAAAAGACTTGGTTAGCAACAATAAAAAAGATATAATTTATTTAAATATAGATGATAATATAGTAAGGGATAGAGCCCAATGATGTAAAAGAGTCGATATAGCCGACCTCACATAGTGGGATAAGGCTTGATTATTGTTGTTGTTGTTATATAGATTTTCGAAAGTGGAATTCGAAATCTAGATCAATGACGATCTTCAAAATCCTACATTGTCAGACGCTAGATTAATTTTGTAATTATCTCTGTAAATCTTCAATCATCACATCTTGAACGCTACGATTATAGTGTTGGGCTTTCTCAATCGGAACATGTATATTACGATCACTATTACGATAATTATCTATCGGATATGATGTGCTTTGATATTAATTGATGTCAGATAGATAATTATTTTGAAGGTTTATTTTCACAAAGAGATTTTAAAGAAGGAATAAGAAATAATCAAACGTCGATACATCGTCTCTAAATTTAATCGAATAACATCAACTAAACTAAATAAAGGTCTGCGACATTAATCTCTTTGAGTGCATTGATATTTCAATTCTGGGATCTTAAAATAAATTCTTTCAGTGCAAAGCTCCAAGATTTTATCAGTCAGTTCTGCCATGCACCACTAAGCAATCATCTAATGCAGGAGCATCCAATAATACAATCAATTTATATCCTCCGATACACTTATGTTCCCCTTCGAGTTGTGACGAGAAGAAAACGAGGTTACCAGCCTCTCTTTTGGGCCTTGAAGAAGGATGATCGAGACTACCGACAAGGAAGATGACCAATCCGTGGTCTTCTGATGCATTTGCGCTCTATTCGAAGTATAAATGAGGCGGAATCGACTTTCTAATCGTCGTCAACATTCTAGATTTAGTCTTTTTAATTTTTTTTTATTTTAAATTTTTAGGATTAGTTTTGTTTTCTAAAAGTTCGTTTAGATTATATATTTTTTTTAGAATTAGTTTTTTTTTCTAAAAATTAGTTTAGATTTTATATTTTTGTTAGGATTAATTTTTTTTTCTTTTTTTGTTGCGACTTGTTCTTATTTGTTAGGCTATTTAAACAAATATTAGTGCTCTTGTAAAAACATGTTGAGTTTGATTTTGATTTGAATAAAATTTATTTTCGTTTAAACCTAGAAGCGACTCCTCTTTGTTTGCGAATCCCCTTCTTTCTACGCTTTCTCTGCAACCTATATTCAAAAGTCGCACCCGGAGATTTTTCCCCTGCGCCAGTTAGTATCGGAGCCTTAGATCCTATGAATGGTCATCGTGGTCATGATCATGGTTGTGAAAGACAAGTTCCGGCTGAGAAATTCTTGCACCAGGATCGAAATGTACCGTACAAGTTCATTAAAGATCTACAGAGACAAGTCACGAAATTATTCCAGCATCTAGCGGCGCAAGATCTTGAAGATCGTGAGGAACGTGGTTGAGGTTATGACAGGTATGTTCCAAAATGCAGGTTCCTAAACTACGTATGCAGATTTCTATAATATCCAAAATGTGTATTCAATTTTTATATTTATTAAAACAAGTAGCAGTTTTCTATTTATGCCCCTATTTTATGAGCAATCTGACTATGTCAAGTTCGTCAATTGATATTTAAATTTATTGTGATCAAATGTGACAACCCATAACTCATCAGTTGATTATTAAACTTTGAGTAGTCAATTGACTATGTTGAGTTCATCAATTGATATTTAAATTTATTGTGCTCAATTTGTGATCATCAGTTGATTGCCCATAACTCATCAGTCGACTATTAAACTTTCTGTGCTCTCATTATATATTGGGACAACATATTTCAAAGTCGTGTCAATTTAAAAAACTTATAGTTTAGACTATAAATTTCATGTGTAAGGGTATGGTTACACTTAAAATGATATAAGAAGTATATGAACTTGATTTCACTTCAAATTAGAACTATTACATTTCTGGGAACCTCATGAGTGTAATCATGTCCTCATAAATGAATTTCACAGTCTAAATTGAGAGATACAAATTTTAAAATTTTCACAATCTTGAAACAATTTGATATATGTCAATTAAAGTGTCTATGTTTGTCATCTCATTGTGACATCGGGTGGGATAGTGATTATCTTACTGGCTGACGAGAAGGGGATTCAAGGAGAAGATAAAAAGAGAAAATAATCATCCTCCATGTCTTCCCGAAAGAGAAAATTTTTATATAATAATAGACGATTATCTTTAAATAACTAAACATGACTCTTATATAGACTTCAATCTAAAACACAAAGAAAAAAAAATCCCAACATATATACTCCAATTCTTATCTTGTAAAGAAAGAAAGAAATTCTAAAAAAAAAAAAGACTTGTCATCGTAAAATCTTTAAACGAACTCCAAATTTAAAAATATAAAAAATAGAAATTATCAAAATACTTAAAATATCAAAAATTTGAAAATTACTAAAATCTGAAAATTATCAAAAATACCCTAAATATCAAAAATACCTTAAATACTAACAAATATAAAAATTACTAAAAATAGTAAAAAAATCCAAGTCCTCCTGCATTAGTCACCCGAGATTGAAAAGAACTCGTCCTCGAGTTCAGAGTAATTTCATGTAGTAGCCTAGGAGTAGATCACCTGATCCCAAATCGACAAAATTTAGTAACAAATTTTGGATTTTGGGAATCCTCGACGATTCAAATGCAATTTTATTTTCAAACTTGAAAAGTTAAAAATTAATTTCGCACACATCAATTCCATCTTTGGAAAATCTACCATCATCCATAAAAATATCTTCTCATTCAGGTTTTTAGTCTCCTTGTGTAAGTTGAAGACCAAATACAAACTCCTCAACTTCTGTAATTTCAATTTTTTTCTTCTGCTAATGCTCCTTCCTTCAAAGCCCACTGAAAACCTGATACAACATAATCCTTAATCTCATTAAGGCACTGAACGTCCTTGCACATATCAACCATCATGTTCAGACCAGTAGCCTCATAAATGTTAGCTAAACAAACTCCTGCAAAAGTAATGAAACAAAACCCTGATGAAACTGTCCAAACCCTGACTTTGTTATTGTCAGTTCCTGTAGCTATCATCTGTGAGTCGGGTGAATATGCAATGCAGTCAACGTCAAATTAATGCCCTTGTTGCTTCAATATGTAACTCTCCAACATAAAATGATAAAAGTTAAAATATTCATTTTAATTTTTTTATCAATTCATCTCAAAATTAATATAAAAAAATAAATCATAAAAATTAATTTAACTAGCCCGAATAATGATCAATATATAAGAACATCACTCTCACACAAACAATTAGATAAGCTTATTGAACACTGGAATTGTGATCTTTTTTTATAGCAAAAATGAAATTATCATCGGATAATCTTTTATTATTATTTTTTTAAAAAAATTATGAATAATTATTAATTTTAATTATATATATTATTTTTTTATAAAAAAATGATTAATCAGGTCGGGTAATGTCGGACCTGGGGTGACCGGCTCGGCCCGACAAAAATTTTCCACTGGTCATCAGGGTAAATCGGGAAGTGCTAATAGAGGCACATCCTAATGGTCAGCATTTTAGGATTTGACTAGCCAGGATTTGACCCCTACTAGTCAGAATTTGACCCCTAAATTTCTTGATATGAAAGGAGATGGATGCAAACAAAATCCGGCATCTGATACAGACCAAAAGCACCATTGGACTGTCCAACTACTACCGTATCCAAATCTCGGTGGGAATCACAAGAGGCTAACTTTGCAGAGCCATGTATAAAGTAATCCTTAACAAATTCACTCTCTCTTTCATCCCCTTCGCCTGCCTCAATAGTCTCAGTATATTTCTGGGGCGGCATAGCTTTTTTTACAACAAAATAAAATTTGCAGATGCTCGGGATTATTAATTGTCTCGGTCTCGTCTTCTTCAATTTAAGATTGAGATTTCTTTTTCACAATTGGCGACGTGTTAAGTAATAATATTAATCCTAAAAATTAATTATGAAATAATTGATAAAAAAAATATTTATATCATATTTTATTAATAAAAAGTAAAATTTATGATTATTATATTTACTAATAACTATAATAATGTTTTAAAATAATAGGTTCTAGTTTACAACATATCAATTGGTTGAATTGATAGTGAGACGTTGTAGACATATATATAATACTACTCTTAATTATTTCTAATCGAGCATTAGAATGCAAGGACAATATTAATACGTCGAGACTAGCATGTATGTCAACTGATGACTTGATCTCACAAGTCATAGATATAAGATATTAGGTTAATACATGAGTATATATTAGAGAATATGTACTGAATTGACCCGCCATGAGAATATTTTATGGATCGTTATATGAGTGTTATAAATATTCTCATAGTGACTATCAATATGAATAGTCCTTAGACATGAAGTCACTACGGTTCCCTACATAAGGAGTTGTGTACTTTAGTATCGGCAAACGTCACCTGTAACAGGGTGGGCTATAAAGTTGATCACTGGGTATGCAATAAATTATGCGGAAGGATATGAGTGATGTAAATGAGATCTATCCTTTCCATATGACGAAAGTGATATCTATGAGCCTCTTGATTAGGACACAAGAAAGAAAGCATGATCATGCTCAAATAAGTCAATATGAGATATTGAGCTCATTTGATTGAGTGTGTCTACTTAGAGATTAAGAAATACAAAGATTCATAAGAGGATGACACGGTCTATGCCTCATGGATCAATCTAGATATCAAGGATAGAAGGATTGAGTCATATAAGATAATAGACACAGAAATGTTAAGTCGGATCTCGACATTCTTGTTACTTGGGTGGCAATGATGCATTGCTAGATGTCACTCATTGCTTATGTATCTAAAATAGTTTTAGAGACATTGCCAACGTTACAAGA
>JBBUKS010000054.1:3557019-3571694 GCA_038050645.1 Hedychium gardnerianum | reverse complement strand
CCCAGCCTTCCTCATACGCGACGGCGCTAAGGCCAGTTTCTCCTCGTGCTTCCAAGAAAAGCTTCGATGATATTGGAGATAATTTCAAACCAGCCACAATCTACAACAATAAGCCAGGTATTTTTTATTCTGAAGAGGAAGTTTCTTGTCTGGCCGAGCCCTATAGATATGCTCTGATAGGAAAATTTTCTGGCCTGAGGCCACGCCCATCTGTTGTTCTTCAAGCTTTCAATAATTTGGGTCTTTCCGGGTTTTATAACATTCGTTTTCTTCGTTCGGGATACATTTTTATACATCTCACATTGAGTGAGGATATGGCAAGGGTCTGGACTCGTGGGGTTTGGTACATAGGGGGTGTGCCACTACGAATTTTCAAATGGTCTCCGAATTTCTCTTATGCGGCAGAATCTTCGGTGGTTCCAATATGGATACAATTTCCAGATTTTCCTATCCACATGTTTAGTAAAAACAGTCTCTTCTCTGCTGCTCGGATCGTTGGGAAACCCATCAAAATTGATGAAGCCACAGCTGATGGATCCAGATTATCAATGGCTCGAGTTTGTGTTGAAATTGATCTCATGAAACCAAAAGTGGAGGAGTTTTGGATAGGGATTGGTTCAGAAAAGAGGCTACAAAAGGTTGTCTATGAAAGACACCCTAAATACTGTGAACACTGTCTTCATTTAGGCCATTCGGTTGATGAATGTTATATTAATGGGAACCGACCAAAGCCTACATGGAAATCTAGTAAGGTGGATGCTAATCCTGCTGGTGAAGTTTTGAGGGTGCAGTTAAATGGGAAGGCAACGGCTGGAAATGAAATGGCACAAGCTACAGGACATTCTGATACAGATAACAGTTTCTTGAGGATGACAGAATTGGAAGGGCAGAGATGGGTTCAGAAAAAGGGGAAGTTAAATGTGCCAGGGGTGAGGAACTCGGAGGAATATATTATGGGTAATACCTTCAAGCCTCTTGATACATTGATGGAGGAAGAACAAGTTGTGCAGGGGAATTTGGAAGAACAGAAAAGAAATGATTGCAATCTTAGTGTAGAGAGGATGAATTCTGATAGTGATGGTAAGCAGGTACATGCTGATATGTTGGACAAGGAAAATCTGGAGGAGAAAGACCAAGGGAAGGAGGAAATGATTGGATGTGGAATTTCTGATGAGTTATCAGAAACTGCAGAGCAGCAAATCCAACAGGCAGGGGATTTACTGTTTGTGCCACAAGGTTTTGCAGCAAATAAGAACTTGGTATCAGAGGAGAGGAATTTTGCAGAAAAGGATTATGGTAAGAATACTAACACTTCTCCTGTTCCCAGCCAATGCAGTGAGGCAACAGCAGCTGTTTCTATTGCTGAGAAATCACAGATTGGTCCTGCTGTGAAACCTGTGTTGATTTCTGAAAATCAGGGAGTGCTGAAACTGCCAAATACTGCTATATGTCATATGGTAAATCCAGTATTAGGCACATCTTTGAGTGTATCTCCCCGACAAGGGGTGGCTTCAATGAATCCTACAGGGACAGAGAAGGGAATTATGGTGCAGGGTGTGGTGTGCCAAATCAACAAAATTGCAGAAAACTCAGATAGGGAAGGAGGCTCTATATCACCAACACAGCAGGAGGAATCTGGGGGGGAGGATAGATCAAAATCATTTGTAGAATTGGAAGATTCTGGGGCTAGTGAATCTGCACAATTACTGAGAAGTTCCTCTGCTGCAGTGCTGCCATTTCAATCATCAAAAAATATTCCTCCAGGAAAGACTTCTTTGGTAGTAAGCCAAAGGATTACAAGAAGCAAATCACAAACACAAAGAGCTACCTCCTCCTCAAATTTTTGATGTCTGGAATTATATGGAATGTAAGGGGGATAGGGAATGAAGCATCCATGAGAAGAGTGTTGTTTTTAAAAAAATTTCATCATTTAAACTTTATGGGAATTCTTGAACCGTTTATAGCATTGGATAAGAACTATATTACAAGGAGGCTGGGATTTGAATCTGCACTTTCAAACTGCACTGGGAAAATATGGTTTCTTCATGATGTAAACATTGATTGTACTGTTTTGATAGATAATGAACAGTTTCTGCACTTAAAGTTGTGCTCAAATCTTTTCCCTATTACGATGATAGTGCTGTGGTTTATGCCAAATGCTCAAGGGTGGAAAGGGCTGACCTTTGGGAGAAGCTGCTGGAAATAAAACCAAGTGATGAGGATTTCTGGTTAATTGGTGGTGATTTTAACATTGTGGCCAGTTCTAGTGAACATTCAAAGGGTAGTATATCTCGGATGGGGGCAGTAAACGACTTTACTGAATTTATAATGCTGGCTGGATTATTAGATGCTGGATTTGTAGGTGATAAGTACACATGGACAAATAACAAGGTTTGGAAAAGATTGGACAGAATCATGCTATCCCCTGCGTGGAGCAACAATGAGTTATCTGTGAGAGTGGAGCATTTGAACAGGGCTGCTTCTGATCACTGCCCACTCCTCATTTCTTTCCCTAAGTTCTCCAAACCAGTAGCATCATTTAGATTCCAGAACATGTGGATAAAGCACCAAAATTTTTTGCTCACAGTGAGGCTAAACTGGAAATTACCATGTGCTGTTTTCGGCCTACAGAAATTACAATTCAAACTAAGGAGATTAAAAGGGCATCTAAAGTGGTGGAATTCTGAGGTGTTTGGAAATATACATGATAAGGTTAGAAAAGATGAGGAGAATTATGCTGATACAGAAAAAACGTTTGATAGAGATCCATCAGAGACAAATAAAGAGTATAAGGCTAAATGTCAGGCTCTTCTATTTCAAACACTAAACATGGAGGAAACTTTCTGGAAGCAGAAAGCAGCAGTAAAGTGGATTGGAGAGGGTGAAAGAAATACAAAATTCTTCCATGAGTTAGTAAAAAAAAGAAGGATGACCAATAGAATTTTCAGAATATGGGAAGATGGTGCTTGCTTGGATAAACAGGAGCAGATTCATGTATCAGGGGCTGAATACTTTGAGAAGCTGCTAACAGGGGAGGAACATAATTGTGACTCTTTAAATTCAGATTGTATCCCTTCTTTGGTTGAATCAAAGGACAATTCGGCACTAACTGCTATGCCCACTATTGAGGAGGTAAAGCAAACTATTGAGGATATGAGAAAGGACAGTGCAGCTGGTCCGGATGGGTTTTCAGTGGAGTTCTATGTGACTTGTTGGGAAATTATCAAGGAGGATGTGTATGAGGCTGTGGTGGATTTTTTTCATGGGAGTTCATTACCGAAAGGGATGGCGGCTACTACCATTGTACTTATACCTAAAGTGGAAAATGCGCAACAATGGAATGAATTTAGACCCATTAGTTTGTGTAATGTCTCGAATAAAATTATTTCTAAACTGATTGCTATGAGGTTGGGGCGTATAATGGATAAAATCATATCTCCCTCACAAAGTGGGTTTGTGGCAGGAAGGCAAATTTCAGATAATATTCTGTTGGCTCAAGAATTTAACCACAAATTACATTATCGGGTCAGAGGTGGAAATTTGATCTTGAAGTTGGATATGGCCAAAGCATATGATCGGATTCAATGGGGATTTCTATTTAAAATCATGGAGGCTTTTGGGTTCTCGGAAGAAGTCATTAGCATTATCAAACGTTGTATTATCAATTGTTGGTTTTCTGTGCGAATTAATGGACATATGGCTGGATTCTTTCATTCAAAAAGAGGACTACGGCAAGGAGATCCTATCTCCCCACTACTTTACGTAATAGCTGCTGAATTCCTTTCAAGAGGATTGGATGCTCTTTTTAGAAATTATCCACAATTATATTTCGAGGTTGGATGTGAGTATAAGATATCTCATTTAGCATTTGCAGATGATATAATGATCTTGATGAATGGATCTCTTAATTGTGTCAAAAAAGTTAAAGCTTTCTTGAATGCATATGAAGTTGTTTCTGGACAATCTATAAATGCTAATAAGAGTCTGTTTTTTCCTTCAAAGGGAATTTCTAGCTCTCGCAAAAATAGAATTGCTATCACTACAGGGTTTGCAGAAGGGCGTACTCCTATAACATATTTGGGTGTGCCGATGTTTACTGGAAACAGAAAAGCAAGCTACTTTAGTTCATTGATGGAGAAAGTGAAAAATAAGCTCCTAGGGTGGCATACTGCTAGGCTTTCACATGGTGGTAGACTAATGCTCATCCAGAGTGTATTAGTGTCTCTCCCTTGCTACCTCCTACAGGTTCTTCTACCACCCTTATCAATTTTGCATCAATTGGAAATGGTTTTTGCCAACTTCTTATGGGGATCTTCAAACTCAAATAAAAGAACACATTGGATTGCATGGGGTCAAATATGCAAACCGAAATTGGAAGGTGGCTTAGGGGTGAGAAGGCTATCGGATGTGACGACGGCGTTTGCTATGAAGATGTGGTTTCGGTTTAGGGAACAAAAGACCCCATGGGCAGTGTTTATGAAGAAAATGTATTGTGGTGCGGAGTCTCCAAGTGTTGTTCCTTTAAAAAGTAAAGCATCTCCGTTATGGCGTCGTTTGCTGAAAATTCGCAGCTGTGTGGAAGCAAGAATGGGCTGGATTTTAGGCAAAGGTAACATTAACTTCTGGTTTGATAAATGGATTGATAGTGGCCCTATTTCCCAATCCTGCAGTGTGGTTGGAAATCCAAATATTATGGTGGCAGAATTTTTAGAGGGAATGGAATGGAATGTGAACAAAATCCAGAATTTGGTATCGGCGCCTATTGCAGTGGAGATCACAGAAACTGCTGTCCAGTTTGGAGCAGAGGATAGGCTGGTGTGGATACCTTCGCGGGATGGAAATTTCACATTGAAATCGGCTTGGAAATGTATTCGGAGAGTGGAACAGCAGGTGGGAATAGGGGCTGCAGTGTGGAGCAGCATGTTACTGCCCAACATCTCAGTTTTTGGTTGGCGATTTCTGAGGAAAAGGATACCGGTTGATGAAGTATTACAAAAGAGAGGTGTGTCCTTGGCGTCAAAGTGTTTATGTTGTGAATCAATGGAGACATGGGAGCATCTATTTTACAAGGGAGACGTGGCTATGGAGGTTTGGTCTTACTTTGGCAATCTGTTTAAAGTAGACAGAACTTCAATGATGGAAAGGTGGAAGGTAGCAACGGTTTGGTCTCAAGGTGGACATATCAGGGAGGTGATACCGTTCTTGATAGTATGGTTTATATGGACTGCTAGAAATGATGCAAAGCATCGGGGGCTAAAGCCGACAGCGCAGAAAATTATTTGGAACATATGTCAGTATATTGCTTATGGGGTGGCAGCTGGAATTATAAAGCATAAACACTGGACGGGCTTTCATGAGGTAGCTAATGCCTTGGGGATACATATACAAGGGAAAGTGGTAAAAACAGTTTCAGTGGTGCATTGGAGGAGGCCGGCCAATGGTGTTTTCAAACTCAATACGGATGGGTGCTCGAAAGGCAATCCGGGCATCTCTTCATATGGGTTCATTATACGAGACGATGCAGGGAAGATGGTAATAGCAAAACAAGGAGTCATTGGTGTGGGATCAAATGTAAGAGCGGAGCTATGTGCAATACTAAAGGGATTGGAGCAGTGCGAGCTCAATCACCTATTTCCTATTTGGCTTGAGTCGGATTCATTGGTAGCTTTAAACATTATTCATTCTCCGACTATTTCGTGGGAGTTTCGAAATATGGTTCTTCAAATCAAAGTTTATTCTGTGGTTGGTGTGTTTTGTGGATGTTTGTTTTAATTGTAGAGGTATTGGTGATGATCTGAAGTATTGAATCATATAGTGCATCTAAGATGGTTTGGAAATTGATGGTGGAAACAAGGGTCGGAGATTTGTCTTTAGATGACTGGAACGATGGTAGAAGGCTTGAGGAATGGAGTTTCCTTAGTTGCAAAGTGCTGAGATGATAGCTTGATAACTTCCATTACAGTTGTGATATGGTTCATTTGGAAAAAATAAGGATGCAGATTGTATATTGCATTACTTTTGATTCTATGGTGAAAAATATTCCTAATATGGATATATTCAAAATTTTATTTGTTCACCTCGCATCCATTGTAGAGACTCAAATAAAAATTTTACCAGAGAAGTTTTGCATTGAGATTCGAGAAAGATCAAGGGTTCCTTGTGTGTTTTTTTAGGCATGGGGATGAAGTGGTGTTAAAACCAAGGACTTGCACTTGAGTCCGACATGAAGTGAGTTATGTGGTGGATTGAGTTGTTGTGTTAAATATTCATGCCATCATGAATGTTGGTGCATCCTTTGTGCTTTAATGTTGGTTGAGTTATAGGTGCTAAGTATGTGAGTTGGTGTAACGATCTTTATGATTGAGTTCATCAGTAGGACTCAACTCTAATAATACAATGTGGGGTGTTCATAGTGTGGAATTGTGATGTGTGTCATGGATAGGCAACCACACTCAAATGTGTTGTGTGTGTTGCACTTGACACAAATTTGGAAGTTAAAGAGGTGAGTCTTATGTCGAGTCTCAAAGTGAGATGTTACACTTTGTGATTGACCTACCCTACGTATTGAGTCAATACAATCCACTTTGTGATCATGACATTGGGTCAAACTTTAATATAGAGTTAGAAGCTTTGGTTATTAGGTGGAATATAATTTTCTTCAGTATGACCATGATCTCACACTTTTCAATAGTGTTTGACTCGTGACTATAGTGTTGGCTGATAAACATCAATCACTTGAATAAATAAGGTGATGTCAAGAATTGTTGAACACTAAGTTGAGTTTGAGGTATGAGGTGTTTAGCGATAGTTGGAGTTGAGGGTAAATCGAGCATCCTATGGCTAATTTGGTAGAGACGTTAGGGCCTGCGTTTATTAAATCTTTGTGAGAATGTGATGGATAAATTCTGGTCACTATGTTTTGATACAAATATAATAACATAACTCAGTTAAAGTGTGATAGTAACTATTTTTTTATATTATTATCATAAATACGTGCACAAACATAAGTATCAGTTGCATGGTTTGATAGCATACCTATCACATGAGATTAGTTAGGGCATTCCTGGGAACATCATATTCAGATATTGGGACATAAACAAGTATATGTTACTTGGGTTCTGTCATACCTGGTCGTGGATCACATGACGTTTTTGTGGTGATTCATGATTGTTGGGAATTGTTGGTTCTTAGCTAAGGAGCACAAGGTTTTAAAACTAATAGTCGTAGCGATACGTTAAGCTGAGGGAGATAAGTTTCTTTGAAAATTTTCACATCAGCATCATTGTCTCTTACACCTGAAGGGTAAGTTGGCTCCTCAGTACATAGGACTCTTTTAGATACTAAAGAGGATAGGTGAGGTAGCCTATCGATTGACACTACTATCAATGTACATAATGTGTTTCATGTATTCATGTTGAGGAAGCATGTGTCGAACCCTACTCATATTCTAAGGGACGTATCGATCCCACTCCAGCCTGATGCAACCTATGAGGAGGTTCCAGTGTGAATTTTGGATCGCAAGGAGAGTCAGTTGCAGAACAAAATCATCCGACTAGTAAAGGTTGGATGACAACATCATACTAATGAGGAGACAACCTAAAAGCTTGAGGATGAGATCCAAGCCCGATACCCTCACCTGTTTACTTAAGGTGCGTATAGTTTTCTTCGGTGCTTAAACTGATTGACTATGTTACTGTAGTTACCGCACTTGGGTAGTAAATTTCGGGACCAAATTTTTATTAGTGGGGGAGAATATAAGATATGATAGAAAAATAATAATAAAATAATAAATGTTATTTGAGGTTTGAGGAATAACCTTACGAAATTTTTAGGATTTTTTTTTCAGGATTTAAAACGAGTTAATATGACATCGTTTAAGGGGATCAATTTAATAGGCTTTGAAGTGGCCTATTTAGAATATCAATTAAGCTAAGAGTTGATTGATTTCATTAAATCCTAAGTTGGAGGATTAACTTTGTGTTTGGATTTAATTAAACCTATGTTCACCTATTTAAACTTATGTTCACTATTCCTTTTCCATTCCCCTACTACACCCGATCCCTTCTTCCTTCTCCCAATCCAGCCGAACCCCTCTCCCTCAACTCCCATGGCCGCCAATCCATCGCCGCCAGCTAGTCCTCCGGCTAACTCATTACTGGAGGCGCTGGAGGTGCTTGAGGCGCCTTAGATGGTTTGGGGCGCCTCAGCGCCTGGATAGGCACTTTCGACCCGCGAGCTGATGGAGGCACCCTGGGGAGTTTGGAGGCGCCTCAGAGGAGATAAACATAGACGATTTCGAATCTAATAAGCTTCAATGGAGGCGCCCCGGAGTGTTGGAGACTCCCCCAATGGGCTATAAGAGAGCATCTCGACCATCAGCTAAGTACATATCTAAAAAGTCCTGTTTCAACTTCATACTGCTGTTTCGGAGCTCCAAAATCGCTGTACTATAACTCTGCTGCACCGAACTGACGCCGAACTAACTCCTTGCAGCAGAATCATGAGGGTCTAGGCCCAAAGTGGACAATATCATGCCATTGTGGAGATATCTAAATTCCTTCGGTCCTAACAATTGGTATCAGAGCCCGGACTACTAGAAGATCTAACCGCCGACTGTGAACAAGAGCTATGGTCTAATCAAGTCATGTGAGTAGAATATTGATCTTAAACAAAAGAAATAGGGGCTCCCGTGTTCGGATCAAGAGGACCAGACACCAGGCAGAGAAGTCCTAGTTGAGGCTAGGCAAGGAAGTCCTAGTAGGTCGGGTGGACCGAGGGGCATGAAGTCTTGGTGGGTCGAGGATCAAACAAGGGGGGCCCTGTGGTCCTTCATTTGAGGGGGGAATTATTGGGGTTGCAAGGTTGCAAACAAAGTACCACATTGAAAACACATGGGAAAGATCATGGGCTTATAAGGGAAAGACATCTCCATTGGTATGAAGCCTTTTGGATAAAGCCCAAAAATAAAACCATGAGGGCTTAGGCCCAAAGTGGACAATATCATTGTGCGTATATCTAAATACCTTCGGTCCTAACAATAATAACCCTTAAAGTCAAATCTCTGAAAAATAGACTCAATTCTGTAAGTGTTTGTCAAACATTGTTAGGAAGTAGGTCATGGAAAACTATTAGAATTAGTCTTTGCATGAACACGTGACAATCGTGACTCTTCATTCCAAATATTTTTAATCTATTTGTATCCACACAACGAGACATATTCGAGACATATCCATCAGGAAATTTAATTGCTTTCAACTAAGTACATAATGTTTGCTTAGTTTTTTGTCCAATGTATAACAAGCCTTCAAATATTTACTAGTTGTTTCATTCTGATGCAACTCAGGTCTGCTTACTAATTCTTTTAATTCTTCACGTGATTTTGATGTGTCTTTAGTTTTCCTATGAACATTTATCACAGTATTGAAGATGTTATCAAAGAATTTTTTCTCAACATAAATCACATCTAAATTATGTCGAATGAGTAAATACTTCTAATATGACAACTCCCAAAATATACTTTTTTTTTCTCCAACCATACTTGTTCACTCTAACAATGTACTTATTGATGTCATCAAAACCATCCTGATATACTGGTAGAAATCCTTAGCTGTCAATTTCATCAATAACTCTTTCACCTAACTTTCTTACTGGGGGAAGTTTTTTGACAATTTCATTCTTTTTGAATTTTTTTCTTATTTCGCCTAATGGCTAATCAACTGATAAAAATTTATGATGATTATCAAACTGGGATATCTTCCCACTACAAGGCAATGAAAACACATCAGACTTACTCATGCAATGTGAACATGCTAACTTGCCAACTGTGCTCCATCCTGACAATTGAGTATACTTGAAAATTACTAACCATCCATAACAAAGTAACATGCATTGCAAAATTTATTTTACTTGCAATGTCAGAAGTTTCCGACCCTACATTTCATAAATGATTCAGCTCTGTAATTAAAAGTTATAAAAAAATATTTATTTGTCCTTTTGGATTCTGAGGACCTGGAATAACCACAGTAAGAAATATGAATTCTTCTTTCATGCACATCCATGAAGGTAAGTTATATGGTATTAATATAACTGGCCAAGATGAATATTACTGTCCATAGTTTCTAAATGGCTGAAATCCATCTGCGAAAAGTTCAAGTCTCACATATGTGGTTCCATTGCAAAAGAAGAAAATGTTGTATCAAGATGTTTCCATGCAAGGGAGTCACAAGGATGACACATTATATCTTCTTCGTATACATGCTCATGATGCCACCTCATGTGACTTATTGTTGTAGCAGATGCATACAAGCATTGAACTCTAGCAATTAACAAGAAATAATACATAACTTTGAATGAAATATTTTTCTTCTTCTTCCTAGGCATCTAACTACGCTGCTTATAATGAAGGTGGTTACACATCCTACATTATATTAATTCACTATCTTCATTCCAAAATATGATGCAATTATTGATACAACAATCAATCTTCTATACAAACAAATCCAAATCTCTAATCAATTTCTTTGTATCGCAGAAGCTATCAGTCATGCAGTTATCAACGGGGAGCAACTCTGACATCAATTTATACATGTCATCGTATATCGTTAAGAGAAATGATGTTCTATTTTTGTGTTCAATAATCTTACAGTAACTGATAGTTGAGAATGCCTAGAAGGAATGTCTTCTCACAATTTTCTTTTACTAGCCTTTAACATGTCATACATTTTCTGAACTTCGGACGTAAGTGCTTCCTCTATATTCGATTGATCATATGCATTCATTGCATTATAAACCATTGATTGCATTGTATTCACAGGCCTCGATGATTCCTTTGGAGCAATCGGGCAGGATGACAAAGCAACAGAAGGTCCAATTGGGTTAAATACATATGACTCTCCATGACAATACCAGTTGTAATAATTTGGAACAAACTCATATCTACATATATATGTTTTCATTGTATCCTTATCACGGAAAGTGATATTTCTACATCTATGCTGATTACATGGACCCTTTAACTCGGCACCATTCAAGTATTCTGGATGAGACCTAGCGAAGTTTACAAACTCTTCAACGCCAACAAACAATTTTTGACTGATAAATTCATTGTCTAATCTATTGTACATCCAAACCTTGTTTATATACATTGTATCCCAATGAGAATAAAAATTCCAATATGATTAATCATGTCAAACTAAGCATGCTTAGATTTAAATCATTGTACTTAATTTAACGTGTAAAATTAAGTATGCCTTTTTTAGCTATATGATCTATAAACATTGTATCCTATTGTACATTCATGTTGTATTCATATATATAGTATCCTAATGAGAATAAAAGTTTTATCATTAATAAACGTATAAATATTCCATAAATTTTTTTAATTTTAATTCAAAATAATGTAAAACTCAAACTAAACTAATCATGCATATAATTTAAACCTAATGTTAAACAGTTAAACAATTTAATACTATCAATAACACTTAAATTTAAATTAAACTACTAATATACCTGAAGATCATGCTAGAGAAAATGCAGCAGTATACCTGAAGATTAAAAAAAAAGTTAACTATTTACAAAAAAAAAATTGAACATCAAAATTGGCATAGTGATTATTGAATAATTGAACCTCAAATTTGGCAGCCTCGGACAGCCACCGTTAGCCGCGGCCGACCATGCGTAGCTCTCGGCCGACCATGCTTAGTTGCAGCCTGGTCGCGTGTAGCTGCGGCCCAGCCGCACGCAATCGCGGTCCGGCCGCGCGCAGCCACGACCGGCCACGCGCAGCTGTGACCAGCCACGCGCAGCTATGGCTGGCAGTGCGTAGCCATGGCTAGCCATGCATAGCCGTGGCGTTGCCTCATTGAGTCGCCTACGAAGGGAGAGAGAGAAGAGGGAAAGATCTTGCTTACCTTCGGAGAGAGAGGAGCAGTCGGTCGATCAGCGATCAGAGCAAGAGAAGAGGAGAGTTGGGAGAGAGAAGATAGGAAAAAAGACGGCGGGGAAACTCTAAAATCGCAAATTTAGCGACAAAATTTAAATTTCATCACTAAAACGACGTAATTTCGGGTTTAGGATTTCTCGTCGTCTCAATAGCGACGGATTTAACAACAAAATTTACTTTTTGTCACCAATTAGCGACGAAATTTGTTTTCCGTAGCTAATTAGCGACGAAAATTGTGTTCCGCCGCTAATTAGCGATGGAAAATAAATTCCGTTGCTAAATTCGTCACTAATCGCGGGGTTTTTAGTGTAATTAGAGACGAATATTAATATACGTTGCTAAAATAGAGATGGAAAAAAGATTTCATCGCTAAATCTGTAGGTAATAGGAAATAATTCAAATTTATTATAATTTATTAGCGATCAAAAATTAATATCCGTCACTAAAATAGTGACGGAAAAAAGATTTTGTTGTTAAATCGGTAGGTAAAAGAAAATAATTCATATTTATTATAATTTATTAGCTATAGAATTTAATTTTCGTCGATAATTGGCGACGGAATTAATATTCTATCACTAATTAGCGATGGAAATAGCGACGGAATAATATCCGTCTCTAATTTATCTCCATTTGACTCTAGCGCACGAGATCGCTAGGGCATGCTTTCTCGATTTTCCCTCTCCGGCGATTTCGGCGGCAACGACAGCTTTCGATAATTTCTTCTTCGGAGGTAAATTTCTCTCCCTTCTCTCATCTCCCCCCTCCACTGATTAGGACGCAGTGGCCTCGCGGGGAGGTCGCAGCTTTGTTGCGGCCTCACAACGATGTTGTTGCTTGGCGGTGGCCTCGCGGCGAGGTCGCGGCTTGGCCGGGCCTGTCCTAGGTGCACGTGGGCTGGCCGGGCTATCGAGGTTGGTATGAGGACATTTGGACAACATATTTAGGTTGAACATGTTTATCCAATGTCATTTTGGTTTTTTAATCAAGTCATTCTGATTTTAGTTTTGGATCAAATTCACAAAGTTTGTTATATAGTGTCCATGTTAATTACTTGTGCTCTTTCTTATTTGTCTTGCATTTGTAAGGAAGGAAATATAGAAGCCATGTACACATTGCAGAAGATTTCTTGTCGGAAATGTATCACATTTTGATGATTATAGTGGTTAGCTTATTGAGAATCTGTTTAATTAATTGTGCACTTTATGTTTGTCTTATATCAAAACTCTAATTTTCATATTGGGGTTTCCTGCACAATACTACTCTGGATATCATGAATTGAACTAATTTTCATTTGGCTTTTAGTTATTTTATTGAACCATATGATAAGTAGTGTTTTTGTTCAAGTGCCAAAAACCATTAGGAAAAGAAGAGAATTTCAAAAAGATGCATGGGAAAAAAGATACCTTAAGCAATTAATGATAGTTTTGCTAAAGTTCTATCTTTCATCATAAAAATCATTCTAATTTCTTTAAAAAAAAGAGAAGTAAGCATTTAATGGACTAAACCATCAGAAAGAAATTGAGCAACAAGTTGTTTTAGCTTTATAGTCTACTGTCTCAACAGTTTGAGCTCTTATTCAAGCACAAGGACAAACACTAGATAATATCTTCTATGATGAATGTGCCTAAAAGAATTAAAAATATTATAAAATTATATGAGAAATTAAAAAAATTAGTCAGTAAATTAGAGTTGCATCAAAATAAAATAATCAATAAATTTTCAAAGATAAAGATGATAAGTAAACTTTATGTAGTTGGTTGACATAAATCAAATATCCAGATGGGTATGCCTCGAATATGACTTGATGCATAGATATGAACAGATTAAAAATATTTGGAATGAAGAGTCATGACTGTCACATGTTTATGCAAAGACTTATTCTAATAGCTTTCCATGACTTACTTCCTAATAATATTTGACAATCACTTATAAAATTGAGTCTGTTTTTCAGAGATTTGACATCAAGGTATATAATGACGGTCGATATACTTCGGCTAGAAACAAACATTCCTCTCATACTATGTAAGCTGGAACACATATTCTTACCTAATTTTTTTATTCAATGGAATGTCTACCAATATATTTACCTTACGAGGCACAACTAGCTGGTCCTGTGCAGTACAGATGAATGTATCTATTTGAATGATTTTTTAGGAAATTAAAGAATAATATTTGTAACAAAGCAAGAGTTGAGGGGTGAATATGTAATGCCTATTTGGTTGAAGAAATATTTTCTTTTTGCTCATATTATTTTGCTGATAATGTTAAAACCAAATATCACAAGTGTTCTCGAAATTATGATGATACTCAGTTGATAAATCCAGAGATGCTTTCTATTTTTAAATTTCTTGGTAATCCAATGGGTGCATTTGTTTCTAAATGATTAATATTGGATAATTCGATGTGGTGTGTGCTTAATACTTTTCGCAAAACATGCACAGCGAAAGATAATAAATAGTAATAATAAAAATTAATTATTATATCACATACACCACACATGTATAAGAATATATCTCATATAGATATGATCAATAAAATAAAACTTTTAAGAATAATATTTACTCTAGGTATACCTTACGAATGATGCGTAAAGGAAAGAACATCAACTAGAGCGACGTTGTCGAACCTCGCCTCTATTCGTATCTATGGTAGAAGCCCTAGAGCCAATTATGTAATGATTGACTAAGGACTTTTTGTATCATATTCTATTATTAATAAAGGCATGGTTTTTGGT
>JBBUKS010000054.1:3543432-3556919 GCA_038050645.1 Hedychium gardnerianum | reverse complement strand
TGAGAGATTCGAACTCTCGCGGGGAAACCCCATGTACTTAGCAGGCACACGCCTTAACCACTCGGCCAAAGCGACTTCGTTGTTACATGGGTATAGAATATTATATTTTTACATTTTAACGAATATGCTAACATAATTCCTAATTAATTAAATAGATTTCTCACTTCTCCAGATCTGATACCCCACTCACAAAGTATTTTATTTTATTTTCTTTTTCTTTTTTTGATGGTGCTTTCAATAATTTAGCAGCTGCCCCATCCTTACCTGACTCTTTCTCCAACCCCACCACCGCGCACTCGCGTAAATGTAATGGAATCGAGAAAGCTTGGAATGAGAACAAAGGTGAATGCATGCTTTAGAATAATAATCCAACAAAGAAGCTAAAGGAGATCACTGGCTTAATCATAACGCCATGGTTTAGACTTGGTCATTACAGTGACCTAGTCAGAAGTCAGTAATCGAGCTATACAAAAAGAGGGCTTTGGATTTCACTGGCTTAAAATGTGAGAAATTAACTTGTTTTTCCATCCATATGGTTGGGGTACTACAGTGCAGTCAAGCCTTGCATCCACAATTCTAGTCAGGGATATCAGTTCTGGCAATATCCCAATCGTATTCGACCGCACCTTAGGTGGTTTCTCGGATCCTCTAAACTTGATTCTTCCCCTTCCCTGGTTTCTCAGATCCTCTATGCTTGACTCTCCCCTTCCCAAAAGCAATATTTGCCTTTGTCACAATGCCTGATTCAGAAGAGGTGGCACCCTTTATTTTCAACACTGAATCTGAATTGTCACTGATTGGTTTGCCTTTTAGGGAATCCCTTCTGACCTTCCTACCAACAAACTTAGAAGTGCCATCAATTGATTTCCTGCCAGATTTGGAATCGTCATCCTTCACCTCAGTCCCAGGTATATTGGTACATTGATTGTCCATCAAACTGCTATCCTTAAGCTTGGTGTCAGGCTCAGCAATGCCATCTTTCAATTTGCTTGCAACTCTCTCTGTTATTTTACTCGAAGAGCAGGTGGTGTCATGAAGGTTTGAAGAGGCAGCTTTAGGTGGTCTACCTCTGCGGCGATGGCCAGATCCAGAGGCTCTGCCACTGGTTTCAAAGGTAAATTATTACACTCCAATCAACTGGGTACCAAACAAGGATTGAAGTATAGTTATTATCAACCTTTTTGCAGTCGGCTCTTTATCAGCTTCTTTTGAGGTGGAAGTTGATGTTACTGTCACCTGTTTCCTTTTTGGCCTTGTTCAATTGAAAACAATAACATCAGTAAATTATTACACTCCAATACACTGGGTAACAAACAACCTTTTTGCAATCAGCTCGTTATCAGCCTTTGTGGTGGAAGTTGGTGTAACTTTC
Organism: Hedychium gardnerianum; assembly: GCA_038050645.1. Taxonomy (NCBI): domain Eukaryota; kingdom Viridiplantae; phylum Streptophyta; class Magnoliopsida; order Zingiberales; family Zingiberaceae; genus Hedychium; species Hedychium gardnerianum. The sequence continues at coordinate 3,555,547 of JBBUKS010000054.1, read as the reverse complement.
GCCTGTCTCCTTTTTGGCCTAGTTCAATTGAAAACAATAACATCAAACACCAAAATTTTTTAACATAAAAAACCACAATAAAACAACCTCTATCCAAAAAATTAAAAAAAAAATACTGCACTTTACTAGCTGAAACACCAAATTCTTGTTAAGTTTTGCAAGGCAATATTCTATTTCAGATAAACTTATTACAATATAATTTAATCTAGAAAACTAGAGTCAAGCAATCTTCTAAAGAAGAATGACAATTGTTTTTTACATTAATAAGAAGAATGTGAAATTGAAATATAAAATATCATGTTACTTTGGAAGTTGTGAACCCTTTGGTTCATTCTGATCAAGTAGAACTAATTGCATACGAAGCTCACTAAACTCATGCAACATATACAATTTCAGAAAGACAACGACCGAAAAGAGAAGAATTTGTTTGCATTTGAAAGTTAAAACAAAGTTCAGAAACACCAGGAATCCATAGAGAAAAGGCAACTCCGGGTTAGAACAGTTTTCAGAGCAAATAATGACTGGAGACTGATGTGAATAATTAAATAATCATCTCGACAAACATGCTGAAAATAAATCAAGGAAATGTAAGGTTAACACTGCAAATACATAAAAGGAAGAACTACAATTCAGAACAATTTTAGTCACATGAAATGTAACATACTCTTCTGGAGAAGTATCATGATTGTTGGAGTCTTCTATTTGTTCCTGCAGATCAAATCAGTAAAAGTTAGCACAAAAGCAATATACCACTTAAATGATGAGAGGTTTGGAATGCTTCACAAACCATATCCTGTTTGCTTCCATCTTTAATCAATTTCCAGCATTCTTTACTCAATAATAATCTTTCTACCTCACCATCAATATAGGTAATCTGAACAAAATAAAGATGTTCCACAACAAATAAAACTCACATGTTATACTAGATCGCAGAACAAACAAAAGCTACATGTAGAAGCTGGCATCATTTATACCTTATGTTTTCTTGAAATATTGTCATAAGAATCAACAACACCATTATAGAACCTGCAGAAAGAAAATCCTTATTCCAAACTAAACAATTCAACTAAAATAATAGTTAAGTAATACCAATCTAACTTTGGGAACCAAAATGTTATAGGATATGATGATACAATTGAGGCAAATTTAAACTCAATGGAAGAGAAACATAGTAATGCAAATTCACCTTAGCCAAATCACCTAATTCATGTCCCTCACTAGACTTACACAAGAACAATTAACAGAGTACGAAAATAATGGATAAAACCAAATGGTCCAACAACCATAGCTGAAGGTTCAAAGGTTGATATGTAGGAAAAGTGAGGTATACATATAATTGCTACTTTTGCTGATTGAGGAAAGCATTCCTAGATGTATGAGAAAATATCCAAAAGAAACTGGGCAGATGGAAATCATATAATGGCTTAGTTATAGATAATAATGGGTGAATAAAATCTAACAAAGGAAAATAAATAATGAAATCATGTCAAAGTAATGAATTTAACTGACAACATCAAATAGCCAATTCTAAATAATTTTATAGAAGGCATGCAACAAAATGAAAGAAACAAGATGTACAACACATGGCACATGCAGATAATACGCAGCCACCAGCAGTACGTCCATATTATTCTGTTCTCTCCTTCTGCAACCCAACCAGGAAGTGACTTTTCAAAATTTACAACAAACATGCATTTAGCTTAAAGGGAAATTATTTGGAACAGTGAATCGCAAAGATCAACAGAAAATTACAAAAGAAGATTTTATACAAATAAGAGAAGCTTGGATATTTAGAAAAATATACTCACTTCTTATCCATTGGCCACCATACACTAATTTTGGAACCAACAAGGTTCTTGCCAACTTCTTTCTTGCGCATTCGTGTTCCGTAAATCTAAATGAATACAAGTGCTCACAAATCAAACTTTGTCTTTATGAGGGAAAATGAATCATGGAAAAACAGAAGAAAAACAAATTTGCAAAATAAATGTCTAAACTGTATAAGAATTAGTTTGAACAAAATAACAGTGGTTCCAAATTTTCCTAATCCACAAGAAAATGATTATAGACTAAAATTAATATGAATAAATGAACATATTATGTTATTAGATGGCTATTTGAATAGATAATGGTCATTGGGTATAAGGACAAAGGGTAAAAATCACGTGTAACAACTTATATTAAATGAACTATTTATAACCAACTAGACTTCTATAAATTCAGAAGTTATAAGTTGCAGTATAACCAGAACTATACATGTTCAAAGAAAATTGGAGGTTAAACTAATAGACATAGAAAAAAATACATATAGAAAAAACATACAAACAAGACATAGGACCCTGGACAGATTCCAATATGCATTATCCAACCAGAAGGGAAAGTATAAAAATTGAGTGACATGTCAGGGTCACATTTCTTTTAGATATTGAATGCAGAACATACATTTTCTCGTCAAGGATGCTCTGGCAACTTGTGTTAATTGTCTAATGGCATGATACTTACAGTCGGGGGTTGGGGGTGGGGTGGGGCAATTGGTCTATAATACACTAATTTTATAAAACAATGTTGCATCTGGTTATCGAATAACTACTGGCGAGATGAACATGAAAGAACTTATGAAAATAAAGTCCAAGTCAGTGGATGAAGACAACACCTTTAGAACTGGCTCCTTGGATGTATCATCTTGAGACTTGAGTGTGTCATGCTGCTTAATTGTGGATCTCAGTAATTTTTGTAATGTATGTTCATCATTAGTCATGCTTCTTGAACCCTTTCTACCTCTTCTCCTTTGGGATTTCTCCACCAAGCCTTTTGAAGCAGTTGTTTGTTTGACATTAGCAGAATCCTCACTATCTGATTTTTTCAACTCAATATCTTTGGGAGAGCAACTTTGGTCAACCAACTTAGACACTTTCTCTTGCAAAGGAGAAACAGATTGTTTTGCTGCAGATAGCTTTGAACTATATCGGCCTCGTTTTTGTCGAGTTGCAATTGGAATTTTCATTTTGCCTGAGAACGAATTTGTATCATTTGCAGTGTCTGCTGCACAAGAAGAGGCAAGTCATGTATATTTATTGTTCTTTGATCTTTAGTGTGTCATATATCAGAAAACAAGCAGTACCATCTCACAAAAACCAAAGGAGCAGCATAATTACCATTAGTTTTACGGGAATCAAGAACTGAAACAGCCTTTAGCTTCACATCTTTTGGTCCCACCTTTCCTGAAACATCTTTGTCAGTTGCAGCAGCTGTTTTAGATAGATCACCCTGAACAGAAGATTCAGGTTTTTGCTCTGGATAAGAGGATCCAAGTGTTGATTCACCAATACCATTGCTCTTCGCTGAGTTAAGCGTTTTCTCAGGAGCAGTACCTTCTTCAGGAAAGAGTTTCGTTTCTTCAATCTTTGCAGATTCCTGAAACAGAAGGAATCAACATCCATTTATGCACCTGAAGAAACCCATCAGAAACAGTCATTTCAGACAGTTTGTTGTCATCTGCCTGAAAGACTAATAAATGGGTAATCAAATGAAATTTTAAAAAAAAATCAATGATGAATTATCTAATAAACCTACAGAGAGATAGTCATTAAGATTACTAAAACTAGATAGCATTCTCTTGACAAACATGTGACACCCAAGGTGTGTGTTGAGAAAGAAAAAAAAATAATCTGTAACAATAGATACAAAAAAGATAAAAAATGTGACGACATGAAGTTTGTGAGGCCACATGAGAGAAAATATCTGTTAATAGATGATGATTGTAAATTGTGTTAGTCTCAACAATTTGTGGTCGGCAACATGGATCTTATAGCTTTATTTTGAACTCTAGGCAAAGACTATCACTAGTATTACTTTGATCTTTTAGATCATTTTAATAACATAAACACAAATTCTCCTCTGCACCTTATGCCTACAACTTTAATTGATCCAACTTGCTCAATTATACAATTGGTTGTCTTTGAACATGTTGACATCAACTTAACTTATTTCTTTCATTTAAACTTCTATTAGAATAATACATAATTACTTCCGGATAGTAGTATTTTTTAATTACTTAACATGCAACCCCACATATTCATCTATGTATTATCATCTTTGCTAGCTTAAATTTTTTACATGGGTTGGTTCCTATTTGTCATCTAATCCATAAAGTAGAATATGCTCTTTTACGGACTTTGAAAGCTCCACATACAATTGCAAAAGATTTACTAACACAAGAGTCTAAAGAAATGCAATAAGCAACTCATCTCTTTTGAATAAGAACTAATCTTCTTGCTATTTATGGAATTGAGTCATCCACAAACTTGGGATGAGAGTTTGTTGTTTCTTCAGTTAGAACTCAATAGAGCAATTTGCACATGCATCGAGTTTGTGGAGCCAATCAGTGAGCTAATTGGTTTAGAGATTCCATTGAATTTGTCTGTTCACTCCCAATATCACAAAACAAAATTGAAGTGGTCATTAAGACATAGACACTCCTCTTATCTCCAAATTGGGAGAGAAGGATTGCCGGTTAAAGTTTATACTCTATATTCCCAAAACAACCAAGTTGCTAATCAAAATCTATTTCCAAGATGTATTTGCAAGAAGGATTGAATAGTGATATGCATTAATTGTGAATGTTTAGTTGAAAAAGATCCTCTCTCCAAAAAGCATTACCAAAGTCCAGTTCAGGCACCACCTTCCTAGGGTCTTTAGCAAGCACAGATGAGATAAGGAATAAGGAAAACACGAGAGTGATCAAACATATGCTATCAAGAAGAGAGAGAATGAATCTTTTTTAGGAGGGAAAAAAAAGAATTAACTGCTACTTCTAAAAAATAACATCAATATATTCTAGTTATGTGAACTAAATCACAATCACGTAGAAATTCTCCGTGTCATGGAATAAATCTTTTTGTCCTACACGTTAAAGGAAATCACCTTGAATTCTACAAATGCAAATATCATGACTAGAATCTCCAATATTACTGTACTTATTACACAAATGCCCAGATATCTCCCACAGTTAAGTCATGCATGTCCAAATTTTCTGTTGCAAAAAATGTCTGAAATTAATGAACAATAACAAGGCATACGCACCATAATTTCACCTGATGTATTTGTGCCATTTTGTGTTATGCCCCCATTGGATTCTTGGCATATGGAATCTACAACTTTACTACTATTATCAGAAAATGAGCCGACATATTGTAATATTTCCAGAAAATGTGATTTTAATTTCGCAGCGCAATTCCTGATAACTTTTTCCCCTAGCTTACGCACAACAGGCAAGATATCCTGAAGGCAACCCAAAAGTTAGATTAGATAAACAGCTACAGTAAATGAGACCACAAAAATTAAAGGGAGACAGTTACTTTATCATCATTTCTAACACTATCCAGGAGACATGAAATTAACTCCGAGGAAATATCTCCACTCTCCTCTATAACCAGTGTCATGATCATCTCCATTGAAGAGAAGACCACCTCAGAATGGTTTGGCCTGCATAATCAAACGAAAATTAGCTTACAAATGTTATAACACATCATAGTCACTTGAAACAATAAAGTAAAAAAAAAGACAAGCAATATTGATAACCTACTGAAAAGTACAAAATGAAAGTGGTTTCTTCAGATGCAGAAAGGTGACAATTATCAACATAAAACATGTGTTTGAAATCTGCAGAGTACATTAACAGCATCAGTTTGACTACAATATCAAATTTTGAACCATGATTGAAATGTGTCCAAACAAGTTTTTGATGCTAATTTTTAGTGAATCCCTAATACTGGCATAGAGGTACTTATATCTAATAATGTTCTATTAAACCACTTTTGTATAGCAGCATACTTAGTAGAAAATGAGCGTGTCTGGATAAAAATCATGGATCTCGAGTCTTGTGAATCTTTAGTAATAAGGTCGAACAGTAACTATGATAAATCTTCAAAAGACTGCCTCAAGCAAGGACCTCCTCTATCGTGATCGGGGTGCACATTCATATAAAGGATGTATCGATGCAGGTCAGGTGATTTCCCCATGGATTAATGACCTACATCAGATTATTATGCCCTAGTGGGAGAAATTTTAATATTTAGGAAAAGTAACCAAAACTAAGAAATATAAATGTCAAGTCAAATGCAAAGGCAGAAAATCCTATAGCTCTTGGTCACATATGAGCTTGCTTGGTTCAACTAGCTAATACTGGAGCTTGGATTGGCTCCACGGACATATAAAGTTATCCAAAATAATCCAATTATCATGGTCATCACTTTCAACCCACTCTTGCACAATACAACAAAGAACTAGAATACATGTTTATTTTGTATGGTGTTCCATTAGAAGATTATATTATATCTTTTGTTAGCTCCAAAATCAGTTGGCCACTATATCCTTGAAAAGTTATAAAACCAAATATATTTTTGGAAAACCGAGTTTCATTATCTTTGAGACAGCTTTGTAGGAATATTACAGACCTAATGGTAATTATGAAACTGTATTAACCAAGACAACGGCCTACACTTGATTCAAGCTCTACGAATCCATTTGGTCTGCACCATGAAAACATCAAACATATTAGAGAAGGTTCTTTTGTCTGCTAATGGATCCTTAATCCTTATTTGGTCTTTGTCAAATAACATCAGAATACTAGAAATGCTGCTAAGAGTTTTATTCCAAGGTCAATCAATGAGTCCATGACTTCTGAATAAAAGAATTATGTCCAAGTTCATCACATTCTCCAACCAATAAGTTGTATAGATTTGTTTATATTTAAAATCCAATTAGCACCAGATTCCGCCATTAGATTATCTTCTACATTCAGATAAGGCTGAAGTCTGTGATTGAGCTTGTAGTAAATCCTCATTGGTTAAAATGCAGTGTACAAAACAGCACGGTCTCAAGTTTCAGCCAAAAACAGGGTAACATCAATCAAAACTTATTACCGTATCGTCCTTAGAAAATGGTGAAACATTTCCAGAATCAAAGCATCACATTCAAGATCCAACATCAAAACGAATGACCTAACATTTGCAACAGTTTCCAGCATTGAGACTCTTTTAAGAAATGAGCGACTTGACATATCATCCAAATTTTCAAAGGCATGAACAATCAACTGCAATATTTCCTGAAAAATTCAAGTTCAAGAATGTTATTAAAACTGAAACAAAAGGCCCAATGATTATCTAACGATTTTTTTACATAAATACAGCTTAACTAACCTTCATTAGATCATCATCATACGGAGCTTCAGGAGCTGTTATTCTTGTGATTTCACTAAAGCATGATGCAACAGCTACTTTAACATCTATATCTGAATGTCCCAACAGCTCCTTAGCTACCAATGATCTAATCAAGGGGTCAAGAACATTTGACATTGATGGTGCTGGGGATTGCTCCACTTTTGATAACAGACTCTCAGTTTGCTGCAAAATAAAGGATCAAAGTGATACAGTGCAACTAGCATAAATTTTTCACTTAAAAAACACACAAACAGACAAAATTAAAGGATGAAAGAATTGCTTAATTTTTCAATCATAAATTGATTTCAATATATAATCTGGAAATCAAGGAGCTGAAAGGAAACAATTTCAGGTCAAAAAGAAAAACCAAAATTACAAATTTGAGTCTATCTAGATTGACAACATTGAGTAGGCTAAATATATCCTAGTTTTAAAATTAGCTGAACCAGGAAATCTGGTTTCAATATATAACCTGGAAATCCAGGAGGCGAAAAAAAACAATTTCAGTTCAAAAACATTTTCCCGCCAGAGCAACCAAATATAAATAATTTGAGTTTATCTATATGGACTATACTGAGTAGGCTAAACAGCCTAATTTTCAAAATTAATTGATCCCTATCTGCATCTACCAAGTTGGATCAAGATTGGTCTGACTGATTTCAACATATAACCTGGAAATCCATGAGTTGAGAGGAAACAATTTCAGGTCAAAAACACTGTTTTCTGCCAGAGTGGCCAGAAATAACTAATTTAAGTCTATCTAAATTGACTATATTAAGTAGGCTAAGCATATCCTATTTTCAAACTTAGCCGATTCCTATCCACATCAACCAAGTTGGATCAAAAATAACTAATTTAAGCCTATCTAATTGACTACATTGAGTAGGCTAAACATATCCTAATTTTCAAAATTAGCAGATTTCTATCCTGCATCCACATCGTCCAACTTAGATCAGGATAGGCACTGACCAATCTGATTTTATCTGAAGAAATCAGACAACCTACAGACATCAACTAGAAGCCATCAAAGATGCATAAAACTACCTAACAACATAAGATGGAGAGTTAGCAAGAAATTAGATAGAGTTAGGTGTTTTCATCAAATCTCACTCAAATTTACTCTAGCAAAAATGAATTCGGCAAATCGTGAAATCCGTCACCCTAGCCCCCCCCCCCCGACTGCCCCATACCAGTGGAAGATTGTAAATCAGGAAACCGAAGTGGGCCCCTATGTGGGAGGGTATATCCACGGCTTTTGCCGGGATTCGACCCTTGCTTAAATTTGGCAAATCTTCCACATGGTGACCAACTCGGCCATGCCCTGGGGGCTACTTTGGCAAAAATGAAGATGAGAAGGGAAGGAGAGAGATAAAGTGCATTAACAGACAAGTTGCCTGATTGGTTGTCTATCAGTCACAATTGATGCAACATAATGTGGATCAATGCAGAGGTGGAATATTGGTGTGAGGTTTGCAGCAGAGGCACACACAAGGTGAAATTCAATGTTATGTGAAGATCGACAACATCAGTGTACTCTTAATGAAAGCTCGTCAGTGAAGGCCATTAGAAAAACATCTATTTGGCATTAACCAATTAACTAACAACAATCGCAAGTAGAGAGATTGAGTCACTAGACATGAAATCATGATACCAAAGACATAGTTAATATCAAATTTGATCAAACCATATAGCATCCACGGAAATGGATATTTTACTTTTAATAATATTGAGACCACTTTGAGCAAGTACCGTAAACAGTGCAATGATACAACCGAGGAATTTGTATCTAACACTGCCACAAACTCTATACAACGCAAACAAGAAGGGAAAAATTAAAACAAAAAGTATCAAGAACATCAATAAATCCAATGGCCAGACATGCAACATCGAGCACATATCCTTCTGGGATTTATGCTCAAGATGATCTTATAATTAACTAGCAGGCTTACTTTTCAGAGGAGAGCAATTTAAACTCACCCAGCAGAAAAATCCAATTTTAAATAATTCAACATAAAATAAACGAGAATTCCAACATGTAGAGCGAGTAAAGTGGCACTAAAGATTGCTAAGGCTTACATCAAGAACGGAAAGAAGTTCATCAACATCAGATGGAGGAGACAAAAACATGCTTCCAACCTCCCGGAGACGAGCCTCCAGCTCATTCCTCTTGATTATCATTGCCTCAAGCGTCTGATCCGGGATTCGTCGATCTCCAAGAATATCTAAACAACCAATACCCAAGAAACACCAGATTCAATAAAGGAAGCAAGTGAATAGATCGTAGCGCCAGACTCCTTGCTGAAAAAGACCACGAAGAAAGCATAGGTTTCAAATCATACCTACCTACCGTGGCCTTGATTCGTCGGCAATCCCGGCCCCGGCGAATCTAGGGTTTTGGAGGCTGGAGAAGTGACGAGGATCGAAAGGTACGAGGGAGATAGAGAGAAGCAGAGGAGAGGGAGGGAGAATAGTTTTAGTCGGAACATCTGAAGCCGGACTTGGCGGTAACCCGTCCGGTCTTTATGGAATCGGATTTACTGACGGGTTCACGTCCGCCACGGATTTCACTTGACGACGTGTTTTTTCGCCCGCTGACGTGGAGTTCGTGCAATATTAATTATTGATGAGGTGGCGATCCGGTTTCATTTACTTTTATTGTAGAGAAATTTACCGAAAACAGTCAAAGAAATTTTATAGCCGATTTTTCTTTTTTGAATTATAATTAAATAACTGAATAATGTATTAGTAAAGTTTGTTTTTTTTTATTTGACGACTCTCGCCGTGTCGGTTCAACTCCGTTACGTAATTTACACGTCGCCTATATAAATAGTTAACGGTGCCCTTTCTTCTTCTTCCCATTGTAATCTGGTTTCGAAGGGAAAGGAGGAGACGGAGAAACCCTAGCGATGGAATCTCCGCGGAAGCATCTCCAGATCATGGTCCGATCTCCAGATCTCGCCATCCCCACCCGATGCCTGACTCTCGACCCCGGTTTCACCTTCCGCCGCCTCAAGCTCGCCTTCCTTCCCCTGGATCTCGCACCCGAATCCCTCTTCTTCGAATTCGGCGGCAAGCCGCTGGAGGACTCATCCACCCTTGCCTCCGCAGGCGTTGCCACCGGATCTCATGCTCTCCTCACCCTGCGTTACCGCCTGCTCGGCGGCGGCGGCGATGGAGGCGCCACCGGCGCCGAGTCCCGAGATTGTTACCTCAACATGTATGCTATTAAGAAGCCTGACAAGGTGGACCCTAACGAGACTCGTATCTCTAAGTGGACGACCTGCGCGCTCTCTGGCGAGCCCCTTGTGCCGCCGGTCGTTGTTGATTGGCTCGGAAACCTCTTCAACAAGGAAGCCCTCGTTGAGGCTCTCATCCACAAGAAGATGCCAAAGGAATTCGGGCACGTTAGGGGTTTGAAAGACATGATCCCAGTCCATCTGGCACCAAACCCTAGCGCTGCCACCTCGGAGACGAAGTTTGAGTGCCCAATCACTGGGCTTGAGTTAAATGGGAAATATGCATTCTTTGCGCTTCGTGGCTGCGGACACGTTTTGAGTGTGAAGGCTCTCAAAGAAGTCAAGACTTCTGCATGCTTGATTTGCCATAAGGAGTTTAAGGAGTCTGAGAAGCTTATAATCAATGGGAGTGCAGAAGAGGTTGCTGCACTAAGGGAAAGGATGGAAGAGGAGAAGGGAAAATCGAAGAATAGGAAGGAGAAGTCTGGCGCATGCCTAAGTGGTACAAAACATTCTAGTGATAGGAAAGATGGAATCTTGGAGAACGGGAAGAAGGATGGAGGGGTGAAAAGATTCAAGGCAGTTGATACGATTCCTGCCAATGCAACAAAGGAAGTTTATGCATCTATTTTTACATCCTCGAAGAAATCAGAACTCAAGGAGACTTATTCTTGCAGATCACTTCCACTGGGCAGGAATTGATATTTAAATTGGTTCTTCTGTATTTTCAAGCTTCTACTTTATCCGACAAGATTCTGGTATCTTATAGTCCCCCTAATGTTTGTTGCTGTAATTCATTGTGGTGGGATTGATGATATATGGCACTTTGCAGTGATGATACATGTACTAATGAACATTCTTGATAGTTGTTAGAGAATGTTTGGTCATGCTAGTCCTTCTTGGTAGTATCAAATTACTATCATCTTTTAACTGATATAGCAGAAAGGAATTATGCCAACATTGTGCAATGAGCTTTAGCTTTGACTTAATGTTCAAATGTTGTTAAAATAATGGGAATGTTTAGTGTGTCTGCATGAACTCAATGGTGAGGATTGTTCCATGCAGCCAATCCCCAGTATTAATTGTGTTTTATCGTTACAGCTCGTGATTTCTAGTTGATTTGCATTGATGTTTTGACAATCAACTTTAGACATATATTTGAGCTGCTCTTTTCTTAATGTGTTTAGGCTTGAATTTTCAGTCTCATTGTGAGCCTGTGAAGGTTTTGAATGTGGAGCTTGATTTCTCTTTATTTATACACACTATATTTGCTTGTGCTTGTGATTATCTAGTAGATGATTGATGCACTCCTTTCATGTGTTCTTGTTAGAAGGTATCATTATTATTAAAATGAATGACTAAAGACTAATGATTGCCTGAACACTAAAGATGATGAAGAGATAGGTTGTCTGATAGATTGCATTTAGCATTCTGAACTTTTGTAATATCATTTCACATTTAGTGATTTGTTGTGTACAAATGAATCTCAAGTGTAGCACAAGCTGCTTTAACTATCAACAAGACAGTGTACTCTTTGTTTATACTCAATGGTTCCATGAAAAAATAGATGCTGAAATTTTACTCATTGTGGCAAAAGGCGAAACGCTCGCCCTCAGCGCCCCCGCCAGTCCGTCCCAGGACCAACACGGAGGAGGTAAA
>JBBUKS010000054.1:3516892-3539433 GCA_038050645.1 Hedychium gardnerianum | reverse complement strand
TCGGTTGAATGAGAATCCTTTGTCACTAAGGATCTCCCGATTATCCAGTCTAGTAGCAACCTTAACATAGAAGCAAATCCCGTAAATCTACATGCATTACTCACATATACATTTCATCAAATATGTAAAAGACACAACACATATAACATAAGAGGTAAACATCTCATAGATATAGAAAATTGGCATATCTATAGTTTGTACATCATCAATCACATCATAGTTACTCCCTAACCCTAGAATGTAAAGAATCTACTCCATGAACAAGGAAAGAAAGCATGAAGACAAGAAATGAAATATTCTAGCCCTAGTCTAGAGAGAAGAGGGAAGAAATGCTTAGTCGGATGTCGTCTTGGTCTTCGGGAGCGCTCTCCTTGCTTGAATGATGGATGGAATGGAGAAAACCGCCTTGAATCATTGATGAAATCTCTGAAATGAAGTGATGGATGGCTTGTGTTTTTTCCTAGAAGGGAAGAACACCCCCCTTTGAGAAAGGGGGAAAAATTTGCTTTTATAGGCAAGGGGCATGACCCCTACTTTTTTGGTGCATGAGTGTGCCTTGGAGGCACTGCCTGGTGTTGAGGCAAGCTGGTCTGGAGGCACGGACAAGCTTGGGAAGCACAGGCAGGTGTTGAAGAAAGCTGGTTTGGAGGCAAGGTCGTGCTTGGGAGGCACGACCAGGTGTTGAGCAAGCACAGCAGGCTAGACACGACTGTGCTTTTTAGGCACAACCCATGTCTAGATTTTCATAGGATTTTCACACAGCCATGCCTGGAAGGCATGAACATGCCTTAGCCTTGACTGGTTGCTTCCTACCCTGCTTTTTACTCTGCTTTTTGCCCTGATTTTCCTTTAAGCTCCAAAATGCATCCTGTCAATGGAAATAAAGAAAAAACATATCTCAAAATAATGTGGAGTAAAAAGTATGATAACATAATAAAATGGGATACAATAATGTAGATCATGTCAATGAAATGTATGTAGATGTGCAATATAAAGTGTCTAAAAATATATATAAGTAGATGTGCATAACTGATTGCATATCTGGTGATCGACTTTATAGTCCACCTTATTACAGGTGACATTTGCCAATACCAAAGTACACAACTCCTTATGTAGGGAACCATAGTGACTTCAGGTTTAAGGAGTATTTATACTAATAGTCACTATGAGAATGTTTATGAAACTCATATAACGATCCATGAAACATTCTCATGGAGGGTAAATTTAGTACATATTCTCTAATATATACGCATATGTCAACTTGATATCTTATATCCAAGACTTGTGAGATGAAGTCATCAACTGACCTACATGCTTGTCTTAATGCATTAATATTACCCTTGTATATTAATGTTTGACTAGGAATACTTAAGAGTAGTGTTATATATATATATATAGCCTCCCACTATCAATTTAACCAATTGATATGTTATAGACTAGAACCTACTACCCTAGGACATTATTATACTTATTCATTTGGCACTAATCTGAAGTAAATATAATAACCATAAACTTTGCCCTTTTATTAATGAAATATGATACAAAAATTTCCTTGTCAATCATCTCATAATTGGCTCTTAGGGCTAATACTAACACTATCTCCTTTTAAGAGTAATGCAAGTACTATAATAAAAAGTACCGAGAAGTAGGAGTCGATATGAAGCTTGGTTGTCTGTGAGTCTTTCAACGTCATAGGAGTAGAATTTGCACGAACAGCAGCAGTAGTGTGATGAAGTAGTGAATTAAGAACTGATACTGAGCCTCGATCCTTGAGGCTTCTTCTATAGGTAGTGTTCAGTCGACTGAAAACATGTTCGATTGACTGATCATTTCTGTCAATTGAACCTTCTATCCGTTGATTGAACTTCGCGCCTTTCCTTCTTTGCTCTGATCTGATTAGCTCGATCCCGTGATTTTCCCTATTCGATAGACTGATAAAGTTTATCCATCAATTGAACCCTGAGTATACCTTTTCTCCATGATTCAATCTGATCGACTACTATTACCTTTTATGGATCGGTTGACTGATCACTTTTATCCGTTGATTGATCACATTGTATACCATTTTTGCTGAACTTCGATCTGATCTTTGCCACGCTAGCTGAATCAATCGACTAATCCCAACTACCGATCGACTGATCCTTTGGTAAATTTCTAAATTTTATTTATTTATAAAATAAGTTAGCACAGACAATATATAATAGTAGAAATCCTGCAAAATAGAGTTAGACAATAATATGCATGAGTAAGACAGTTAGAACTGTTTGATCTCAATGTAGAAACCTCCGTTGGTTTCTTCAGTTAGATCAGCACTTAAGGTTTGTCCCATTTGGAACACGACCTCACTGTACTCTCTCCAGGAGAATACCTCAACTCACCTGCCAAACATCTAGTCCTCTAGACCTATTTAGACTTTAATAGCTCAACATTGAATCGGCCTACCAGGTATTCCATCGGCCTACCAAGTATTCCTCTTGATTCGATATCGGGTCCTCTCTGACCTATCGAATCCACCTGCTAGATGTTAGGTCCATTTGACTCATCTGGACTTCTTGCTTGATTTTCACGATCTGTTGAGACTTCTCTTGCCTAGTATCGGGTCCAGCTGACCTACTGAGACTTTCCAAGTTGAGCATCCTGCACACTTGATCAATTCATCAGATAACAACAAGATTTAACTTGAACCTTTGACAACATCAAAACGTAGGTTCGATTTTGGTAATCCCTACACCAACATGTAAGATGGAGTCTTAATGGTAAAGACCTTATCTGATCATTCATTCATAAGTTAAGCTCGAGAGCATACTACCTACAAGACCCTGAAGCAAAGGAGTTCGATCGATCATGGAGCTTCAATCATCTACAGCCCTACCGGGCTTAAGGAGCTTAAGTATCTTTTATGTATTATGTTGTCATACTTTAAATGCATTGTACATACTCTTTCTATCAACGAAAAAGCTCTCAATAGATTAGCGCATCTTCTCAAGCTACATCCCCTGGTCTTGGACCAGGGACGTCCATTAGTAATTATCCTTTTTAGAACCTCTCCCGACTCGGGCATAGTCGCGGATCGAGCTCATATATCCCCCTTGGTCTTGGACCAGTGACGTCCATTAGTAATTACCTTTTTCAGGGTCTAACCTCTCCCGACTCAGACATAATCGCGGATCGAACTCATATATCCCCCTAGTCTCGGACTAGTAACGTCCATCAACAATTATCCTTTTCAGAGTCCAACCTCTTTCGACTCGGACATAATCGCGGATTGAACTCATATATCCCCACTAGTCTCGAATTAGTGGTGTCCATCAACAATTACCCTTTTTAGGGTCCAATCTCTCTCAACTTGGACATAGTTGCGGATCGAGCTCATATATCCCCTGGTCTCGGACTAGTGACCTCCATCAGCAATTGCCCTTTCAGGGTCCAATCTCTCCCAACTCAGACATAGTGACGAATCAAACTCATATATCCTGCTGGTCTCGGATCAAAGGCGTCCATCCGCAATTATTCTTTTTAGGGTCCAACATTTCCCGACTCATATATCCTCTGGTCTTGAACCAGCGACGTCCATCAGTAATTGCCCTTTTTAGGATTCAACCTCTTTTGACTCGGACATAGTCGTGGATCGAACTCATATATCCCCCTGGCTTGGACTAGCGGCATCCATCAGCAATTGTTCTTTTCAGAGTTCAACCTCTCTCGACTCGAACATAGTCATGAATCGAGCTCATATATCCCCCTGGTCTCAGACCAGCGGTGTCCATCAGCAATTGCCCTTTTTAGGGTCCAACCTCTCCCGACTCGGACATAGTCATGGATCGAGCTCATATATCCTCTTATTCTTGGACCAACAGTATCCATCAGTAATTGCCCTTTTCAGGATCCAATCTTGCTCGACTTGGACATAGTCGCAGATCAAACACCTATTTCCTTTGGTTGCGGATCAGCGATTACCCTTCTTAGAGCTAAGTTTAATCAACTCTTCAGTTAAGCGTCCTTCAATGACTCTTCAGTCGGACTCCCATTAACGACTCTTCAGTCGAATTTTCATCAACGACTCCTCAGTTGGACTTTCGGAGCTATGTCTTCTACCAAAATGCTATCTAACCATCGGGGAAGACTCATTCAGTTATAATTATTTTGCTCGAATGTTTAACACTTGGTATTAAAAACACACAAATGAGGGGAAGAAAGTATTTCATTCATTCAGAAGTTTGCACTTAGTGCACTATAAGAAAATTCGAAAAACAAAAATGAAAAGGCACTTGATCACTCAGTCTGCCTTCTTTGAGTTGGGCAGCTCATCCCAGACCTTGTGTAAGTCGAGGATTTCGAGGGAAATGCTGTGAGGCAGAAGCCCGACCTTGTGCACTTGTCGAATGGCACCCTCGAAGTCATGTTGGAGCATCTTTATCGTTTGGGCACCAAGCAAATCATAGAACTCCTCCAACTTCAGGAACTCCTACTTCTGGCTCACCCAGCGTTCTTCTTGGCCTGCTTTGTAGGCTGCCAACTTGGCCTTTGCAATCTCCAGTAGGACCGCCACTCCTCTTAAGTTTTCTATGGCCTCGACGGCCTAAAGCTGCAATGTCTCAATCAAGATAGTTTAGAGCGCAACTCCATGTTATCCTTCTCTAGCCTACCGATTTGGACCTCTTGAGATGCTGCTCGAGCCACCAGTTGCTCGCATTCTTTCTCCAAGGGAGCCACTTGAGTCAAGATCAACTCTTATTCCTTGGTGGCTACCACCTCTAGCTCTTGCTCTAAGGCAGTCATACTTGCTCAAGCCAACTCGAGCTCCTCCCTCATGCGGGTGACCATCTCCGCCTGGATTCGGGCCTCCTCTTGATGTCGAGAAGCCTCAGCTTGGGCCATCTCCGCCTCTCGGGTGGGTTGGGTTAGTCGCGCTTCCAGGTCAGCTACCTGCTTTTGCAGCTCTTGGATGTGCTGACATAGATGGGGCAATTGATTGTGTATCTCAAGGTGTTGTGACCGAAGTTGCAGTCTTGAAGAGTTGGTAAATCATACTAATGATAAGAAAAGTTCAAGGATTTACTTTTAACATTGTGGTATTCGCCTGGCGATTGATCCTCATTGTGTCAAGGTTCTTCAGGGCCTTCGTGTCGGTGCTTGCCTTGATGTGAGCAAGCAGGTTTGCTCGGGCCGTTGTTTGGGTCATTATTTGGGTTGATTAACTTGATTTAGCTAGGGCAACCGAGGCAGTCAGAGTGCCTGAGTCCGATGAATGAGCAGTAATAGATATTACCGGCTCACGGACAATCGCTCTCCTCTCAGGCATGCCTCTCCGATTGACAAAGTCCCCATCCAGAACTTCCTCTCCAACCAAGGCTTCCTCTCGAATCACGACCGAAGGGCTTGACCTTAGTGTGGGAGTGATAGGCTATTCAGAGGGCCCTCCCATTATAATAATCAGGCTCGAGGGAGCAATCTGTACTTTGGGCGCCTCACTATGTCAGCTCGGGGACGGTCGACACTTCCGTTTCTTCTGTCGAGGCTAGACCGTTGGAGTTGGATCCGCCACTTCAGTGGTCTCCACCACCTCATTCGCTTATCTCATGGGCTCCGTCTCAAAACCATAACCCATCGATTGTTGGGGCCGAGGTATGTCGCCTGAACCCTTAGCCCCATTAAAGGTGTCCTCCGAGATCTCCAGAGTCATCAACACCTCCATGGTCACTCGACTCCACTTCATCTGCTTGCTGATCGAGACATTGAACATGATGTCAGCTGCATAGAAAGAAATATCAGTCAGTTATCATAGAAGAAAAACAAATTATTTGATCCTGCTTGAGACCGCCGAAGGATGAGCCATCGGTGAGCTATCTTCTACATTGACGAAGTCACCAATCACCAAGAAGAGGGAGGGGTCATCGAAGGTGCTTATCAAACCTGAGAGAGAGAGGGAGAGCGAGTTAGAATGGAGGTCAGAGGTGCCCTGTCACTTCGATACTCAAATAAAATCTCCGGCAAGGGAGGGTGAAGAAGAAGAACAGTGATGAAGGATTAATCAAAGTGGATGCGTCAAAGTATGTATTTGTGTAAGCATACCTCCGTCCATAAGAGTAAACCTCTTTTATATCACTACCGTCGGATACCTCTTTCTTCAAGTATTTATGGATGATAGGATATATGTCAGGCCCAATAAGAAAGGTGTCACATCGTATCTGGGTCATGTCACCCATATTCAACAATGTGAAAGATCATACTACGCAAATTATCACACTCCATGTGCTCAATGCTGTTCAATGTGCTATGCTAACTCACGTGCTCTAATAGCCCATGTGTGGTCCCATGTGTTGCTAGTCAGTCGAAGTAGTTGGGCTGGGAGGTTTGGCATTTTAAGTGGAGGGAGATCGGCAAAGTTGGGAGAGAGGCTGTCAAATCATTGCAACTTAGCCGAATGAGTATGAGCACTGAATCAACGCAGCTAGGTTGAATGAAGGTGAGCATGGGGTCGGCGTAGTAGAGTCCAATGAATGTCGATTAATGGAGCTGAGCTGAATGAGGAGTGATAGGTCGGTGAGACTGACTGGAGACGAGCTGAGCGTCCCATTGGTGGGACCGACTAGAGATAAGTTGAGCGTTTGGTTGGTGGGACCGACTGGTGATGAATCGAGCGTTTGGACATGTCGAATCGATGGAGCTAATCTGAATGTCGAATGGATGTCAGTCGGTGAGGTTGATCCGAATGAGCTTGAGCATCGGTTCGAGGGTGACGAGCTGAGCGGGAGTGATCTGATCACCCCTTTGACTTTGACCTCCATCTCAGCATGATTATTGACCTCCTTGATACACGTGGAGCCTTCTTATACTTCATATATATATATAAAGAGAGAGTTTTAATACCTTGCATACCTTATCCTACACACCTCGTGCACACTAAAAAAAAATTTGAATTTTTTTCGATTTGAAAATTGTTGTGTGTTTAATACTATAATTCAATCCCTAAATCCTAAAGGCAAAGTTTCATTGGCACAACCGGTTGCTTAAATTTTTTTTTAAAAAAAATAATCCAGGTGCTTGGATTCTATGAGGGTCGCCCATGTCGCCCATGTCGCCCACGGTATATATATATATATATATAACTCTTTAAACCGATTATTTTTGATCCAGGCGTTTGAATTCTATGAGAGTCGCTCATGTCACTCATGGAATGAGTATATATATATATAACTCTTCAAATCGATTAATTTTAAAAATGACTAAACTGATTCTATAAAAAAAAATTATCCATTATCAAAATAAATCTGAAAGTACGGATGACTCATCGTCATGTAACCAAACATTTCATATTTTCTTCCTACCGAAGGAAATTAATCTACGGTACATCATAACTAGGAATTATTCGTGAATACCTGATAAACTATGGAGCTCAGTCATCTAACTATGATTTCATAGTTAATTGGCTATAATTTTACTATTGCTTCATTGTAATTTCATAATTGTCTAGTGGATTGGTCATAACTTGACCTTGTTGAATTGACGTCAGTTAATTTGATTTAGGTAAACAGATCAGAAAAAAATAATAGAAGCGTACTTTAAGAAATCACTGCATTATTTAGTAATTTAAAAAGAAAATAAAGTAAACCATCCAGCTATTTAAAAAAATTAAATAAATGTTTCTGTAAATTACCTTAATATCATTGCAAAAAATGAAAAAAAAAACATTGAAAAATAAAGTTTAAAAAATTTAATTCTGGAATTGACCAAAAGCACAGGTAAATTTTGGAATAGATAAAAAAAAAAGATGCATCATATTTTTCATATTTATCAAAGACCGTATTATTATTATTTTTTTTTAGCCTTTCTATTCTACCCCTTTATTAAAATTTGACTTTTCTTGTTTTTTTCTCTCCGGTGCATGCAATCCCTTTTCTATCCTCTTTTCTCTTTCTCCTTTTCCCTCTCTTTTATGCATACAACCTCTCTACTCTATCTTTCTTCTCTTTTCTCTTTTACATGATTCAATACTTCATAACTTCATTATATTAACATCACTTATAATGTTGGTTTGCACTACCACAGGTTTGATTTGAATCAGATCAAGCCCAACATGGGCTTGATTTTTCGAAGACCAGATTCACATTCTAACTAAAAATTAGCATAGTATTTTTACACCTTCGGAGATCGAAACCCACTAATGAAGATAGACAGGGCCGATTGGACCTATTTCAAGTCCTATGGGTTTTTAAGGTTACAAGGAGTTCAACGATGTCTTCCATTGCTTGTTTCGGTCTCTCCGAAAGTGTTAAAAATGTTATGCTAACTTTCAGCTAGAAGTGCCCAAGTGGTCCTGGTCTCCGGGAAATCAAATTCACGTTGGGCCTAATCTGAATCATATCAAGTTTGAAGGATCTGAATCAACGCTACCATAGCCCTGAACTAAATCAGATCAGGCCAAACGTGGACCTGATTTCCTGGAGACCATGATCACGTTCTAGCTGAAAGTTAGCATAACATTTTAACACATCTGGAGAGGCCTAAATAAGCAATGGAGGACATTGTTGGACTCCTTGTAGCCTCAGAAACCTGCATGACTTAAAATGGGTCCAATCGGACATGTCAAAATCCATTGATGGACCTAGATAAGTCCGATTTAACCCATTTAAAGTCATGTGAATTTCTGAGGTGGCAAGAAGTTCAATGATGCTCTCCATTGCTTATTTCAGCATCTTCAGAGGTGTTAAAATGCTATGTTAACTTTTTTTCCTTTTTCTTTTCTCCTTTTCTCATACGCTGGACCTGGTGTGGGAAGACGCCCAACATGGTCTTGATATGCTCCGAGATCAGATCCAATGTGGTCCTGATCTCTAGGAGACCAAGCCCAAGCGACTTGAATTTACTCTCTTTTTTCAAAACCTTTGGACCACTACTGGGGAAGCCCGAAAATAGTAATGGAGGACATATTTGGACTTCTTGCAACCTCAGGAACTCACAGGATTTGAAATAAGTGCAATCTGAGCTCTCTAGGTTGATAAGTGAATTTTGGTCAAAACTCACAGATGAACCTAGACATGTCTGATTAGATTCATTTCAAATCTTGTGAATTTCTAAGGCTGTAAGGAGTCTAACGGTACCTTTTGTTGTTTATTTTGGCCTCTCTAGAGGTGTTAAAATGCTATGTTAGTTTTTAGCTAGAACGTGACCCTGGTCTCTAGGAAATCAGGTCCATGTTAGGCCTGATCTGAATCATACCATACTCTAGTGCAAACAAACAGTATAAGTGGTGTTGATTTTTTAAAATCAATATCACAATCATTATTGCATGCATGCAAAAAAGAAAAGAGAGAGAAAAAAAAAAGGATAGAGAAGAGAGGTTGAATGCATATGCTGATTAAATCAGTATTATAATTATTATTGCATGCATGCAAAAGAGATAAGAGAAAAAAAAAAGATGATAGAAAAGAGAGGTTGCACGCACATGAGAGAGGAAAAATCAAATTTGATAGAGGGGTAGAATGAGAAAATCATAAAAAATAGTGCACTCTTTGGTAAATATCAAAATATGATATTCTTTTGATCCATTCTGAAATCTACGTGCGCTCTTGGGTCAATTTCCAAATTTAATTTGAAGTGTTATTGAATTAGATTTAGTTGATTAGTTTTTTAAAATACAATTTATGTATATTCATAAATTTGTCCCCATGGAATGGGCTGATGGTTAGTGCATGAGGTGCTATTATTATGAAATCTAAGAGTCAAATCCTGAATAGTAGTTAGGTTCCTATTCTCCCTCATATATTGGTCACTGTCCGAGCTAGTAAATTAGTCTCAATGATTTATCTCCTCCGTGTTGGTCCTAGAACGGACTGACAAAGATGCTGAGACGAACGTTTTGTCTTTTACCATCATAAATTTAATATATTTTTTAAATAATTTAAATATTTAAATTTTATCTAACTAATTTTAAAAATAAATAATATTTTTTAAACATATAACTCTGTTATTAGTCAAACTATTGAATAAATTCAAAACATAATTTATAATTTTTTTAAAAAAATTAACTTTTAGGGGTATTCATCGAATTTAAATGGGACTTCCTTAAAATATATAAATATTTTAGCATCTTTTATATTTCTTTAATACTTTCAACATTCAATCATGAAATCTTTTTAATCATTCTAAAAATTCAAACTAATCATTAGCGACAAAACAAAAGAGCGCAGACCGATCTACTCAAAATCGAATAAGAGATCATTTTCAATTATAATCATCAAATTTAATATATTTTTCATACCAAAATAATATAATTTTAACATCAAATATAATTTCAACTTTAATCCATCCACATCATATCATATCAAAAAAAAAATATTTTTTAAAATATTCTATTTATAGTAATGTATTTTCTAATTATGCATATCAAATTTTTTGATATTTTTTTTATAAAATTAGTAATATAATTTATAAATATAATTATAATTAAAATATATTAATTAAATTAAAAATAATAATTTTAATAAATTAAATCTTTATAAATATATATAATAAAATTAAAATATACTACTAATTATATTTAATTTAAATTTATAATAAATAATTAATATTTTTATAAATATATATAAAGTCAAAAAAATAATTATTATAAATTAATTATATTATATTTTATTAATTATATAGTAATATAAAATAAAAAAATAAAATTTTTCTTTATATAAAATATGGTATAATTAATAGTGTAATATTAAATATGGTGTTATATTATTTATATATCAAATTTGATATAAGAATTTGATGTATGAAATGAAAAGATTTAGTTTTGTTTTTAATAAATTTGATGTTTTGATGTATGAGTTGGAGATCCCTGGGACGGACCACTGACCAGTGCGGTTCCTTCATTCCTTGCGTTCCTCGCCGCGAGACCTTCGACCGCAACTCAACTCTGGCGATCCCAAACGTGGCAGCAAAGCCCTTGCGAGTTGAGATGATTTGCTTTCCTCCAGATCCTACTCTGTTTTCCCATTTTTCATCTCTTCTTTATAACCTGCTTTTCGTTGATCTTTCACAGCAGGAACGGGCTATGGAACAAGGTTCTGATCAGAGTCTTTCAGGTATTCCTTTATGAGTGATCCTCATCGTTTATGGTTTTTTTCTGCACTGCTTTTTGTATCTTGTAATTTTGATATAGTTTTGTTCTTTTTGAGTGACTAGATGAGGACGAGCCTGATCAGGTGACTTACGACCTCAATTTCTCCGGCAGAATCCAATCCCTACTCTTCTGTGGTCGCAAGGTAACTTTTTCGTTTGCTGCCGATATGTCCTGATTAAGAAGGTTCATGTTTCGTTGCCTTTTAGTTTAGTGTAGACCTAAACCTCAGTTTTTGGGTAAAAGTTTTGCTGGTTTCGTATGAGTCAGGGGGGAAATATATATATTTAACTTCCGTCAAAATTTCATCTAATTACATTCATAGACTGTCGTCTTGCGTGTGATAAGATAACTGATCCTCCTGTGAAGCCACCCGAGATTAGTGATTTAGACGCATTCCTTCTTAGCAATGGCTGCCAACTGAAGTAAAGGGCATATCTTGGATACTTGTAGTAGTTCCACAAGCTGCATTTTAGCAATTGAACATATAATTTCTTGTTAGATAGCAGTCTGTTATGTGTTCTTCAGAGTGTTGTGGTTTCTTGTTTTGGTAGGAATTTATTGCAGCTATACTGCTAGCATGTTTTTCTTTTTGTTGCTGGTATATTTCATGCTTAGCTTGGATCAAGCTTGAGAAAGCTTGAGTTTACATTTAGATCTCTTTTAATTCTCCTTAAATGTGCATATGGTTACCTTTGTGCCTCTAAGTCACTAAGAATTCTTGATAAAGCTGCCATCATTTGTTTATGCAATAGTTGGATTAGTTGATAATGATGATTCAATCATTAAATGTGGTTCCCGTGCATTAGGTTCCATTCAAGCCTGGGTTGAGGGTGGTCAATCTTATTTAACCTTAACCGTTCATGACAAAGGGGATGTTTTCATGAGTTAATTCTCTTAGTAAAGGTAGAAATCTTATGATTGCACCAAGTCTTACCCTCGTTTTAATCATGAGGAATAATAAATACTATTTCTTTGTTTTATCCATTTGAATTCTCGGAAAATAACTACATAGTTATTTTGGTTTTTCATCTTATTTATTTGACGAGGACTACTATTTTTTGAGGAAATAGGGAAGAGAAAACCTAAGCATACTATTATTTGACAAAAACTGTCAAGACCAGCCAATGACTATATTCTACTTCATGGTAGCTTCAAGATACTGATGAAGTAAATGAGCAGAGAATTTCCTCTATGTTGCCTGAGACAATAATGCAATTATCTTTCAATTTACTTTTAATCAACCCTTGCTATCTCACATGTCAATATCGTGACTTGATTACCATATCCAGAAGGTGGAACTTTTGATGTCTGAGAATGGAATTCACAGAACCAATCATGAAGACCATGAGGTCACGCAGAATCAGCTTGGAGACAACCATCATGCAGTTTCTAGCAGTGAATCTATTTCTGATGAGGTAGCTTTAGCAACCATTGATATTTTTTTTTGTCCATATGTATGAAATGTAACCAGGGAATATACTGTTTAGGTAATGTGGTGGCATTTTTGAGATTGGTAAAAATGGTTAGTGATTGAGAATTTGCTTCTTTAACTGTTTGTATCATAATGATGATTTTCACTTGAAATGCAAAGGATTCCTTTTGTTTTATGTATGATCTTTTATCTGTTTGCTTCCGTGCTTATTCTAGTTCTTATTACCACATGCTGACTGTCTTACTTTGGTATATTTTAGTTAGGGGTTTATTTATATTTTAAATAATTTATTTTAATGTAGCGTCAATTTCTTTTTTGCTTGGAATGCATTAGGAAAATGTGGTCCTCACAGAGCTCTCAGTTGCTTCTCCTGCTCACGTTCAAGGAAGTCTTGCTGGTTCTGTAAGAAAAAATCAAGGAGAATGCACAAGGTTGGAAGTAAAGGGGGAAATAAAGGACTTATCTTCTTTGCACAAAAAAGTTGGCAGTTCCTCATTCACCAGTCGCATCTCAGAACCTAGAAAAGGTTATACAAGTAGGTATCTCATTTTATTTTTGCAAATTTTAGTTTCTTTTCTTTTTCTAAGATTTTACAGCTACCAACTGTTATAATTAAAACTAGAGTTTTTTGAAGAGATGTTTTCCAACATGGAGAAAATTTCACATGTTGCAGCATAGGGAGGAGATATAGTAAACCTAAAATGATAAATATGCTTAAGGGGCAGAATTAGATTTTCTG
Organism: Hedychium gardnerianum; assembly: GCA_038050645.1. Classification (NCBI taxonomy): domain Eukaryota; kingdom Viridiplantae; phylum Streptophyta; class Magnoliopsida; order Zingiberales; family Zingiberaceae; genus Hedychium; species Hedychium gardnerianum. Next base: position 3,526,149 of record JBBUKS010000054.1, on the reverse strand, counting down.
TGAAGAATATAAATTAACTGTTTCATACAATGTAACTCTAATGTTATGTTTTTTATTTTTAATTTTGCTGAAGTATGGTCAACAATAATTTCTATGATATGATAATTACATTAAGAACAAATAAAGATTTTTTATTCTAAGTACATTTGTATGTTATGTGGCTTACTTGTATGAATGACCTAGGCTATAGGTTTGGAATCAGTTAGTGATGATCATGCCTTAATGGCCAGAGATTATAAAGGTTTATATTGATCTTTCTTGAGTCTGATAACATTGTCCTCTACCCAACATGCCTAATAAAAGATGATGCAACTCCCAAACTTGCTCAAGTTGGCTCAATGAACGATGATCCATTTTGAATTATGTGATACATTAAACCCGCTATATTTCTTGTCTCTTATTTTTTCAAGTTGTTTGTCTAATTAGATTGAAGAAACATCAAAATCAATATATTTGAGTTTCTTGTAAGATTAAACTGGATACCACCTGCATACATTTATATAATTGAAGGTAAAACCTGGATGTCAAATAAGTTAAGGTTTGGAATTCAGTGTGGAACCCATACTAATTTAGCTAATATTTTTTGAGGAATGCTTATAGCATTCCTGATGACATCTAAAAATTTCTATTGTCATAATATGTTCATTCAAATTCAAGAACTGTGTAATTGGTGAATATGGATGAATAGTGTGCTTACATGATTTACTATCGCTGTAAATTTTCACTTTTTTTCTTGTGCAGATGTAATCAAATGGCAAACACAATTTTTCTTATAGGTGGTAAAAGCAAATCCAAGGCCAAGTTTTCTATTCGCTCAGATTTGCATTCAAGAAAACTACCCTCATCTTGCTTCATGGAAAAATATGAAAACCCTTTTACAGCAACATATAAAAGCTTTGGAGAGCATGGCAATCTAGACTACGACACTTCTGACAATGTGATGGTGCATCTAAAGCAACACCAGAAAGTTTTGCCTGCCAAGTTAGCACCTGATAAAATAGTTGGTGCATTGCCGTCAATGACTGAACTACTGGAAGATTTGGCAAAAAATGGGCAAGCTACTGAAGCTTTAGATGTGGTCTGCATTTTTCATTTGTATTAGTTGTCTGACTTAATCTTTTACTAATTTTGATTAAATATTTGCTCAGAAATTGCTGAAGAACGCAAGAAGATTAAAAGAAATAGAAACACCATATTCTGGGCGAACTGTTTCTCACTTGGGTTCGAGATTTCTTGATAATGATGATCCCCTTGAGTTTATGGGATGTGGAACATCTAGTGAGGACGAGGTACAAATTTTAGTATGATAATATATTAAACAAAATATTTTTTTACCATTTACTTCCCTTTCTAGGAATGGAATCACAATCACTCAAGTTTTCCAATGGAAAGTATCAAACAACATACTATGGGAGATTTATTTCAAGAAACCTTCAATGTATCAGCTGAAGGTAGCCCTTCATTGTCCAAGAACAAGAGTACAGGGTGAGGATATCTATGCTATCCATTTGTTATGTTTGGTTAAACTTGAAAACTGAAAAATAAAATGTTTAAGACTTTAAGTAATTGTTCTGGTTCTTATTATTTTATTTCAGGTCTAGTTATTATGGGAGGGTGCAACAAGTTATACAGATTGAAAGAGAGAGACATTTGGGATTGTTAAAGCAGCCACAGACAGTACAAAGCTTGCACAGTAAGAAACATTCTACTCAGACTTCTTTTCACAATTGTTAGCATATTCGATGAACCATGTACGCAGTCGTCAACAGCAGTATTCAGTTAAAGTAGTTTGTTTGCTCTATGTATTATGTTTTGTATCATTGTGTTGGAAAGTTATTGACTCCCATCTTAACAGATGATCCAAGCATCATGGTGCAGATAATAACAAGATTTTTGGAGGCAAAGCTGACAGTTTGCCATTGCTTATTTCTTGAAACTTTCAAGGTTTGCAACTATATTTGTTCCTTTCTGAGAAGAATGTGTTTTAGTTCCTCTAAATTCTGAAGTTCAATTATTATGTTTCTGGTAGCTATTGAAATTTCTCATCCACCACATGCCTGCCTAGAAACTGCATCTCCTTTGCTAACTTACATCAATTTTCCAATTAGATAGCTGTCCTAGTTAGTTGGTTCTAGCCATAGCACATCATTTTTAATGTTAACTGCTCACTAGTTCAGCTGTCTAATACCATAAACCAGTGAATAGGTTGAAAAAAAAAATCAACCAATTAATACTAGAGTAATGTCGTAGTCATTTTGAATTGATTGACTAGGACAAGAAAAGAAAATGTATTTTGGCCAACCTTGATGAGTCAGTTTCGTATGGGTGGATAAAATTTAAAAAGTTAGGAATGCAATTAGTCAGATGACCTTTAAGTAGAGATAGTTGCTATTTATTTATCTTTATTATTTCTTCCATGAAGATCTTAGCTTGCCAAAAAATATATTCCTCCTCCCTCACAAAAGCATCTACTCTTTAAGGGAAGTGTTATTTTTTTTTTTTTGGTAATCCAGGTATCCAGCTCTTCAAACCGATTAATCTTGGAGATGACCAGCTCGGTTCTATGGCAGTTTCCCATCAGCCATTAGGGTAAATTGGGAAGCGCTCGCGAAGGTCCATCCAAGCGGCCAACGTTCTTAGAGTTATCATCTTATTGGAGGAAAATCCCTACAGTGCATCATAGCTGGGATTCAACTCTTAGAGGGCTGGTTAACTGCTTGGAGGGCCTAACCATAACCACTGCATCATAGCCCGGGGGCTTAAGGAAAGTGGCATTGCCTCTATAACAAAATGCATGTGTGAATGATTGTGGTGGAAGGGTGAGGCCAAGAATGGTCACAGGGCAAAGTGACGAGGGCAACAAAACTTTTAGGGCCAGCTATCATTTTCCAAACTTATAAGCATATTATAAATCAGGACAACTTTATTTGGCAAATTGAAATTTACCTTTTTTTCCTTATAAAAGTATTACCCTTTCGTTTCTAATGAATTAGAACACCTTCCTTTTCTCCACTATCTGATGTCAAATATCACACACACACAGCTGTTGAGGTATGATAAACTAATATGGTCTATTTTTCTCTGTTTGAATCAATGTTGATTTGACATGACTGCGTCTATAATGGTTTGCCTAGGTAGGCATTTTTTAGGATTTGTTTGTGCAAGACCTTTAGAAGTATTTAATAATGGAAGTAAGCTCACATACTTGCAATTCATCAAATTCCAAATCATACTAATTACCTGAATAATAGTGATTGCCTGTTCAACCAAATGCCGTTTTTTTTTCTCTCACTATTTTGCGTTTGAAGGAGATGGAGTTCCCCTTTTCTCATTGTTTTATTTTATTTTATTTTTAAAATCTGACATTCATGTGTTACTTCTGTGGTAAGCATTTGATAAGCTTTGCCATGACTTTAGGTTAGTAATTTGAAGCCATCAATGTGTAGGGCTTAGCAATCATAAGGTTAACTAATTATTAAGCAGGCTATAGAAAGTGACCCTCTTGTTGTGTTTCCACATGTTTGACTAAACCACGGACACAAAAAGGAAAGACAATGCTAAAGCAAACTTATATAGAAAATCTTAACAGGAAAAATCACAGGTGAAGGCTAGGGCAAAGACACGAAACTCATATTTCAGAGTATAAATCTTAAAGAAAGTAGAATAATCACTTGGCAACAACTACATTGAATGTAACAAGGAAAATACATCATAATTATGTATCTAAATCCTAACATCTTGTCCCTCTGCTTTGACCAAGTCTTGAAATTTCTCCCCCAAAATATTTTCCTCCTATGCTATAGTCAACTGAAAAATGTCAGTATTATCTTTGGCTTTCAGAACCAAGGTAAAAAGGCTGCAAGTGAAAACACTTGCAAACCTATCTGCACTTAAAGAACATTAATCAATTGTGTTTCTTTTTTACTATGATGTTGATGTATTTTGATTTTACCTGGGTCAGGTCATTAAACTATATTTTGTGGACTTTGTAGCACATGAAAATTTGACATTGTTAGCAAAACCTCTAATAAGTGGGACCTCGTACTACCATTGACCACTTATCCAAAATGCTTACACTTAACCCAAGTTAATGTAACTTACCCATCTAAGCTTATAAATCCTCTTTATTATTCTATAATCCCCCTATGTGGGAACTAAACTAATTGTCACAACATTCAATCATGCCTGAGCGAATACGTTTCTTGCTCAAAAGCTGCAATATTGATGACCCTGTTTAGTACATTACTGTTTGGATTTTTTTAGGGGCAATGTGAGAATGATTCCAAGAAATTTGCAGACGAGTTGGGAAATCTGGGAATAGTTATTTTCAGTTCAAAATTTTGCAACAATGTGGAGCTTGAAGTAGGTAGCTATGTTCGTATACACCCGCCATGGTATGATCTCTGGCTACATCTTTTCAATTAGCAATTCTGACACTGATAGTGGATCATTTATGCTTTATATATATTTAAAAGAAGAATAAGAAATGATGGCTTTTTCTTAAACAATAACACATTTACACAAACAATTTATATGGTATATTGTTAAAACTATACAGTTAGTTGCTAACCTATTATACATTGGTTAAGCTTATTCATGCAACACGACTCGAATTCTGCAGTTTCCTAACTAGATTTGACCCATTGATGAAAGAAAATTTCAATTAATTGTCTGTAAATAATCATATCAAATTATGATATCAAACTCTGATGAACAAATCTATCTGCTTTTATCAAGTTACATTTTCACTTTGGCAAACTGTGGATGGCGGAAAACACAAACTTTGTTTGTTTGTTTGTTTTTTTTACAAACAGGAAAGAGGTTCTAGGTACCAAAGATGAGAAGATCATATTGTGTAGTTACTTCTCGCAGATTTTGACATGACTCTTTTATGAAAATTGTGGCATGGATGATTATCTCCCACTGTAAAGGATTTCATCAAAATTCTATATATCCCCTCTTTAAGACATGCTAAATTCCCAGTGGAATCTCTGAACTGTTCTTTATCGTCTCCTGAAGTGGCTTTTCACTGCATTGAATAAGCTTCTAAGCAAATCCTCCAGCCGGAGTACCTTTTACAGGACCTAAAATGTACGCCCAAATTGCCTTAAAATTATGATTCACAATGGCTGGTCCAATGCTTCTTGCAGGGTTCATAGAGGCCCTGAGCAATGGTATAGCGGTAAGGTGTTTTTTTTTAATTTTTTAAATATTTAATGATCGAATTTCAATTTTAACGAATGAAAGGATGAATTTTGTTTAATGGATAATTGACTTAAAAATATTAGGTTGATGTATTATTTAATGTGAGCGCTTTCTGATTTATTCATATGATTAATAAAATTTTTGTATGGATTGGATAGGTTATTATAAAATTAATTATTATAAATTGAATACTTGATATCAATTAAAATAAAAAAATAAAGGCTCCTGACACCGGTCTGTAAATGAAAGCTTAAATTTATGATCAATATGCATGATATTAAGAATCTCACGCTACTCACCCAGCAACAAGGACGTTTAATAAAATTGTGGATCCAACAACAACGCCTCCTAACTCCCCTATCTGCAATCCCGATCATAGTTAGAGCTACAAAATCGTTTTTTACCGGAAGAAAAAAAAAAGAACTTGAATGGGCACTGTGCTTACGGCCTTTGTGTCTGTTGATACTCCAGAGACAACGAACATCAGGAGGAAGGAGATAATGATCTCGAGCACGAAGGACTGCACTGCTGACCCAACTGGTGTGGTTCCATAGGAGTGCTCGGGCTTCGGATTGAACAACAGATACAGTGCACCACTTGCAAGAATGGCTCCTATCACCTGAGTTATAAATATAAAGAGGAAGCTGCACGTACTTTGCAGATTCGTCTTCTCAGCAATAATCCCTTACAGAAAAAGAGTTCAATTTTAAGGATTTTGTGGAGGATCACTGCTTCCATGGGAACTGCTTGAGAATGGCGAATGTGATGGGTACTGCAGCATTGAAATGATCTCCGGAAACATGGCCAACCGAATAGATCACCATAACGATGAGTCCCCAGGCAATGCATATTCCAGGGAACGTAACGGATCCATACATCTTGTTCACCACATCCTCAAACACCACAAAGAACGTCCCAACACAGTACTAGATTTGTTTGGAATGAATGAATTGTATGTTGCAAAATATCTCATTGGATATTTGATCTCTTTCATACAAATGACTGTTGTATTAAGGTAAATATCCTCTGTCATTTACCTCTTTCAAAGGGTATAGGGTCATCTTAGAAGGATCGCTAAGATGACATTTTCACCTTTGCTCCAATAAATTATTTGTTAGAATAAAAAAACAAATGTCGCAACTTTTTGAGTGAGGTTAATGACGGGACGGAGCAAATGCAAACGAGTTGTAACATCTGGCGGTGGCGATTTCTTCATCGAGTGAAGACATTAGTTCTGTGATGCAAAAGATGATAATACTTACTCTAGGTGCCTCTCCATTGTTCGCCCTAAGACTTTATGAAAGAGAGATAAATCACGATATCTAGCGATTTTCTAAGTGGGAGAAAATTAGGATATCTCTAATGATCAAAGTTCTAAATAAATTTTTTTAATCTCTAATATGTCACATCAATGTTATGTCAAAAGCATAAAAATTTACTATTATCTCTACTATCAAAACACCTCTCTAAAACTTTTTTGTGGGCCCTGTATTATTAAATAACATATCTTTATTTTGAGTAATCCCACCTATATTACTAATTTTGAGAGAAAAAAATATATTTAAAATTTTACTACTGCTTTTAAAATAAAAATCTCAAACCTTACCCCCATAATAATTAGAGATTTTTTGTTCAACTTTTTTATTTAATAAATCTCTCAAAAACATATTGCATTAGAGATGTCTTAATCTCTTAAGGAAGATATTAGAGTAAAAAAAATAAAGTCGTTGTTCATATTTTTTAGAAAGAGATAAATTATAGAAAATATTTGTCATAGCGTAGATATCCTTTACTGGGAGGTCAGAGATGTATTTTATATCTATTGAAAATTAATTTCAAAACTTATTAAAATAATTATTTATATAAATATCAATCCTGTCAACTCGTGGAAACAAATTCTTGTGGCAATTGTGGCAAAAGGGAGCTTTAAAAGGATTCAGCCAAATGACAAAACGAATAGGCATCTTTTTTACACGATGAATTGGATAATTATGAGGTTATCATGCATCATGCATGATGAGCGGCAACAAGGACAGGGGGTGAAGCTGAGTAGGCTGAATTGACGATGATCATTAACTCTGTCGTCAGGAACCATTCATCTTATAAACTTTCACCATCTTGATCTCTTGCATATACATATATTTAATTTATTAAAGACAACAATAGTTGAATTTATGATTCGAAAAAAAAAATGACTGGCATTTAAAAAAAAAGCAGGAATAAGCAGTAAGAGTAGACTGTGGAGTCTAATACTGAACACAGTGTGGGAAGCTTTTTAAAATGTCTGAGTCCTCTGTTCTTGATCAGTTACCACCATGTTGAACGTTGTTCTTAAACCACTACTACCATATAGAAAAGTGCTTCTCAACGGTCGAATTGTTAACTTGCAATTGAATGTCAAGAAGCCAAATTGGGAGAGAATTAGTTCAAATAAATTATTATGCCCGTTGGATTCCTATTTAATGAATTATGTTTGGATTCAAGTCATGGTTCTAATTGGGTCTTAGATTACTAAACCCAACATAGGCAAGTACAATTAGCTCGTGCCACACTCAAATTATACTTGTTTTTACAATAATATCTATCAAAATAACAAGCATGTCATAAGTCAACCATTAAATTAAGATTGATCCACGACATAAAATCCTATCATTAGTAAAACTAAAATCATTTAAACTGAGATGTATTAATTATATTACTTAATATTCTTCACTTAAGTTTCACTTTGCTACAATCAACTTTTTTTTTTTTTCCTGAAAATGCCTTGGACTTGCTTGTGCTTGGGTTTGCCTAACATGGAAGACATTCTTTGAAGAATTCCAATGCACGTAGGCAAAGGGTTAGCAAAGAGTAGGTATATACCTATCTATACCTTACACATGATAATGCTACCAAGCCTTAATTGCACTGAAATTTCTAATGTTTGGCATCTTTCTCACAACTTGGAAAGTATCAATTTTGGAGATTTTAAAGACAGTCAGTGTCCCTCTTTTTACTGTGCCATTTTATTTTTATAATTCAATATTCAAATTTCCCTCGATTACTTTTAGAGGTAAATGATCTTCCCTTAATTGGCTTAGATAAATTCAAAACATAATTTATATACATTTAAAAATCAAATTTTAAAATATTCATCTTTTTTAAAATTAGAATTCTATGTATTTTATTATTCATGTGAGTGCGAGACGTAAATATTTTAATTAATGTTTGCATGCACTAGAAGAAAGATTGCTCGGAATATTTCTTCTTTTCCTTGCAAATAGCAGAGGTGACGATGGATGGCCAGATGGAAATATTTTATTTGCTTGTTTTTGAATTGTTTCTATCAGATTCTTTATTTCTTAATCAATACCTTACTTTGTGGTGTGGAATCATTCTCTTCGTAGCTGTCATCAACCAGTAGGTTAATTATCAAATTTTATCAGATTTTTTAAAAAATATTAGCAGATTTATCACTGGATCTTTATTCTTTTCAAAGATATCATAGGCTTAATTATATAATTTTAGATGATTTTTAATGTCACGTCTCGAAAATATATTTATTTAATAAAAATTAGGTAATATTTTTTCTATACAATTGATAATATTTTGAATATATAATCACATCAACAACTATAAAATATACCCCACACGAGTATTCACATCGACATAGTATAATAACTGAGAAAAATACCTTACTTGGGTATTGCATAACCACGCAGTGTAATAATAATAAAACTAAATAATAACGACGGTCTACATGATCAGAAAATCCAAAAATATACTGTTGCGAGCCAGTCCGGCTTACGACACCAAGTACACAATTAGAAATAAAATTAAAATCTGAATACAAATCCATTAAATACAATACCAATGAATTAATTAAATGCGAAAACTAAAAATAAACCATCACAAAACGAAAGTAAATTCGGATGTTCGATGTGGGTGGGACGGCGCGGGCAGATATCCTTCAAGCGACCCAATCATAATCCTGCCAACAAGGAAAACAATAATAGAAGCAGGGGTGGTGAGTACAAAAGAATACTCAGCGGGTATAGAAAGATAGTGCATGA
>JBBUKS010000054.1:3481619-3493428 GCA_038050645.1 Hedychium gardnerianum | reverse complement strand
CTTTTGAAATGATTGTTCAAGCTTGGCTTGGTTTATTTTTTATGAGCTTGAGCTTGTTTGAAGCTTGGCTTGAGCTTAGTTCGTTTAGATGTTATCGAGCTCTCAATTCAAGTTTATTTGGATGTTTGAAATTTTTGCTTGTTTGATTGGTTATTGAGCTTGATAATTCAAACTTATTTATTTATTTTATTTTATTTTATTTATTTATCATGTTGATAAGAGTTTATTAATGAATATGATTGTTCACGAACGTTTCTCATGAACGTTGTTCACGAACATTGTTCACGAACGTTAACGAGCTAAACACATGTGTTCAAGCTTATTTGTTTAGTTTAACGACTTGTTCAAACTTGTTTGTTTAATTGATCTTTTGTATATTGAACAAACATAAATAAGTTCTTATCAAGCTGAACAACAAGTTTGTTTACGAACGTTTGGTTCATTTACAGCCCTATTTGTGACTCATACACCAAAAATCGATACACACTACTGTTATGTGCATATCTAATAAATATGCAATTAACAGTTTTTGGTCTTATCTTAATCTTTTTTGGTTCAGACACCAAAACTTTGGCGAGATACCCCACATTCGCAAATATTTATAGGATGGTTGTCTTCTATTCCACAACTCATAAGGGCTCTTATCTATTTTCTTTTGGGGCACCTATTTAAACGGTAATTAGCTGTTAACACAGCTTCCCTCCACATGAACTATGACAGTCTAGAGCTCAATAGAAGAGCATTCATCATCTCCTTTAGAATTTGATTTTTTCGCTCAGCAACTCCATTTTGCTGAGGAGTATAAGGAGCTATTGTTTCGTGTCTGATCTCATGTTCAACACATAACTCAGCGAACAGTGATACATATTCACCGCCTTGGTCACTTCGAATTATCTTAATTTTCTTATTAAGTTGATTTTCAACCTCATTTTTATAGAGGATGAAGTTTTCTATAGCTCATACTTACTTTTGAGAAGATACACAAGATAATATTTTATGCTATCATCAACAAAAGTGATAAAGTACTTATTCCCACCACGTGTCGACGTACCTTTTAGGTCGCATACGTCGGTGTGAATTAGGTCGAGTGGTTCGTTGTTTCTTTCAATATGTTGAAAAGATGACCTTGTCATTTTTGCTTCAACACAAGTCTCACACTTGTGTTTCGAGTCAACGAAAAATGTAGGTATACTTTGCATATTAATCAATCTACGCAACACATCGTAGTTAACATGTCATAATCTACTATGCCACGAGCATGAAGACACAAGCATATAAATGGAAGAGCTTTCAATTTTATTAACCTTAGGCCTAATCGTCATTACACTGAGCTTGAATAGTCCATCGGTTACATAACTCTTTCCCACAAACACTCCATTTTTAGACAGAACAACTCTGTCTGACTCAAAAATAATGTGGAAGTCATGCTTGCTTAATTAATAGTGATCCGGACACTAGATTCTTCCAAATCTCCGGAACATACAACACGTTGTTAAAGTCAACTCCTTGCCCGAGATCATCTTCAGCACCACTTTTCCTTGGCCCATGATGTCTGAGATAGCTAATTAGTTCTCCATGAACAACTTGTTCCCATCTTTGATTTCTTCAAAGTTATAGAGCAGCTCATTGTTGCAGCATATATGTTTGGTGGCTCCAATATCGATCCATCATTAATGTCGGTTTGAACCCACCAGGTTCAGTTCGGAGACCACGACACAGAGGTCATCCATTTCTGGTCCCTCGTTCAGGTTGGCCTCCTGCACTCCAAAGATTTGTGACTAACTCGGTCACAGTTGAAGCATTTCCCAGAGAACTTCTTCTTGTTGATGCCTCTTCTGGGTCCCATTTTGGAACACTTGGGATTCTATCATTTTGACCGTGTTCGACTACGTTGGCTTTTACAGTAGCCTGAGAAAATAGCATTCTCTCAGAACTCTTGTTGTCTTCCTCAATGCGAAGTCTAACAACGAGTTCTTCCATGTTCATCTCTTTCTGCTTGTGCTTCAGATAGTTATTAAAGTCTTTCCAGCCGGGAGACGGCTTTTTAATGATTGCTATCATCTAGAAGGTTTCACTGAAAATCATACCTTCTGAGTGAATCTCGTTCAGAATCACCTAAAGCTTCTGGACTTGGTTGATTATCGTCTTGGAGTCAACCATCTTGTAGTCCAGGAATCGACCCACGATGAATTTCTTGGCCCCTGCATCCTCCGTCTTGTACTTCATGTCCAAGGACTTCCACAGCTCCTTAGTCGTTCTTTTTGTTCTATACACAGTATATAATGAGTCGGCAAGGCAGTTGAGGATGTAGTTTCGGCATAGGAACTCGGAATGAGTCCATGCCTCTACTACATTGATGGTCTAGATATCAGCATTCTCAGCATGCTTGGGAGGATCCCCGATCAAGAATCGAGCTAGATTAAGCGTGGTCAGGTAGAAGAGCATATTCTGATGCCACCTCTTGAAGTTCACTAGGTTGAAGTTCACTAGGTTGAACTTCTCTAATCTTTCTCGGAGGGAGCCTTCATGTGATGAGTCTGTTACACCTCAACACTTTCAGTGGTCATCTTAATAGACACGGATCTGTTTCAAGATTGTTGGATAATATGTCGGAGATATTTTGGGAATGAGTTGAATTGAAATTATACAAAAATCTAAATTCAACTTAACTGTTAAGATGACCTAAGCGAATAATCTCAGGCTGCTAGCAGGGATGGTTCGGTGGTGCTTTCGGTGATTGCCTAATGTTCCCAAGTGGATGCTCGTACGGTCCCGAGTAGACGTTGACGAGGGAAATAACATTGACGAATGCTTCCCTTCACGTGAGCAGAACTTCCTCCAGTCGGGGAGAGATCGGGTTGGGATGAAGCCGATCGGGAAGACGAAACTGAGGCCTGCATTCAACGCAGTTTCCTTGAAACATGTTTGCCCCACCTTCGACCGTGCTTCAAGGCTATCTTGGGTCATCTGTTTCCTAAGATACAGCAACAAAATCATGATCACCACCAAGCATGGGTTGATCACAACGAACTGAGTAAGCACCCGAGTGTTATCATGAGCAACTCTGTCGAGTGGGTGCACGACAGAGAGAGATGTTATGGGAGAATACTGGTAGATAGAGGTTCGCTTCTTGCTCTTCCTCTTGCTATATCTTTTCTGCTCAAGATCTGAGCTCCTTGTATAGGGCTCAACATTTGGTCATAGTTAATGGCCGAATTAATGATCATTTATTGTCATTAATCGCCAACACTTTCAATCGGATGATTTCATGACCGTTTATTGTCATTAATCGTCGGTCATTAATTGAAATTAATTCATCTGTTTCATATAAGCAAAAAAAAATGTGGCAAAATATTAATTCATTCGCTTGGGCAAATCTTGCCTCGACTGATTCGACATTCGATGTGCATAGGTCATGGATAGAGGTTCGTGAGCAACAAAAAATGTGGCAAAATATTAATTCATTCGCTTGGGTAAATCTTGCCTCGACTGATTCGACATTCGTTGTGTATATGTCATGTTCGTACATAAGTCAACTTGGTTCAGTACAATTCGAGCTTTGAATTTGCACTCTTACGCATCCACGTGTAAGAGAGAGTCTCTCCCCATGTATATATTCATAACATTAATGTATGTACCATAATTTAAACAAATAATAAAATTAAGAGACTTTTAATATGAGACTAAAACTCATAAGAGTCTCTTATTTTTCATCTCTTTATTCTATTTATATTGTTAACAATAAATTTTTCTTATTTAGAAGAGTATAGTATTATAATTTACTTCCCTTTCATAAAATCTTAAGGTCAAGAATAGAGGAGCAGCTAAAACGTGTGTTATCATATTTTTACATCACATTTACTCATAGAGCCTTAAGGTAAAATTATAAAAAAATAAATAATATAAATATATTTTATTATTTGGAAATAACTCGGGCACCAAAATCAAGTGGCAAAAACTAATTTCGCTCCTCGATAGATTGCATAGTAGAGCAGTTATACGTCTCCTCTACTCCATTGTCCTTGCAACTAATCAGGGCCTTATGCACTGATAAAACACGTAGCCACGGAGATAAGAACAAAAAATACATCACCGAATCTAGCTAGTCAGATCTTTTCTCTCTCTATATATATATATATAATATATATATATAGGCGCATGGCCAAAATTGGCTACACGTTGACAAAAAAAGAAATTGAGTCTTATCTTGAAGAATAAATAAAATTAATCTTCAATCATTTCTGATTAATCGTACAAAAAATTCAGTAATTGATACAAACAAACAAAATGGTACACTGTTCCCGTGAGTGAATCAGACTAAATTTGCATGATAAAAAATGTTTGCGACTTTTATATATATATATATATTATATGAATGATCAATGAAAACGACAACCATCAAAATGAAGAAAATAAGATCGTATTTCATTCGACAGTCAAGAAATGCACACAGCCGTTGAGAATCCAAATGCAGTATCAGAAACAACCTGCTGATTAAACGAACTGTTAGAGGACTCTGACTAACGAGCTAAATTGAGCCAAGCCTGTATTTAAATTTATTTAATAAAATAACTAAGTTAAATCAAATCGAATTTGAAATGATTATTCAAATTTTGCTTAATTTTTTTTATGAACTTGAGTTGAATTTAAGTTTAACTTGAATTAAATTCATTTAGATGTCATTGATATCTCAATTAAATAACTGGTGTAAGAGGAAACAAAGCAGATTCACAAATACATAGAGATAATCAAGTTCAGTAAGCAAGTATTATTCCGTTTGGGTTTAAGTTTTAGAGGAAAATTAGTCAATTGCCACATATAAGTTGACTAAGTTCTAATTTAAACTTGTTTGTGTTCGGTTGACTCGATTGCTAGAATAGATTTGGGCCGATGTCGATTGGGCCAAGGGCCAATGGATCGGCCTAAATCAATCTCAACCCAATCTTACATGAATTTTTAATTATGCCCCTCTTTTATTCTATTTTCTAGACTTGCGGTATGAATATATGGCCACATAGAAATTAATAACAATATCGTTTTTTTCCCACTAGAGAATCAATCATCAAGACACTACCAAACAAATTCAATCATATTTTTTGTCAAACTTAAATAAACTTTTTTAATAATGCCTAGACAAAAACTATAAAAATATTCCCCTCCTTCCTAATTCTTTGGAATTATTCTTAGAACGCGAGCAATTCCAAGATGAACCGTGCATGCATAAAATGCATCCAAACCACTAAATTTTGATTACTAAAAGTTAAGATAGGAAAAGGGAAAAAAATGAGATAAAAACAAGCCCCAAATTGCAATTTTCCAAAAGGACAAGAGCAGCCTTTAAGGCTATTTTTTCAAATGGCTCCAAATATTTATATTAATTTCCATCCTATCGAATTATCTTCATTATAATTACACCACAATATGATCCTCCGTTCGACATCAATCAATTTATGTGGGACAATATGTCACATAAATCATTTTGTAGATAAGAATGTTTCTAACAAATAAACATCATTTTATTTATTTATTTATTTATATTTGATTTTTTTAATTGCCTACTTTATTTATGGTCATGGACAATTCAATGCGTGGCTCTCATATGGCCTAAAGAATCACACCATTTTATTTATTATAAATTTTAATCATGATAAATATTCATTGAAAAATCTTGAGACCTATTGCAATCTTCATTAAATTCAATTGTTGTTATGTTTGTATCAGTGAGGCAAGATGAATCTAATCATTCATTTGCATGAAAAAAATATATAGATGAAAACATCTTTCTAAATTTTCTTTATATATATATATATATATATATATATACATACAAAAGTGTTTTTTATTTTATAATTTTCACTTTCTATGTTTAAAAAAACAATAACACTGATGTGAAAATGTGTAGTTGATGCACATCAAATCAAAGCAAAACTAATAATAATAATAATAATAATTTATGTGAGAAAATATTTACAATTTCTTTATTATATTTGCATTTTTATTTATTTATTTCACATTTCTTTTAATTCAAGTGGGGCATGAAATCTAACTGTTGAAATATTAATTGAAAAGTTATATATCTTTATTTAATGATGTAGTCCATCACTTTGAGGGGATTAAAGAGATAATTAATGAAATGTACTATATAACCAATTAAATGAACATATGTAGAACTATTTTACATGACCATAATCGACATATATTTATAATGCTTTCGAGCATTAACTAATTTAATTGACCATCACATAATTATTATTCCTTTTTTTTGTTTGCAAAATCATTACAATTAAAGACATCTTACTATTGCATGCCTATTCACCTATATTAATATATTGAATTCAAACAATAATAAAAAATAAATATTATTTTCATGAAAATTATCCAATTTGTTTATTATATATTTTGATATAATATAAAATAAATTAAATATGATAAAAGTAGCTTAATTATTGTATCCAAGCACGTCTATTTTTCAATTAGTGGAAAAGACAAAATACATTAAATATGGCCATTAATTTTAATTTGAAACTATTCCAAGTGTGTCCATAAATATGGATCCAATCCTAATCATTAATAATTGAATAAAGATTGTGTTTGTGGAATTTTTAATTAATTAAGTGTTTCGTAATTATCTACGATTTATTTAATGTGTTTGTTATTGTGCATGATGAAACTCCACGTAATATTGTCACAAAGATCAGTAATAATTCAAATGATCAAAAATGAATTAATGATTTAGTATCCAAATTCTGATCATCTTGTAATTATCAAAATACTTTAGAGTTTTTTTTAAAAAAAACTTTTTATTTTGATCATTAAGATAAAAAAATGATGAAAATTCTTGTCTTCTAGCAAAAAAAAGTAATGATAAAAATAAAAGAAACTAGATTTTTAAAGACAAACGTGATCGAGAATAAAGGAATAGAGATTATAGCT
This sequence comes from Hedychium gardnerianum, assembly GCA_038050645.1. NCBI lineage: Eukaryota > Viridiplantae > Streptophyta > Magnoliopsida > Zingiberales > Zingiberaceae > Hedychium > Hedychium gardnerianum. The sequence goes on along the minus strand of JBBUKS010000054.1, from coordinate 3,486,495 downwards.
TTCATATCATATATCATTTCGTCTTTTGTTATAATGTTAGAGTAATTCAATCTCATAATTTATCTTCTTCATGTTGATCCTAAAAAAATTTGACAAGGATGTTGGAATGAACGTTTCGCCCTTGCCACCGTGTTAGAGTAACTCAACCACTATTTTGCCCCATATGAATTGACATGGTATTTGTATGAGTAGTTATTGTTGAGTTTAATTTTTAGTGTGGGTCAAATATTTCGTTCAGTATTTGATTTTTCATTTGTAAAAGATCGTTATATTAAGATAAATATTTTTCATGATTTATTTATTCATAAAGAATATAATGCCACCTTAAAAGATCGTTAAGGTAATAATTTCATATTTTGCTTCAATGTTAGAGTAACTCAAAATCCTGAGAGGTTTGAGTAGTTGGTATCTACATGAGTAATTGTTCCAATAAATCTTGGAATCAATTTATAACGGGGTACAAAATATTTTGCTGGGTGCTTGATTTTTCCATGCAAAAAGTCACTACGCTACGACGAATGCCTTTCGTAATTTACTCTTTTCCAAAGAGTATGGGTCATCCTAAGATTTTACCTTTTGCTCCAATATTAAAGTAACTCAGAGCCTCCATAAATTAGCGCAGTTGAATCTATATAGGTGGTTGTTCTAATAAATTTTAGGATCAATTCTTGTGAGTGAAAAATATTTCGTTGAATGTCTATTTTTTCTTATGCAAAAGTCATTACGCTAGGATAAATATTCTCATATTTATCTTTTTAAAAAAAGTATGGAGCTCTCTATAAGTCATTAAGATGACAAATTCACTTTTACATTAATATTAAAGTAACTTAAAGTAACTCAAAACCTCGGGAGATAAGACACTCATATTATTTTTTAAGTGTTGATGATTCAATTCTAAATTATGACATATTACATAATTATTTTCTTTAATAACATGATAAATAAAAGATGTTAGATTATCGAACGTTCGTGATTGATCGGCCAATGCCAAATTGAGGTGCTTGGGTTGGGTCGAAGGTCCTGGAGTCTGGTAGAGTTGAGATTAGACTATTACCACTTATATCGAGCTTATTTATATAGATTATAGACCTAAAGTCGAATCACATAGGTGGAGATGTTGACCTCTCTTGACATACGAGGAGGATCATCCTATCCTATGGTATCATAGAGCATTAAGTTTAAAATAATAAATGTTTTATTTTTTATTTGAAGATATTTTAAGGAATTTAAAAATACAAGGTGTCATAGATACGCAAGGCTAAAAATAGTAAAGCGCCGTTTTATTTACGACAATTATCCACCTCACAATAGCCACAAATATATATAATATGCAAGGTATAGCTACTTACTTTAATTATATTCCTCCTAGTTGACTTTCCAAAACCAAAAAACGTCATCTTGACTAAATTGTCATTTTCTGCAACTCCATAAAAAGTAAGGTGCCATTTATACATAATTTTAAATATTAATTTCCCTCTTTTTTATTTCCATAAAGATTTTAAAAAAACCAAAACCACAGTCAAAATGTCAAGGCAAGAAAGTCAACGCCTGGCCATGCAGGGCAACCAATGAGCAGGGAGAGAGAATCCAGGTTTCCAGTCCTACCTCTAACTCACCGTTTCATCGACTCCACATCCAACGGAGATAAATTGCTTTGCAAGATCAAACTATAGAAGTTACTTTTTATCGTCAAAAACGAGTTAAGGGACTGGACGCTCCCATTCAATTTCTGGATCCGGTCCAATCTACATTGCACTTTTTTGTCATCTCCGAAACGTCTGACGTCCCGATCTCACCGATTTATCATCACTTCCAGATCGAACGGCAAACGAGAGCATATCAATATTAAGAATTACAAGAAACTTCGTAGCGTTACGGATGTCGGTGCCTGCATGTTCTCATTTAATCACGGCCACCGTTTCATCATCATCATCATCGAATCCAACGGCTATCTATGATATTGTAAATCAGCCATCACAAACTGCTTTGCAGCATCGAAAAATAGGGGCCTGCACGCGCCCATTTATTTTAATCCCTCCCCGCTCGCCGGCGCGCTCCAGTTACCGGAGACGCGCGCCACCGCCTCAACGTGTGAGCCAATCAATCCCTCCCCGGATCCGGCGGCACCCGGTTCAAACGCTCCGAATCCTGAACCGGACCGGTCGCAGACCCGTAAGTATCTACCTTCCTGCAAGTTTATAGCTCTCGTGGATCGCCTTCTTCCCATCTATCCTCTTCCTCTCTTCCTCCTCAATCTTCGTGCCGTCGCCATCGCTGTCTCACTTCCATCCTTTTCATTTGGTAAATTTCTTCATTTTTATTGATTTTTTAATCCCTTGATCCGAAAAAAAAATTAGTAGTTTGGTGTCGGAAAGCTGAAGCAGAGCCATAACTTTGACCGAGGAGTAAGACCCCTCCCAAGTCAAACTCTTTTTAATCGTCATGTTGGATTTGGATCTTTGCTTCTGTTTAAAATCCGAAGAAATGGAAATCTGCTGTCAAGGACATGGGCTGGTAGGGTCGGATGAACAGGGACGAAGTTTGATCTATTGGTTGTTCTTATTCGTGTTTCTGCTGTTGTTATTATTGATGTGTGAGGCAGCCGAAGAGTCCAAAATTACGGCCTTTTTAATCGATCGCGTTCGATCGTGTATCCTCGATCGAAACCATCTTTTTAGGGGGGTTCAAGTTGATTTTTTTTTTCTTTTTGGAGGAAAGAAAGAAGGTGATCAGGAAAAGGAGAAGGAAAAGGTTTGCTTTTTTGATCTCTTTTTCAGATAAAGGAAAGAGGGAGGCGGAGTTGGAGGGGGTTTTGCAGTAAAGTTCGTCGCTTTTCCTTGTCTGATCAGTGATCGCTGCGTTTCTGCTTCTTTCCTTTGTTTTGTGCAGTATCTTTTGATCTGTATCCACCTTTTTCGCTTCTTCTGATCACTGTTGATCGAGTTCATATCAGCCAGAGTTGGTAAAAACTTGATCTTGGGCTGGGGATTGAGATTATGAGAGCGCAATCAAGCGGGGAGGAGAGGGATCAGGCCGGAGAGAAAAAGGAAGCGTCTTGGAAGAGCTTTGGGGGCAAGGCGGCGGCGGCGATGACCATCGGGAAGTTGTCTCCGCCGCGACTAAGATTGTCCGGCGATGCTGGTTTTATCTCTTCCGGCCTCTCTCTCGGACTGGTAATCGACTGAAAGTTGATAGCGATTTTTTTGCAAAGTTTGCTTCATACGGCGCCTTTTTGTCGTGCAGCCAATGATGGTCGGCGGCGGCGGCAGTGACGGGGATTCCGCCAAGAGGAACCGAGAAGATGAGAATGAAAGCAGATCGGGCAGCGACAACTTGGAAGCTATCTCCGGCGACGATCTGGACCAGGAGAACAACAACAATAGTAATTCTCGCAAGAAGAAGCGATACCATCGTCACACTCCGCAGCAGATTCAAGAACTAGAAGCGTAAGCGCGATCGATCGATTATTTGATTTCATTTTTGTTTTCTTGCTGATCAATTGAAGTACTTGCAGACTGTTCAAAGAGTGTCCTCACCCCGACGAGAAGCAACGGCACGATCTCAGCAAGCGGCTGTGCTTGGAGACTCGGCAAGTCAAGTTCTGGTTCCAGAACAGACGCACCCAAATGAAGGTGAAAAATATTAATCTCCAGTGATTCATTGTTAAAAATATCATTTTGATTCTATTTCTGTGTTACAAATTGGATTTTGATGCGATTGATTGTGTACGTAGACTCAAATCGAGCGGCACGAGAATACGATTCTTCGGCAAGAGAACGACAAGCTGCGGGCGGAGAACATGGCGATCCGTGAGGCGATGTGTAGTCCGGTGTGCGACAACTGCGGATCTCCGGCGGTGCTCGGAGAGATCTCGATGGAAGAGCAACAGCTCCGCATCGAGAATGCGCGACTCAAGGAGGAACTCGGCCGCGTCTGCACCCTCGCCAGCAGGTTCCTCGGCAAGCCTATCGATATCTCCTCCCTGCAGGCGCCGAGTTCCATGCTCGAGCTCGGCGTGGGGATGACAAACAGCTTCGCGGTGGCCCCCTCCATCACCGTTTTTCCGGAATACGACCCGTTGATGAGCTCGATCGCGCCGCCTACGCTGCCGACGATGGGAAGCGATCAGAGCTTGGTGGTCGACGTTGCGCTGGCCGCGATGGATGAGCTCGTCGCCATCGCGCAGATGGAGGAGCCGCTTTGGGTCCGGAGCTTCGTGGACGGCCTCGCCGGAGCAGAAGCTCTCAACCACGAGCAGTACCACCGAAGCTTCCGCCGCCTCATCATGCCGTCGCCGGCGTCGTATGTATCGGAGGCGTCGAGGGAAACCGGCATCGTGCTAATAAGCAGCGTCGCCCTCGTCGAGACCTTCATGGATCCCGTAACACAATCAATCTCTTATTCGTATTAATTACATAAGATTCGATTATATTCCATTAATTACTAAAAAATTCCGTCAAATTCTGTAGAATCGATGGGCCGAAATGTTCTCTACCATCGTCGCCAAAGCGACTGCAACCGAAGTAATATCCAGCGGCGTCGCCGGAACAAGAGACGGCGCGCTTCAAATCGTGAGCGATCCATAAACTGCAGTTTGTTTTCATTATTCTCATCATATTTTGATTAAAATTTCATGATTTAGATGCGAGCGGAGTTGCAAATCTTGTCGCCATTGGTAGCGGTCCGCGAGGTGAGCTTCCTCAGGTTTTGTAAGCAGCACGCCGACGGCGTTTGGTCCATCGTGGACATCTCCGTCGACGGCGGCCTGTCTTCATCGAGCTGCCGGCGACTGCCCTCCGGTTGCTTGGTGCAAGACATGCCCAATGGCTACTCCAAGGTTCAAAATTTCCCCCTTTTTCCGAATTTTATATTTCCT
>JBBUKS010000054.1:3463958-3481519 GCA_038050645.1 Hedychium gardnerianum | reverse complement strand
TCCGAATTGACTCCATGAGTCTAATTCGAATTGGACTCAATCCAATAGTTGGATCCATTTGAGTCTAACTCAATGATTTTCTTTCTTGAATGCATAATTAATCTTCATTAATCATCTTTAATGGGTTGGATTTTAGCATATTGGATTAACTATTGACCCAATAAGTCAATCCATAACCATTAACCCAATAAACCTAATCATCTCATAGAGCTAATACTAACATGGAAGCCGTTGTAGAGCAGATAAGTAGCGGAGGCCACATCAGCCAACTTGAGGCGCCTCGGATGGTCTGAGGCGCCCCCAATCCGCCAGATCAGCAAATGAACCATTGCGATGAGGATAGAGGTTGTCCTGTTGGAGGCGCCCCAATCAACTGAGGTGCCTTGGATGGTGCCACATCAGAAAATGGTCATTTCGACCAGAATTCTATAAATAGGATTCTTACTCACTGCGGACAAATAACACATCTATATTTCAATTCCATATTCTATTTTTCTGTTTGTACGCTCAACTACTGTAAGGGGTCACTCCGCCTCCAACCTTGTTAGAAGGAGTTGTTTAGTGAACATTTTACTATCTTGGATTAGCAACCTCCCCGATTGTAAACCAAGTAAAACATCATTGTCTCCTTACTTGTTTTTATATTCTTTATTTTTTATAATTAATGTGTGTGTCTTTGCTAAATAGAAAGCAAAGAATTATATATATATTTTTTTACAGGCTATTCACCTCCCTCTAGCCGGTTCACCCGATGCTACAAGTGGTATCAGAGCAAGGACCGTTCAGAAGGACTAACCACTGACCAAGCAACAAAATCAAGAGGAATGACCGGATCAAATATCCACTCACCAAAATTCGAGGGGGAGTTCATGGCATGGAAGCATAAAATGAAGGTCTTCTTCAAGACAAATTTCAACATCATGTTGTGTATCAAAAATGGGTTTGAAGTACCTAAAACGGAAGATGGAGAAGAACTCAAGGAACACTGATGGAGAAAACGACAAAGAGACGAATTCATGGCCAATGGTAAGGTTGAATTCCATCTACTTAATGTTCTACTTGTGCAGGAACTAAATCGGATAGCCAACTACACATGCGCAAAAGAACTTTGGAAGAAGTTCTTGGAACTCCATGAAGGTACGTCAGAGATTAAATTAGCAAGAAGGGACCTACCTTGAAATCAATTTAGCAACATCCGACTGGAGGAAGGAGAAATATTTGCTCTTTTACATGGTAAGTTGAACGAGGTAATAATCGAACTAAGCAACCTCGGTGAAATAGGGTCAAACAGGGATAGTCTCCGATATGTATTAAATGCATTTCCGAGAACCCTGGAATGAACATCGATAGTAGACTCCTACTATATCTCCAAGAATCTTGAGGTGAGTAGTCTAGAAGATCTTTTTTCAACTTTAGAATTTCACGAGTTTCGATGTGTAAGAATAAAAGAAAAGACGACTAAGAACATAGCCTTGCAAGTAAAAAGGATCAATCAAGAGATAGAATCATCACTCGATGAAGACGAAGAAACATTTATGGTAAGGAAGTTTAATAAGTTATTTGCAACTAATAATCTTGATAAGAGACAGGTTGCAAAGTTTCTTCATAGAAAAGGGAGAAGAAAGGTAAAGTGTTATAATTGTGACAAAGAAGGTCACATTAAAGACTTTTGCCTCAAATTGAAGGATAAAAGCAAAGACAAGATCAAACTGTTGGACTGGATGGACCAGCTAGAGGGGGTGAATTACAACTTTCGCTTACTTTATTAGAAAGCAAGGACATACACATTAATTAATAGGAATAAAATGCATATAAAATAAGAAGCAGGAATATACTTGGTTTGTAACTAGGTAGTTGCTAGTCCAAGACTATGAATGACTCCACTATCAAAATTCCTACTTTGAGCAAGCGTTAGAGCCTTGGAGGTGGAAAAACCTCTTACAGAATTGAACGTACAAGAAAGTAGAAATGACTGTTTTGTTGACATGACACCTTTGGGGGTGGGTGTGCTCTAAATTAGAGAACAGGGCCTCTATTTCTAGCAAACTGGTCAAAATGACTATTTTCCTGACGTAACACCTTTGGGGGCGCCCCAGACGATTGGGAGCGCCTCCATCAGGCTGAGTCGTGATTCGCATCTAACGTTCAGCTGATCTGACAGATTGGGGATGCCTTGGACCATCTGAGGCTCCTCAAAGTGACTAACGTGATCTCCACTGCTTATCTTCTCTACAAGCTTTCTGGCGTCCAAGGCGCCTCCAATGCATCCAAGGCACCTCTAGCGACTGGCATCTGAGGCACCTTCAATCAACTTCCAAGTCTTTAGGGCGCCTTCGTTCAATCGGAGGTGCCTCAAATAGTCAACTTTCAAGTTGACCATTTGCTTCTTAGCATGCCTGGGTGATGGTTCAACTATCCGTAGTTAAGCCCACCTGAACCCAACTCTGACCTTCTCCTCGAGCAGACTTCCTCCCAGTTTCTCGTCCCTCAGACCGCATCCTTCATGCTTCACCGATGTACTCTTCCGTAGCTCCTCATCCCTCAGATGCACCGAGCTAGTCGGCTCCCTTCCCGTGTCATCCTTCTCGTTCACTACGTCTTCCACTTTACTTCTTGTGTTCCTAAGTCCCTACACATTTAGACACAAGATATCAAAATAACACAGGGTATTATTTAACTCGATTGATCAACATCAAAACTAACCTGGGGTATTTACACAAACAATCGAAATCAAAAAGGAAGAACCTACAAGCAACTTGGAGTGATTCGTCAGAAGAGTTCGAGTCCGAGGAATACGCCGGACTTGCACTAACGGCCAACCACCTACCTGAAGATGATGAAAGCTCTTTGAAGAAGAGCAGCGATGAAGCGGAAACCTCAAACTATGAATCTGACTCGGTAAGTGAGGTAAGTTTTCTTCCTTCCAATAAATTGTATGAATCTATTAGGATGTTAAGTAGATCACTATGCAAAATGAGGAATAACTATATTGATACAAAGAAAAATAAATTAGAATTAGAAAACAAGTTAGAAGAATTTGATAAAATTAAAAATGAAAATGCAAAATTAAAAAACAAATAGAAAAAAGATAAACTAGAGAGAAATTCATTACAAGCAAATTCTTCGAATTTTCAAAATTTTAAACATAGTATGCATGGAGGACTTAACTAGTATTTACGAAACCATAGGGGGCAAATAAGAAAAGTGTCAAATTTCAATATTTCTAAAAAATACTTGATAAATTCAGTAGGTAAAAATTTATTTTGGATTCCAAAATTTGTTGTAGCTTATTAAATTATCTTAATTTGCATGCCAGAAATTAATTAGTTAGAATTATTAAAAATATTGAAAATTTTATTTTTTTATAAATTTTATGTTTGATTTTATTTCATTTTAAATTTTTTATGATAAAAAAAATATGTTATCTATTAAAAAAAATTAAAATTTTTGACTGTTAAATAATTTTTTATGATTTTTTTTAACAAAAATTAAAATTTTAAAATTAAAAATTTCCGGAGATTTTTTTTTAAAAAAACTTAATTTTTCAGCAGGTAACCATTATATTTTGAAGGTTTAAAAAAATAGCAAGTTGTTTTGATATTGAAATATATTTTTAAGTATTTATTTTAAAATTTACTTATATTCGTAAAGAAAATATTTTTTCTCCCTATAAGAAAAACATTGTTCTCACAATTTTTTTTTCTATGATTAGATTGATTATGTTTAATCTTGACAAAAAAATTAGTATTTTTCAAATGTTACAAATAATTTTCAATTTTTTTGTTGTAAAATTTGGAGTTTGATTCTTAAAAATTATTTTATTTGAAAACAAATTGCAGAAAAATACCCAAACTTGCATTCTATATGTACATCCCCTATAAAAAAAATTCAAATTTTTTCTCTATTATTCTCATTTTTTTGCATATTTTTTGATGAGATCAAAAGGGGAGATAAATGAGTGTTAAGTTAATGGGGAAGATTTAATTGCAAAATTTATGTTATGATTATAAATTTAATTATTTTTCATATGTAATTTCTTTCTTTTTTTTGCCTAACTTAAACTCGAATTTTTGCATATCAAAAAAGGGGAGATTGTAAGTACTCCAGGTTAGTTTTGATGTTGATCAACCAAGTTAAGTTAGACCATGTGTATTTGATGTCTTGTGTCTAAGTGTACAAGGACTTAGGAACACAAGAAGTCGAGCGGAAGACGCAACGAGTTAGAAGGGAGACGATGAGCTCGGTGCATCCAAGGGACAAGGAGTTGAGGAAGAACATTGGTGGAGCGAGAAGGACGCACACGATGCATCCGAGGGACGAGAAGCCGGAAGGAAGTCTGCTCAAGGAGAGGGTCGGAGTTGGGTTCAGGTGAGCTCAACTCCGGACGACCGGAGCATCACCCAAGCGAGCGGAATGAAGAATGATTAATGATAAAATTGACCATTCCCTGATGATTCGAGGCGCCTTGGATTAATTGGAAGCATCTCGAAAGCCAACCATTAGAGGCGCCTTGAACACCAACCATTGGAGGCACCTCGGATGCTAGCCATTAGAGGCGCCTCGGATGAACCGAAACACCTCAAATGCTAGTCATTGGAGGCGCCTCGGAAAACTCATGGCGCCTTAGACGCCAGAAAGTCGTTGCAGAGTGGATAAGCAGTGGATGCCACATCAACCGACTCGAGGTGCCTTGGATGGTCCGAGGCGCCCCCAATCCGCCAGATCAGCAAATGAACCATTGCAACGAGGATAGAGGTTGTCTTGTTGGAGCTATCTCAATCAACCGAGGCGCCTCGGATGGTGTCACGTCAGCAAACAGTCATTTCAACCAGAATTCTATAGATAGGATTCTTAATGTGGACAAATAACACACCTGTACTTCAATTCCAGATTCCATTTTTTTTGTTTGTACGCTCAACTAATATAAAGGGCTACTCTGCCTCCGACCTTGCTAGAAGAAGGAATTGTTTAGTGAACGTTCTACTACTTTGGATTAGCAACCTTCCCGGTTGTAAACCAAGTAAAACATCGTTGTCTCCTTACTTGTTTTTATGTTCTTTATTTTTTATAATTAATGTGTGTGTCTTTACTAAGTAGAAAGCAAAAGAATTGTATTTTTTTTTTATTTGCAGGTTATTCACCCCCCCCCCCCTCTAGCCGGTTCACCTAATGCTATAAGTTTACATGACTTACTAGGCTTATCTTTTGCTTGAAGGTCACTTCTCCAAGTCTTTACCACCTAAGGGTCACTCTCTTAGGATCATGTCGTACTTTTGTAAGTCTACCCGACCTACTAGGCTTCTTGCTTGAACTTTCTCTAAGACTTCACCACCTAAAGCTCACCTCCTTAAGATTTTCCTTTGTCAAGCCTTCAATCTTTCAGACTCGCTTGGATTTGCTTCCAGCTCTAGATTCCTGCAAATCAACCATACAAAACACAATGAAGCAATCTAGCTTAATTCTGTAAGTCTACATGACCTATTAGGCTTACATTTTACTTGAATATCACTCCTCTAAGACTCCCTTAGGATTAAACTGCACTCTTGTAAGCTTATCCAACCTATTAGGCTTCTTGCTTGAACTTTCTCCAAGATTGCACCACCTAAGACTCACCTCCTTAAGTTTTCCCTTTGTCAAGTCTTCAGTCTTCCAGACTCACTTGTACTTGCTAGTCACTTGATATATTATTCATCTTTGCCAGACATCCGGTCACCTTCATCTACTTGGACCAAGCTTCCAGTCAACTTGACCTGCTTAGACTTTTTCTCTTGCATAATATCTAGTTCTCTCTAACCTACTAGAATTTTCTCTCTTACTAGTTATTCGGTCAACCTTAACTTAACTAGGTTGATCGGATTAGATTTTTCTTTGTTAATCATTTAGTCAACTTTGATTTAACTAGACTTCTTTCTTTGAAATATTAAATCATGTTTCGATTAATCATTGATCAAACTGACCAGATCTTTATATATTATTAAACATTAAAACTTTTGAGGCTTATTGCACCAGCAAAGGGTGGGGGAATAAATTGCGAAGAGGGAAAGGGAAAGTCAGAAGGCGAACACACAAAGAAATAAAACTCCTTCTTGTGCTTATGGGAGGCTGGATAATTCTCAAGAAGTTGAGTAGACGGACAAACAGTAAAGTAGAACCCCGACTTCATTTTTCTTGGGGAAAAAGAAAGAATGAAAGGCGAAAGGGGGTAAGAGGGAGCTAATAGTAGCAGAAACGATGACCACGTCGCAAATAAGTCTAAAGGAGTTGGGGGACAATTGACTGAGAGGGATGTGAAAATAAGAAGAAATCTTTTCAAAAAATTCAAGAATAGGGAAGTGCAACACCCCTACCAATAGTTGGCAATAGAAGAAGGTAGCCAATTGAGGGGAGGCAAGTGAGCTCTGTCTGTAGGTCTTGGAATAATGATCTCGTACTCATCAAGGAAATGGAAAGTGGAGTGAATGGTTGAGTTTTCTATCTCAGTGTACTAGGAAGTTGTGGCCTCAAACTAGAATTGGCTTGGCCATTCAACAGCTATGCTAGAAGTCATCTCAAGTGAAGAACAAAAGGTAAAAAAGGATAGTCGATGAAAATGAAAACTTATTAGGATGTGTTTGGTTCCAGTTATCATATAAAATTTTAGTTATGTGATTATCTGGTAATCACATAACTAAGGTTATGTGGAATAAAACATAAAAAAATTTGTTAACCCCGAAATTAACAAAAATCTTATTTTTATAAGGTTTTCCGATTTCGGGTTGCATGTCCCTTTTGCTGACGTGTCGGGCATGGATCATTACTCAGGAATCGCCGATTACCTAAACCAAATAGAGTTTTTGTTGATAACCTGGAATGAATAACCAAAGTTATCAAGAATAACTCCCAATCAAACGCACCCTTAGAGTAATGACGAGGGCTTAGAAAAGAAGGAACACATAATGAAGGAGGTGACAAGTGATTTGCACCCACGGTAGCCCCAACCTTATAACCTCTCAGATTGGCTATTTAGAGTCGCGGGATAAAAGGCTCCAGGTCCGACATTGCAGGCCATCAGATCTGAAGTAACTTGGACCATTGAGGCACCTGGGGAACATGTGAACCGATCGTGGCAAAGAAGGTAGATGCATATCTACAATTAAACTGGGGATACAGTGCACCACGAGGTAAATACGAAGTATCTACGGGAGATATTCTAAATAAAAATTTTATTTTAAATTTTATATTTTACTTATAAAAAGATTTTACATAAATTTTTTAAATTTAGATTGGATGAACAATAGTTGAAATAAAATTTCATCCTTAAACATTAAATATTATTCACTCGTATTTGTATTAAATATTATTCTCACCGTTAACATAAATAATATTAAAAAATTATAGAGGAGAAAAAAATAATAATAAATAAATAAATATATGATAAATTATAGAAATATATATATATATATATATATATATATTAGTGAAAATGGATATTTAAATTTAAATAAAATAATTTTTTTATTTTAAATTTTAAAATTTTTTAAGAAAAAATTAATATAGATGCTCTAAGTTATGAGTGTCTTCATCTTCCGGGGCAACATATGAAATGCCTTATGTGCACTAGACCCATGCACTGGAATAAGGGGGAAGATGCCGTTAAAATCGAATCGAATTAAATTTATTAAATTAAATTGAATGTTTTTTTTTATAAATAGAATCGATCGAATTTTTCGATAAAATCGAACTGAATCGAAAAAATATCGGTTTAATCGAATTAATCGAATTTACTAATTATGATAAAAAAAAAATAGTTGGATTTAATAAAATTTTAATTTTGATCTAAAAAAATTGATTTAAAATTTTGATTCAATAAAAAATTTGATTTATTCGATCTATTCGATTAATCGAATAAGAAATTTTAAAATCGAAATCGAATCGAATCAATCGAATTTTTCAAAAAAAAAAAACTGAATTTATAAAAAAATTGAATCAAAATTTTAAATTGGATGAATTTAATTAGTTTATTCGATTTAATCAAAATTTTATTCTGAAGATGTCCTAGGGCCATGTGGCTTACCCTCCTTGGTGGGTCACCCTTTCTACTCAACAAAGGCAAAATGGGCTCAAGTCATGATGGGCTTGTCGCGGGAACAAAGAAGGATTGGCAGCAAACCCACTTAGTGTGAAGTCAACTTCTGAGGGACTCCAAGGGTTGTTGAGTCCGGAAGGCTCATTTGGGCCCTTGCTAGGTCTGCTGAAGTGAAGATTGAGCCTGTAGAAGAAAGTACAAGTCGGCCTAGATGGCTACGGATTGGATACCCGAGATAGCATGTTTTCTGACTAGCCGTCGTGGGATAATGGTGCCCAATAAAATCGATCTGAAGAGATAATGGCAAAAGTACTAGGAAGACCTTTACTCGAAAATGTGGGGGTCAAGGATCACATACCACGGGAGGAGCCCTCCCCCTTATCCCCTGATTATATATAACGATAGTCGAGCGAAGGCTGCATGTATACGATAGAAATTGACTCTTTGCTTTTTTTAACGTGTTCGAATAAAAATAACTTGTGTTTTTACGAGATAGACTAATAATTAATATATAAAATATTATTATTATAAAATTTAAAAATTAAATCCTGATTAATAATTAAATTTTTATCTTTTTTCATACATTAGTCATTATTCAAATTAATAACTATTATGATTTATTTCTTCCGTGTTAATTTTTGGATAGATTGACGAGAACGCTGGAGACAAACGTTTCACCTTTTGATATTTTAAATAAAAATGATTTGAGTGTCAATGGGTTTAGCCAAGGTCCCCTTCGACGCTCTTCTAATTTTTTTTTCTAGTGATGTAATCTTGTTGTCCGGCTATCCTAACCATCGATCTGAGAATCTAACCCATCTACGAAGCCCGATCAACACCTTAGACATAATAATCGATCGCAGTCAGGAACACATATAAATATTAAATATTATTGTAAAATAGCTGCAAAAGAGAGTAGCTAATTTAAAATTACCAACTCAGTTATCCTTTCCCTCTATTGTTTACTCTTTTTTTTTTTATTATTTTTAAGTTAAAATCATGTATCCTGATTAATTCTAAGAATGACCAATTCGATTTAAATTTTTTTTTTATCGATTATTAGAATAAATCAAGAAGTACTCGTAATGAGCGATTCATCAACTCAGTATTCTTAAATTAACTATTCATTAAGAAAACTTTATTCGTTAATTCATCAAAATTAAAATTTAATTTTTAAATATCTAAGAAATTAAAAAGACGTCTTGATACGGTATCATTGTCCGAGCTTTGTCTACCCTTTCTTCACTCTTTGTTTTGCGGGCGATTATTTGAACTGGCTATGAAGACACTCATAATAAAATCATCACGGTAGAGTTGATAGTGAAATCACAACAAAGCCTAATCGCAATTTTTGCCTCGACTGTGAAATTGTGGCTAAAATTATATGATTGGGATTGACCACTAAGCAATTATCAAATTGGTCATGAAATCAATATGCGATTTGGATATATCGCGGTTAGGCTTATTCGATAGCTATAAGTCAAATTGACGATAAAAGATAGGATGAATTTTTATGCCACGAGAATTTAAAATTCACGTAGAGATCGGATTAATCAGTTTTAAATATGTGTACGATGAAAATTCTATTTTAGAAAATATTTGTTGATAATTATAAAAGCTGATGTGGACTCGGCGGCAGTTGGATCGGCAGCGTGACCCACGAATGGTTTTGTTGGGATGTCTCCTTCACTATTTTTTTTTTATTATTATTATTAAATATCACGCTGATGTCACGTGCGGGGACAAGCCAGGAATCGATACTTTCCTTGAGGCGGAGTGAGAATAAAGAAACGGAGACGCTGGGGATTCACTTTCGGCTTCCGGCTAAACCCTAAAAATTCGTGCGTACCTTTCACATCATGGCGTTGCTTCCCCTGTCGCGTGCTCCGATTCTTCCTGCCCCCGGCTCCTGGGAGCTGCCGGAGGCGCCTTCTTGCTTGCTTGATTCGATCATGGATTCTCAGATCGGCGGGAGCAGCATTCAAACTTCGCGGTAGCGTGCCATTCCAAACCCTAATTTTTATTCCTTGTCCTTTTAGGCCTTTTACTGTCCGGTGAACTGGCATTGTGTGGTGTGGCCCACAAAGAATCGAGCTTTTGCCCTTTTGGACTAATTCTACTTTATATTGAGATTTTAGAAGTCCAATTTAGTATTAATTCGTTGGAGAGACGATCCAGTTGGAGGTAGATGGTAGATTACAGTATTCTCAATCTGTGATGAGCGATTGTGTGTGGTCCTTACATTGTTTGGTGAAATGTCGCGGTCACAAAATTTGATCTTTGAGGCACTAGGAATGACTTTGTCTTTTAATTTCTTTCAGTGGGACAATGGAGAACTAATTGGTTGTAGAGATATATGATCAAGTAGGAATTGGTTGGTGGATTATAGGCGTTCAACTTTTGAGGAAAGATTGTAGCTGAAGCTGTACAAATGAGTACTCTTTAATTAGAGGGAATGGTACAGTAGCCAATAACGAATGAGCCTATAATCACATTGACAATGGAGTTGCTTTAGTCACAGTTGATGGCATATCTAGTTATGTAGGACCATATATGTTGAAACTACCACCTAGATTCCGGTCAATTAAATTGTATTTTGTCACTTTTTACTAACATTGCCAATATTTGTTAGACTATTATTCTTATCTTTGGGAAAAATTTGTCATTAGTAAAACAAATTCTCCACAGAACATAAAAAAGTACTAATTTGGTTACACGGACAAATGAGAAGAGATAGAATATGGAAAATAGAAGCCAAATGTGACACTCATTTAGTCTCATACTAAGAATTGTAAACCAAAACTTATACTTTAGATGAGTTAACTTCTGATGATTTGAGTTTAAGTGCTTTTAGTTTGACCTTACAAGTTTAGTGATCAATTCTCTTAACATTTAGAAAAATTATGCTAAAAAGTGTTAATCATTCTTCTAGTTGATAACTAAGACAATAATTAGTTTTCTATCATTCTTATTTTCCTTCTGACCTGAGGAAGTTCAAATGCCCAATATTCCACGGCTGCATGTCTCTTCATATTATGCTTAATATCTAATTGGAAGCAACCTTTTGCATAATCAAAGTCTGACACAAAAACTCACTGAAGAATCTCTTCCAATAGGTTAATTTGATCTTCTATTTTAAATTTCCTTCCTATTAAATGATACAGCACTTTTTTTCAGGGGAAAATGGGAGGAGACATCCCATGCAAGTCTTCTGTATACAATTACAGCAATCCATGGAAAAGAATGTATCAATGAGCTTTTGCTTAATGCTTCCTACAATGTGAAAGTGGAAACTCTACAAGGAAGTCGGTCAAAGATAGTGGAGTTGCTCCTCCACTATCTTTTTATCTCTTCTTATTCACACGCTATCCTTCTACTACCATGTGGTCACATTCACAACCGAAGTGGGCCTTCACTCTCATTTCCCATCACCAGTTCTATATATTCTTCTTTCTTCCACTCTCAAGATCCCTCTTCTCCTCCTGCTACATCATAACTAGCACACCATTAATTTTCGTGGGGGAGTTGTAGCTCATTTCTATACATTGCACTTCATTCCTTTGTGAGATGGCAACATCTTCAATGCAGATTGGCATGGACTCCTCTGACTGGCTAAAGGTTATTAATGCTCTGAAATTAACTCTTCTGTTTCTGCGCTAAATTAAATGACCCGGTAGTTTTCTTAATTGTTCTAGTCAGTGAAAGAAATGACTTGTCACACAGTTCAATGCAGGCAAACTTTTACATCTTTCTCTATTGATTGTGATTTATGCAGAGCATCATGATGAGCCATGAAGACAAGGTCATAGATGCAGACTACTCCCTGACCTCCGACGAGCTGATCTCATGCTTGACACCAATGCCGGCAACTGAGAGGAGGTTGCGGCCGCCACCACAGGAGCAACAGGCCATCAAGTGCCCACGGTGCGACTCCATGAACACCAAGTTTTGCTATTACAACAACTACAGCCTCTCTCAGCCTCGCTACTTCTGTAAGACATGCCGCCGCTATTGGACCAAGGGTGGCTCACTCCGCAATGTTCCTGTTGGCGGTGGCTGCCGTAGGAACAAGCGCCGTCCTGCCTCTGCTACCATTTTGGTGGCTGCACCAGTGCGACATCAGCTGCCACCGGCAGTGCCCTTAGGCGGCCTAAAACCAGTACAACTTCCAAATTGCTTGATGAACGAGGGCAGTTTAAATATCATGGATTGCAGTTACAATTCTGTCGGGCTTAATCTCGTCATGAACCATGCCAAACATGAAATTGGAGACATGAACACGCTTGGGCTTTGCATGGACAGAAGCCATGCGGCACTAATGGTGGAGCCTTGTCAAAAGCTAGAGTTTCTGCTGGAAGATGAGCACTGGGATCGTGAAGTCAAGTCCGGTGACGGATCCTGGAACAATGTTCTCTCTATTGGGTGGCAAGAATCAGTCGGCTATGGATCATTATCATCAACGTCGGGCAGAATATAAAATAGGGTAGGCATCGTATTAGTAGTATGAATATGTTGCTGCTAAATTATTTCGAGTGGAATTAAGAGACGCATGTTTAATTCCATGTTTTGTTTTCTGATGAAGAATGGAAATGTCATAACGCTTATTTTGCAATCAAGTTAATTCTCTAATGCAGTTTGATGATCTTGCTTTCCATCAAGGTAATAGGAAAGACAATGACCTCAAGAGTTCGCATCTGAAAAAGATGGTATGAATTGTTTTATATGGAAGAAAAACAGCCATCTTAATTCACACAACAATTCCGAAATGACAATCACATCGGACGGTGATGGAATTTGATTCAAATTGGCTTCAAAAGCGCCAAGTTAAATGAACCATCGACGCACTTTGGTGGCTTAATGTTCAACACCTTTCTCATTCACTGTTTTTAAGAAGTAAAATATTAAAAAACTCAAGAAATATTTAAGGTGGCTTGATTTTCTAAGACTCGCTGTCATTTTGGTAGGAATTTTGATGGGTTGCACGACCGACTGCCGGGGGACAGGAATGGACCACTCCATGCGCAAATGTTCAGTTGAAATCGAAATTCCTAGCGTCAGATTTCGGTTGGATTGCATTTCCACCTGCAATCGAAGCATTGAATCATTCGTTCTTTTCTCGTGACATTTTTTACTGTTTTATTCTCGGTTTTTATAAACAATATGTAGGAGTTCTTTTACTAACATTTTCAGATTTGTTCTGTACAAATAAATAACTAAAAAAAGGAGAATGAAACTGGATGAAATAGACTCTCAAGGGCTGATAATACATACGGAAATAGAATGAGCAAATAACAGATTATGGAGATTTTAAATCCAGGTTTGCATCAAACATAGTTGAGACAGACCCATCAAAACCATCCACCTACTCCGTAACCCTTTAGTTCAGACTCTCCTATCAAACCAACTTGCAAAATGACCTTGGGGAACTCAAACCGATACCACTGCAAGCAATAGCCAGTCCAAAACAAAGATGGAACTAAAACTAACACAATCTGTTGATCTTTGCAACTGTCAAGTACCACACACATTTGTTTAAAGAAACAGGCCTAACAAACAATAATAGAAAGAAATGAGGTACTGAAACATAAATTGGCAGGTGATAAAAGTTATTGCATGACCAAAAGTTGCACATTTCTAAAAACTGGAAGTGACGGTAATATATAGTTCTAAGAGAGGAGCTTGAGTCCATATTCAGAGGATCTGTTTTTAAGAAACTTCAGCTTGAGCAGATGCTAAGAAAGCTCTTCCAGGTTGACGTTTAGAGAGTGGGACATGGCATCCGAGCAACTGCAGAACCAAAAGCATGGATGACATTAGTATTATATATACATTGTTCAGACTATTTTTACTAGCCAAGATAACTTGAATGCTATTGATTAGGCATGCGCTGCACATGTATCACACAACAGGTCCAATTATTTAGGCAGAGGGCAAATTTAACAAGCTAAGATGAAAATATGAAAATTCCAATGATGCCACATCTAGCATACAGCACACAATGAAAAAAAGAAGGCGGCAAAACTCTAATTATCATTCTAGTGTCAGCAGATTTGGTTGAAAGCAATTGTTGAAGCTGCAGCAAAAACTACATTTTAGCTGCATACGTAAAGGGTTATAATTTGACCAGTAAGTACTTCATTTAATGGATGGAGTCTTATATGGACTTCGAAGGCCTTCGTTCAAATACTCACCATTTTCCACTGACAATAATCTTCTGACGACCAGGAAATTTGAACTTGGCCCGACGTAGAGCTTCTTGGGAGTTATGGTTATTGCTATCCTTGCAGCGAACAGAAAGAAGGACCTGGCCAATACTTACCCTAGCACATGTCCCTTGAGGCTTGCCAAAGGCACCGCTCATACCAGTCTGGAGCCTATCAGCTCAGGCACAAGAAAGCATTTTGTTGATACGAAGGACATGAAATGGGTGGATCCTCACTCTTAGATGCAAAACATCCTTGCCCGCAAATTTTGTCATGTACTTATTACATGCAATGCTAGCAGCCTCAAGAGCTTCACTGGAAACATTTTCCTTCTCCCAACTCACCAGGTGCACACAGAAAGGGAAGTAGGGAAGTCATCAACCCCTTTTTTCTTCATTCCAACATCATAAATCCTAATCTTCGGATCAGGAACACCACGGCAGTACCGTGATTTAGGATATGGTTTGTTCTTAATTTGGCGATAACAACGAGCAGGTCCTGCATGAAAAACATGCCTTCAATTTTCATTACAAATCAACAAGTGAAATTAGTAAAAAGCTACTCCAATAAACCAGGGTAAAATTCATGCCACCTGTATATCACAAACAGTTATTCAAATGCAAATCTAAAAGGTCCTTCATGTTTCCATAGTGATTTGAAAAATGGGTCCAGAAAACAGCAATCACTAGCCAAAAACAGTGTTGTACCTGAGATTTTTATGGCCCAAAAAAAAAATCTTTTTACAATATCTTATTATTATTTTGGTTAAAAAAAATGTTCCTTATTAATCATTCATAATTTCTTATCCAATTTTCAATCTTCTATTTAAGAATTTTTGATAGGATCGTATGATTCTATGATCCGATCTTGATCCCAAATAGATCCTACGTAGAATCACGATTCTATAAATTATGATTGAACAACAAACAATAATCTAAATAAGGGAAGGGAGAAGGCCGAAGGGACGATTATAAATAATTGTTACTGATATGAAAAGAGAAATTGTTATTGTAAAAAGAGGAAATAAAAACTTACTGCTCTTACCGTTTGCTATTAGTATCTAGAAAATAAAACAAATTGGTGAACTAGAAAAGTAGAAAAAAATAATGTTATTATTGTCGTCGAAGAAGAATATAACAGAGGGAAGAAGGAAAAAAATAAAGGAAGAAGAAAAAATAAGAAGAAGTCGGCATCATAAGGTTATGGGTTAGGATTTAGGGTTTAGGGTTTAGAATTTAGAAGAAGAAGTGGCCAAAAAGTATCAACTTTAGTTCTAAAATATAGAGTATGGATTTGGAAAATCGCTGATTAAAGTATAGAATTAGAGACCAGGGTATTACACGAACTAAATTACGCCACTTAAAGTAATTCCATTAATCTGTTTAATAAACTAAAATCATCCTTACGACAAAATAATCCAGTTTCATTCACAATATGCTAACTTGAACATACCTTTAGCTACCAACAATTAACATGAAAGATATATAGTTTGCAAGAAGAACTATGCGACCGATGAAACAACGAAAGAGCAACTAAGTGAACGTTAGATTCCATTTATTCCATGTCAAATGCGACCAGGAATCAGTTCAAATCGATCAAACCTTAGTAAAAAATGTTAGCAAAAGCTTAATGAGAAGCAAAACTGATGAAATTCAACCAGACGATGGAGTCGATGTTTAACGAATCTAGAGATGCACAAGGAAGAGACAGAAACCAAGAAACTTACGCCTGCCCATCGTTCCAACGAAGCCGCAGGACTAGATCAACGCTGAAAACCAGCGAGGGGAAGGAAGGACGTGACTCCTCGACGACTCCTGTTTATATTCTGGGAGAAAGGAAACCTATGCGAAAACGAAACCCTCGGACTAGGCCTGACCCCGGACCCGGCCCAGGCCCGGACCCGGCCCAGGCCCGGAACCGGGTCAACAGGTCGGTTGCCCGTTGACTCGGGTCGCCGGGCCGATTACGGGTTCAGCCCATCAAAAACTGGCGGACCGCCGGTTAACCGCTGGTTCGGCTAGTCGTTTCAAAGCCGCAAAAACTATTTTTATTATTTTGTTGGAACCGCCGGTTGGCGGTTCCAACGGCTATGAACCTCCAGTTAACCGACGGTTCATAGCCATTGGATGAGTTTGAGATAATTTTTTTGTTTTTTTTTTTAACGGTTGAGATCATTTGATCATTTTTTAATCAATAGTTATGATTTAGTATCCGTTACTATCCAAATTCTATAAATAAATAGTTCATTTCATTATTTTCACACACATATTCTCTACTCTCATTCTCAATTCCGTATTCTCTAAGCATTTTCGACTCCAAGTCTCTATTTTTGCATACTTTCATCTTCAATTTTTAACTACAATTGAAGGAGGCCATGGAGATGGAGGTTCATCATCTCGATCTCGGAGAGGAAAGGAAATAGTGAATCCGCACGAGGACCCCAACATTCAATCCACCGATGATGAGACCGAGCACTTTCCGCTTCCGACACCCGAAACACAAGAAAACACCGATGAAATTACTTCTAAGGTTCGGGAAATTCCTCCTCTAAAATTTTTTATTTTCACTAAACATTTTGAGAACGTTACTCTTCCGTCTGAAAAATTGCGTGCAAAATGTAAGCACTGCAATTCTTCCTACAAATTCCAAACCAGCAGCGACTATGGGTCATTGAAACGAGATGTAGAAACGAAGCACTCGACGGAATATGGACTCGACCGTTCTCAATCACGATTATCTAAATTTTTTCAACTAGCGATAGTACTGATTCCGGTTTATTTTTATATTATGATAATAAATTAAGAGAATCATTAGCTAAATTTGTTTCTGTAGAATATCTTTTTTTTAGTTTTGGATCTAAATGCATATTTGAAGATTTTTGTAAAGAATCTCTTAATCCATGTGTTAAACGTGTTTCTAGGACTACACTTACTTGTACAATTATAAAATTAGAAAAATAAGGGGGGGGGGAATAATTTATGAATTTAGTCATTTAAATAATAAAGTTTCTTTATGTTATGATATTTCGAGTGATCATTGACAAACACATTCATATATGAGTATAACTTGTCATTGGATCGATAACTCTTGAAACATCCAACAAAGATTGTTAGCTTATAGAGTTTTTGATAAATCGCATACTGCTCATAACATTGCATAATTATTATATTTAATTTTAAAAGAATATGGATTAACTCATAAAATATTTTTAATATTATTAGATAATGCTAGTTCTAATACCGCTTGTATAGAAGATTTAAAATTTGTTTGTCAACCGGTTATTGGTGGTTTAT
>JBBUKS010000054.1:3405811-3463858 GCA_038050645.1 Hedychium gardnerianum | reverse complement strand
CTTCTCCAGCACCTTCGAGTGCTCCTCCACCCGCGTTGCTGGACCCTCCTCAAAGGAGGGTCTGGAGGGTGGCGGGGCTGCCTGACCCCCGACTCCCGAGGGGTCCTGCTTGGCTGAAGTGGCCAACGCCTCCAGCTCCTCCAGTCGGTCGCGAGTGGCCCGGTACTCGGCGATGGACCCCTTCAGATGGTTCGCCTAAGCAATAGACGTGGCCCATGCCTGTCAAAAAGGAGCAATTCGTTAGCTTATAATCATTAAGGGCATTTAGATGCGCGAAAACGCTCACCTTCGTTAGGTCCTCGACCAGGGCGTTAGTCAGCGACAGGAGCGACTTCTGACCAGCGGTCGCCTGGGTCACCGCCCACAGTTCCGCCAACTCCCCTTGAAGTGTCAGAAACTGGTTCGGGGGCGACGACGCATCACCCGCCGCAGACGGTTGATGCCCCAAAAGGATGGCGGCACCGTCACTCCTAGCGGAGGAAGAGGTGGTCTGGGGCAACTCCTCCGGTACCGCTGGGGCGGTGTTGTTAGCTCCCATTTGATCCTCCCGAGCCCCCGGGAGATCCAAGGAGGGGGCGGGGGAGCTGCCCTCGATGCTCTCCACCGGAGGCTTCCGCTTGGACCTCCTTATCCGCAAGGGAACTTCGGAGGCCGTCGAAGAGCTATCTGGGCCCGCTCAGCGGGGGACCCGGGGGCCTGCGGTTCGGCTATTGGAGGCAAAGGCGTATCCCGTTCGGCATGACGCCTCTTTCGGGGGCCCGGCGCCCCCGACTCCTGCGAAGGTGTCCGCTCGGGAAGCGGGAGGGGGATCCGTTCGGAGGACGGAGAGACTCTCCCGACCTGACGGATGGGCTCGCCCGACGGAGTCATCACCTCTGCTAGCAGCGCATTCCCGCGCTCCTCGATCTCGTCCTCAATCATTTTAGCGATTCGATTGAGAGTTGCCCTTAGCATGGTTTCAGCTGCAACAAAGAGATGAAAGTTCAGTTAGCGATCATAGGTCGTAATAGAAGTAAAAACTTACCGAAGGGAGCCCCTAAAGCTGTCGCCACGGGGCTAAGGCCGAACTGGTACAAAATACCCTCTTGCAGCAGGGCCCGACTGTCGAACTACAGGTCCTTCGCCCGACCCAGCGAGTCTAGATACGCTGCCTCCGTTCGGAAGGTTCGGGAAGATGACACTGGGGGCAGTTCGGCACGCCACTCGGTTGGCCAAGTCACGGGGGTCAGGGGTCGGATGTAGAAAAACTACGGTTTCCACCCTTTGTGCGACGATGGTAGGTTTTCCAAAAAACTACAGCCAGGGCGGGCCATGAAATAAAAAACCCCGTCCTCAATCTTCTTCGGGTAGAAAAAGTAGTGGAAGATTCGGGGGACTAAAGGAATCCTATACAACCTAAAGACTATGACTACGCCGCACAGCAGTCTAAAGGAGTTTGGTCCTAACTGGGACAGGGGGATTTGAAAATACTCGAAGACGTACGAGAAGAAGGCAGGGATCGGGAAACAAATCCCGTTCATCAGATGACCCCTGAAAAAGGTTACAAAACCCGGGGGAGGACGGTGAGGGCGATCTCGACCGCTCGGGATCACCAGCCGATGGTCATCCAGGATCTCATACGATGCCCGTATCTGATCTAAGTCCCCCCGTTAAAATCCGACTCCAAGGTTGTGTACCACACAAATGAAGAACTCTCCCCAGACATAGTGAAAGAAAGGAAAAGGCTGGACACTTACACGAACGCTAAGAACAGGCGAAGGAAGAAGAGGGAAACAGGCGCAAGCAAGGCAGCGATACAGGCGAAGGCCCTAACGCTCTGATAACTCCCTCTTATATACCCTTTGCCAAAGCTTGGCCACCGTTGGATGATCGCACATCGCATGAGCGGGAAGCCCTCCCCACCGTTAGATACGGTGCGAAATCCCAGGAGCCGCCGAGAGGATCATTGTCTCCAGCGCGAACGCTTCGAGTTCTGTCACCCCCATCAAATCCCATTAATTCTCACTACCTCGTCCAAGCACAACGGCATGATGATGGCGCAACTCTCGAGGAGGATCACGCATGGCCTTCTGCCACCGCCTTTCTTACATGACGTCACGGAGGCCCACACCCCAACCATCCAGTCGGTCAGACTCCTGCTTCCCTCGACTGGACTTGTAAGGGAGGCTTGTGATGCGGGGTCAAGATAAGCATTACGGGCCCAAGACGAGGAGGACCGGGGCCCAGCAGGCCCCGCCCGGGGAGCAAAGTCAACCGGGGCCCAGCAGGCCCCGTCCGGGGAGAAAAGCCAACCGGGGCCCAGCGGGCCCCGCCCGAGAACCACGCGAACCGCGGTCGCTCAGGGGAAATCGCCTTCGAATAAGAGGCCCGGGGGAGAGACCAAAATCCCGGAGGACGAACCTCGTATGCCCAAAATGGGTAAGGCCCAGACCGCTTAAGGCTCAAATTCGCAAGGTCCAAGCCCATTACCCCGGGATAGGAAAAAGACTAGACCCTGGAAACCCTGATGGGCCACGTGTCTCTCTGCCACCACAAGTACAAGATACATAAAAGATACGAGGGGACGTCTCTTTCTCCGGCGTAATACTACCCTGTATCTTCGCCATTAATGACGCACAGTAATAAGACGGTAGAAAACCTGTATAAAAGCATCAGAAGAGGTATTAAGAAAGAGATACTGAAAATACTCACTACTGCATCTTTTTTGAACATAATACCCTATTACTGACTTGAGCGTCGGAGGGACCTTGCCGGAACCACCCCCGGCGGTCCAGCTGACCTTTAGAGGTTCTCTCTCTATTCAGGGCTCGTGGAGGACTTGCAGTTGAGGCTTCGCCCTAGTCGCTGGTGGATCACATCGTACCGCAGCTACATCGCCGGTGGCTCATTTCATTGATTTGCTTCTCTGACGGGAACACCTATTAAATTAAATTTATTTTCCTCTCTCCTGAACAAATACTGATCGAGTTTCGTTGGTGTTGGTCTTCCAAAACCAGCACCACGTTGGTTCTGATTTTGGAAGACCAACACCACGATGGTACTAAGTTTTTAGTGTGTTAAATTGTGGTATTTATTTTTTAAAAAAAGTAAAGGACATATTTGGACTCCAGAACATTGAAAAAATCTATAAAAATTGAAATTAGTTCAATCGAAGCTTTCTAAATCCATCAATGAATTTTGATCAAAACTCATTGATGGATTTAGAGAGCTCTGATTAAACTAATTTCAATTCCTGTGAATTTCTTCAGTGTTTTGGAGTCCAAATATGTTATTTTTACTATTTTTTTAAAAAATATATATCATAATTTAACACCTAAAAAACCAGCACCAATGGTGGTGATTGATGCTGATTTTTTAGGTGTTAAATTATGATATTTTTTTAAAAAATAGTAAAAATAACATATTTGGACTCCAGAAAACTGAAGAAATTCATAGGAACTGAAATTAGTTCAATTGGAGCTTTCTAGATCTATTAATGAATTTTGACCAAAACTCATTAATGGACCTAGAGAGTGATCAAAACTAATTGATGGACCTAGAGAGTGATCAAAACTCATTGATGGACTTAGAGAGCTCCGATTAAACTAATTCAAATTTCTATGAATTTCTTCAGTGTTCTGGAATCCAAATATGCGCTTCTTTACTGTTTTTTTAGAAAATAAATATCATAATTTAACACAAAAAAAATCAATAACACCACCATGGTACTAGTCTTCTAAAATAAGCATCAACGTAGTGCTGATTTTGAAAAACCAGTCGCAACATGGTGCTGATCTTGGAAGACCAGTACCAGTGATTTAAATTCGGTCAGTATTTATTCATGACAGAGGAAAAAAACTTTAATTTAATAGAAAAGAAAAAAAGTATTGCATGCAAATAAAAGAGAAACAAAATATCAACTTTGTCTAAGGAAAAAAATAGGCAAAAAATATATCTTTTGAGTAATATGAATTTTTGAAACGTCTTTTGAGTAATATGAATTTTTGAAACGTCTTTTGAGTAATATAAAATATTAAATGCATCCTTTGAAGAAGACTACACCTAACCCCATATCATGTCTGCTTAAGACTTGGCAGTCAACGTCTGCCCCACTTTGAACCTCATCACCAGCAAGCAGCAACCCTAACAATAAATATAGATGCATGCTAAAGTACTGTTTCAGAGAGAGAGAGAGAGAGAGAGAGAGAGACAGCTGCCATTGTAAGTGAATGGGTGAGATTAAATTCTTATGAGCTAAAAAATATAATTCAACAACGAGGTTCCTAAATTATTGCATTTATTTGATTTAAAGAAACTACGGCAATATAAGTACAATTAAATGATAGTGAAATTCTAATAAAATTTCAAACAACAATACATTTAAAAATATTAAAGATTATCTTAATCAGAGAAAAAAAAAATCAATAATTCAATATTTGGTTATTTATTCTATATTTGTTATAAAAAAAAACTTGTTAACAAAGGCATTCATCATTAAAAGCTAAATTAGTATTTCCAAAAATAAGTTTAAAATTGTTTTGGATTCAAAATTAAATATTAAAAGCATAAAAGTACTTAAATATTTGAAATAGTAAGTTTAGATCGGCAAACGTATTTAAATGCTCATGCGATCAGCAAAATATTCATTTTATTTCACCTTTTTTTTTTCTTTCTCAGAGATCTGTATAATTACCAGAAATTTTTTCTACTAGAATAACTAAGATATTCAATCAGAACACAAAGCAATTACTAAACATGATAATGTTTGCTAAAAAGTTTCTGGAAATCATAAAAAGATAGTGAAATAAAATGAGTATTTTGTTTATAGCAATTTTTTTTTCATTTAATCACATGATGAATTAAATAGAGATTTTAACTTAAATTATTTCACTTCCTAACTATTTTTTTTCTCTCAACCAAGTAAATCAAGCATAAAATATTCTCCATGCAGTAGAAAGTAAGAGATGTTGACTTATGTGATGGATCAAAAGGATAAATTGAAACACTGCGTGTCCTGCGGGCTTATTCATTGAGCCAATAAGGAAGGTATCTTGACCAACATTAGTTCAAATGAAATATGATTCAATGAAAAAGGTCAGCGCAGACGCCTGGTGAAATAGCACTTTCGTGCCAGTGGTAATTTCTTATGCGGCAAAACCCAACAGAGGACCTCAAGGTCTTGATAAATAAAAAGATGGCAAAAGGCAAGGTGAGAGGATTTATTGGTGTAGTAGTACATGCAGCCAGCATAGGCATCCATATCCAGCATAGGCATCCATTTCTTTAGGACATTTCTGGTGGAGCTTCAGCCTGCAGGAAAAATTGTGGCTGATCATCTATTCTTTAAACTCATTTGAGATAATCCACATAGAAGAATCAAAACAGTGGAGATGAAGTAGATCAAACTGTGAATGAGCATTCACTTAACCTGTCAGGTGGTACAAGTCACATAGAACGACAAAGACAGATGAAGTAGATCAAACTGTGAATGAACAATCACTTAACCTGTCAGGTGGTATGGTTCACATAGAACAACAAAGGCAGATGAAGTAAATCAATCTTCGAATGAGTATTACACTTAATATGTTAGGTGCTTTAACATTTGTTGATTGTTGGTGTAAACAACTGATTTCCTTACTGATGAGCTTACAGTCTATGTGAAGTTTGACTAAAAGGCCAAAAATACTTCTTCCCTAGTAAAAATGACCATTTGTGCAATGTTGGGCCATTAGGAAACATATCATGTTTCTCCAGGCTCTCTTTGCCTCCTACGAGTAACCTCCTTGTTTAATTACAGTCAGCTCGCCCCAATGCCAATGCAGATGCTTACTCAAATTAGCATGCCTCTCCACCCAGGTAAAGCATCAAAATAAAATAAAATAGAAAGTCGAGAATCCATCTTGAGTTTCTATCAATGCATGCCCTTGCATGAAATTATTCAAATTAGCATGCCTCTTCACCCAGGTGGCATGAAAATAATAGCCAGTTAATTTGCACGTCAGGCTATTATTCTGACATGGTTACCATCAACACCTCCCTCAAACATCCATGCCATGTTTTATCTACACAGTCTCAGGGAACATCATGCCACATTCACAGAGTAAAACAATAGGAGGATAAGTTCTCACCATTCCCATAAATGTAATAAGCAGAGAACACTGCACTTCTCTTGATTATTATCAAATTGGAAAATTTCAGGGAGAATTTCCAAGTTCTATCTAAGCTTACATGCCCTTGCATGGAATTTTTCCTAATCGTGAATACTAATACCAAAAGTCATTTGAGCAAAAGCGCATAGGATGTGATTATATGAATGACTTGAGATTGCTTTCCTTCATTTAAATTGGGGCATAGCATTCTGTTCATGCCACATGACTTATCACTGCTGCATCCAATACTTTAGACTCGGTCCCAGCTTTAGACATGAAGAGCTAACAGATATGAATTTTGAGAAGACTGACAAATAATGCATAAGTACCAGCTAATGTGGTCGGCTGCATTGATCAAGACCTTAGTTGCTACCAAAGCTTAAGGTAGAAGAAAAGCCAAAGTCATAAGCCTTTGCAGGGAACAAATAGGTAATTGCTCGACACTCTCTTAAGCACTCTCCAGAAAATCTCAGTCAACTGAATGCTTCTCTTGATAGGATCTTTATGTAACTGGTGCATTTAATAAACTGAAAAGTTAGAATACCCTACTTGAGAGCAGGAAATAAAAATGTGCGACCAAAGATGACTAGAAAATTGCATCGAGAAATTTGACCTATAAAAATCATATGATGAATCTTTGGATTGATTAGAAGCGCAACATGAACAACTTTTGGAGCATCAACAATATCTTTAAAATTAAGCAACTTTGCAAATTTCTGTCCAGAAGCTGAATCAAATGTTCAATAGATGACAGCTATTCAACATAAAAATAAAAAAGCCTTTAAATGACTCGAGTTTTGAGATCATAATGTGATCATCCAATTCCAAATGTTTGATTTTACTTCAGCGAACAATAAAGGTATGTGGTTTTGAATTTTGTAAAGGCCCTTGGAAAAATACAAAGATCTAGAGATGGTGAAAGTAATCATTAAATTCTCTAAAAAGAATCAATCCTCAGTGCACATCAGATTGCATTATTTACTCCGAAGTCCAACACTTCCATCATAGTTGAATGCTGGAGTTTCTATTCACATGAAATGAGAAGAATATACAGTAATTCAAAAATGTGAATCATCATAATGATTTTCACCAACCAACATACAACATCACGAGCAGCCCTTGCTACATATTGTAATTGTTTCTTTGGTAGGATCGAACTCGATGCTAGAAGGGGGGTGAATAGCATAATTGATTTACTTGGTTCCTAACCCCCAGAGTTAGTATATCTAAGGTATGCACTCAGCATGAGTCCACTAATTTCTTTCTCCTTTCCAAACACTTTCCGGAGGCGGAGAAACATCTTACCATTTCAGTAAGGCAATCACAAATAAAAAATAATACAATAAGTAATAATTAAGAAAACAAGACAAGCAAACCAATCTGGTCCAAAGCCCTAAGTGTCGCGACACTCCTCCTGGCGCTTCCCAAATCATGTTAGCCGAACTTGAGCACTTTTCAAGTCGTAGAACCGAGAATCGTGATTGTAGGTGATGTTTGGAGAGGTTGCCTCGACTCCCCCTTTTATACAGCTTAATCGACACTTCTCCAGTCGACTAGACCTCCCTCTTATCGACGGGACCTCCGCCAACTCAACTGCAAACTCGATCCTCTTCGAGCTAAGTTTTGACCCTTCGGTTGACAGGAGCATCCTCCGGTCGCCTGGAGCTCATTCGAAACTTATCCGAGGACCGACTCGCGCAAACCCGATCATGTCGACTTTCGGTCGACCAAACCCTTCGATCGACCGGACTACCTTTCAGTCGACCAGACCATGAGTCCGATGACCCAAACCAGTTCCCAACGCGTCCCGCCCGAGCCTTCATCATGTTTCCTGCAAAACAAACAAGGTTCACTTGCTTGAAGTTTACTCCTCCAAGACTTCTCCCTTGGCCAAGTATTCAACTCTCAGTTGATCCACCTTGGACTTAACCTTGTTCCCAACTAGGTTTGTCTAGTTCCCAACTATATCTTCCACTGTCTAGCCCCACTAGGACTTCCATTGCCTAGTTCCCAACTAGGTCTTCTACTGTCTAACCTTGCTAGGACTTTCACTGTCTGATTACCAACCAGGACTTCCACTGCCTAGCCTCACTAGAACTTCTACTGCTTGATTCCCAACCAAGTCTTCCCTTTGCCTAGTCTCACTAGGATTTTCACTGTCTACTAGGACCTGCACTGCCTAGTCTCACTAGGTCTTTCCACCAACCTGTCAAGTATCTGGTCCTACTTGGACTTTTCACTCACTTTCAAGCTTCAAATCAACCTTGCTTGGACTCTACACTCAACTCGATCAACCTTGATCAAGCTATTTGGTCACATTCCCTTAAACATATTGTTCAAATCAAACCATCTCTTTCCACAAATGGAAACTGCAGATCTATTATCTTAGGGTAGAGACACTTGCAGGAAGAATCCAAAGTTATTGAGCATGCAGCAGTTGTAGATGCCACCCAAGATTAAACCTTTCAGAAACCAAGTAACTGGCATAAAATAACCACTTGTTCCTTAATTCTTTTAATTTGTATAAGTGCAATACTGCTGAGATATGTTTCATTTTTTTAAAACATTTTTATTGTCTTGGCATTTCTAAAAAACGAAGGAAATAGCCTGTAATTTTCTTTTAATAAATTGATAAGTGGATTGATTTGAACATGGCATATGGTTGTAAGAGTTGAATCATTTAGAGCAATAGAGGAAGGCTAGAGAAAAAATTTAGTATAGCAAAAATAATTTCATTGATTTGAATGTCACTACTGGATAAAATCTATCTAGCCGAATACAAATAGTTAGGGAGAAACGCGGCTAATGATGATAATGATGACTACGATGATACTTGGATTCATCTACCAATGATTTGGAATAAATGAAAGACTAGTAAATACTTACTCATACTAAAAGGTGGAATTTGGAACCTAGTTTCATATCAATGGTAAAATGCACTGCATAAAAAATGTCATCTTGCTGCCAAGCGAATTCCAGAACTACATAAAGACCACGAGTTGGAGAAACAATACGCGGAACAAGCTTACACTTGAGAAACGCCAAGTTCTCGGCCCGGCACCGAGCATAGATGTGCTTAGAGGCAGCCATGAGCACGGCCGACGTGGGGATCGGCTCCCCAGCCAAATCGAAGGTGCTCGACATGACTCCGATCTCGCCCTAACTGCCCTGTGAAGTCGAGGCCACTTTAGAAGGGCCATTGGTAGAGGGTTGAAATTCGGCTACGATCCATACCTTTGTCTTCAGATTCCACGCTCGTGTGGAAGAAGACTGCCGACGGGGGAAAGCCTCGGAAGCCCCGCTGCACCGCTGTTCCTATTCCGGTGATGAGTTGGTGAGGAGCAAAGGGTGATTTAAGTTGCAATTTGTTTTGGGTCAGAAAACAAAAGGCCGAAAAATATAAATTTTGTATAAATTCAATTACAAACATAACAAATGTAAAAGAAAATCTATATTACCAAAATATATCGCAAATATTATTAAATTAAAATATAAAATTCATTTAAATATTATTGAACTCTAAATTTAAATTTATTTAATTAATAAATTTGATATTATAAATTTATTTATTTATTTTAAAAATTTATTTATCTATTTTTAAATTTAATAAAAAATATTAATTAACATCCTTTATAAATTTTATTCGTGAATGATTTATATCTCCATTTAAATTTATTTATTTAATTTAACTTTTTATATGTTAAACAAATATAAATAAATTTTTACTAAATCAAACACCAAATTTTGCTCACACAGACTAGTTAAAATATATGCACTATTTTTATAGATTCAGTTGGCATTTTTTAAAAATTTCTAAATAATAAACTGCATGATCCGGAGGGCAAAATGCATCCTTGAGTTGAACTCTAGATTCAATGTAACAAAACAAATAAAGGTATATAAATTGACTATGTCAATTGTTTATAGATAACAGTTATAAAGTCGACAGGTAAACCAGAGGGAAAAAAGGAAATTATCGAACGATACTTTTGAATAAATTATATACAGATGAAGAAAAAAAATCAAAAATTATTGGAACACTAACAGCTTGACCTACCATGACACGCTCTGGATAAAATATTTACAAAATAATATCATGTTGCCCATGACCTACAAATTTGGCTCGCCTACTGATGTCGTAAATTAGAAAAATCAGAGTGAAAAGTTAGAACCATGGGTGCCATGTTGGATCCATCATGCAAAGATTCCTCGGTTCCAAGGCTGCTTCGACTAGATCGGTCACACCTCTTTGTACAGACTGTGGCAGGTCAGTTGTATTGTCATCCTAAACAAGAGTGCGCCATCAAATAATGCCATAATGTTTAGGTCAAAAGCTAAAGAACAAATTCAATCACAAGAATCGATAACAGGCTTAAAAGTTATACCTCTTCGGGAAAACATTGTGGCGCCATTGATTTAATACGTGAAACGGCATTCTCAACATTGGTCGCCACTTTCTGCTCGAAGTCCAGTGGGTTGATCCCTCCTGCAGCAACTGTGGCAGGTGGAATTCCCAACGGCCTTCTCCATGACCAAGAAAGAAGCTCATCTCGAAAAAACATAGCAAGATGATGCCATATATGTTGGCTTTGCTGCACATCGAAAATTAACATATTACAGAGTTGAGGTGAAGCGAATGCCATCACATATTTACCACGGTGTAAGTACTCAAAGCATTGGGATGAAGAAAAGAGAGCTACCTTTGGCGAGATTACTGACTGAGCAGCAGCACAAATTGCAGATACAATGAGACCCTCCACCCCAAACTGAGAGAAGAAAGTTTGCATATTCCTTGTCAATCTGAAGGGTACTGGCTCATTGAACTCGATCATTCCATTCGCATCATAAGCTTTCATGTCATAAAGAGAAAAAGAGATCAGTTCAAACAAAAGATTAAGGCTAGTCATTTCTATTAAGTCAAGATGACAAAAAGATCTTACCAGGATGAAAATCCGTTTGAAATATCTTGCCAGTATTTTTAGCAAATAGAATCTTATTGGGAGACCTGCCCCCAATCTGTAACATGTACGATATAAAGCAAGAGAGTGCCAGTTGGACAGCAAATTGTTTCTTGAATGTCCAAAAATGATTGCCACTTGGGAGAGTCTTGTACATGTATTGAGAAAATATGTTATCATTCACCACATTTTTTGTAATTTCATTATATGCCTGTAAGCGCAACTCTAGAACTGCTTCAGGTGTGACCTGCTCCGAAATGGCTTGGTTAAGATGTTCCTTGAATAAAGTAATGGGGATATCAGCCTCCCTATTATGGCGAGCACAATTAATCTCATAGACCTCAAGAAATGTACTATACATCAAGTCATCTTCCACCATTCGTACCTGAAAAGTAACAATCAGTTCTGGTACATATATCAACTTGTTTGCATGCAAGATGAAGCAAGAAAATTTTGCAAAACATGTGAACTGATCAAACATGCACATAAGAGTAATGGTTCGTGCAAATAAACAAAATGAAGCGCAGAAAATGCTGTTTCACCTGTGACCAAACAGGTATTATTATTGGTGTATGAATAGTTAGATGACGGCGCCTTGATTCCTTGTGCTTATCAAACATCCTGTTAAGTACACGAAATATCTGAACCATACGCTCATCGCTCTTAGCATTTGGAGTCAATGATGTCTGAACAATGAAATGGCGTTGGGAACCATCAGATCCTATTAGTGTCAAGCGGCGGCAGCTGCTTCCATGCCTCCGCACAATTGGGATATCTGCCCCAACCCTGTCTAACTTAACTGTATGATCAGGTGCAACTTCCTGTAACAAAACAATAATCAAATATACACTGTTAACAGAGTTAACAATCAATCAAAAGAAAAAAAATTCAATTGTGATCTTAACAAATTTACACGGACCTGGTCAGTGAAATACTGTCCTGGCATTTCTACATCGACAACATGGTAATCATGCAATACTTTACTTTCTTCTTCAAGTTTCAAGACAGCAGGAAACCTGTCTTCAACATTACTCTGAAGGATATTCTTCCAATGCTTCAAACGTTCTGTTAATTCAGAGAGAGTAGCAGGAAAGGTTGCCGCTCGCTCTGGATCAAGATCTCGCTCAAATTCCAGTTTATACTCTCTTACAAATTCAACATGCTTGTTCACAGCATCTGCTGAAAAACAAGCTCTGCATACACCAGAAAGCTCCTTTTTCAAGGACTGCGGCACCTCACCAGTTGTTGCTGTAGGATACTTGTAACAACGATGAAGCAATGCATTAACAACTGCTAGTAGCCGCTCTTCAGGAAGCGGCACAAATCTTGAACCAATTTCAGATAGTAAAACCTGAACGAAGAGAAATGCCATAATCAGAATACTCCAAATCAAATTGTCCAACCTATTTAATCTAGTAACATAGACTTAAAAAACCATCTCAAAACTGTAATAGGCATGCCTCTCTATCATTTCAAAACATTTATCTTGAAGGAAGTGTATAATGATTCCCAAACAAACTTGTTGCTTGTTATAATGGAACAAGTACACTCGTTGCAAATGCTCCAAAAATTTACGACAAACAAGCATGTGAGCAATTCTAAAGACAATCAGTATATGTTAACAACCATCATCATACAAGCCAGTTGCTACTTAAATTGATAGCATAACAAGCATGTGAGCAAACAACAATAGCAACGGCAACAACAATCAAGAGAGAAATAATGAATTTTGGTAGTGAGATGAGAAAGTAGAAATTAGTACACTTGTAAAAACGAAGAAATCTCTAAAAAAATATGCAGTAGCTAAGGAGGCCAAGGGAAAATGAATATTTATAGAATAGCTAAAGCGAGGAGAGGATCTTACCACCCAAATAAGATACATTAAAGAACAATCCAATAGGGTACTAGTGAAGAAGGATGAGGAAATAAAGGAACGCTAAAAGAGGTATTTTTATTAACTTTTTAATAAAGAGTTAGGTACTAACTTATCTTAGGAAATCTAAAATCTAAGTAGGTCAAAGCAATATAGAAATTTAATTTTTTATCTAAGAATTCAAATTTCAAAAGTACAATAGTTAAATGGGATGATATTCCGACAAAGATATGGAAGAGCCTTGGGAAGTAGGGTATTAAATGTCTTATAAAGTTATTCAACTTAATATTAAAATTGAAGAAAATGTATGATCAATAGAGGATAAGTATTGTTATCCCCTGTATAAAAAAAGAAACATATAAAATTATGTGAATTATAAGGGTATTAAATTAATGAGTCATATTATGAAACTTTAAAAATAAAAATAAGATAAAAAAATTATGTGAAAAACATATGATGATATAATAATTCCGAGGGTTACATATGGTATTCATTGACCTAGAAAAACATATGACATAATTCCGAGGGAAATTATGTGAACAATTTTACAAAATAAAGGTGGTAGCAGTGCATATTGAGACAATTAAGGATGGATATCTATGATGATATAATAACAAAAGTGAAAATTCCAAACGGTTTAACTGAACCATTTTCTATAAAAATAGGGTTAGATCAAAGATCAACTCTAAGTCCATATTGTTTTACACTAATTATGGATGATCTCACTAAACACATCCAAGATAAGTTATCATGATGCATGTTGTTATCAGATGACATTGTTATGGTTGATAAGACTCTTGAAAGAGGAAATGCTACGCCCGAATCATGATGGGAGATATTGGAAGAGATTTTAAGCTTAGTAGAGTAAAGACAGAATATACGAAATTTAAATTTAAATAGGATGATTCATAGAGTCGACCTCACTTAATGGAATAAGACTTGGTTGTTGTTTTTTTTTTTAATAAAAAAGAAAAATGAAAAGAAACACTTGAGAACAAAGAGGATTGGAGGGAGAATCATGATGGTGCAAAGGCTGAAAAAGAACTACGAGAACTCTTCCATGTCACATCTCCTCAACCTCTCAATTTCTCTACAGTAGAAAATTCTTATTTTTTGTGATGTTTACGATGCATTGGGTTTCATTTTTGATAAAATGGACATAATTTTCAATTGCCTGCATTTATTTAATGGGGTAGGTTTGATTTCTAATGAGTTTTTTTATTTCTTTTTTCAAATTCCTTAAACTATAACGTACAGAATTTATAGAATCAAATAGGGTGTCATCCTTCAAATTATGATTCAAATATAATCCTACATGCAAAATGGATCAAAATTACATGAAAAGCTAGAAAAAATTCCAACTGTTACCGAGTCATTCTAGTCTACACCCTTTGACCCCATAGCATGTGCAGATGTGATATACTTTGGTAAATAAAAAGTGGAAGAAAAACAAAGGTCTTTGAGAATGATCATAGAGTTAAAACTTACCTCTAATTCACTGGCCAAGTTTTGATGTTTGTTTCTAAGAGTCTCCATTATATCTTTTGCTGCATCAAAAGCACTTGTGACGGAAGCCACCCAACCAAGTCCACCATTGCGTCTTAAAGGAATATGAGCACCTTCAGCAGCAGTTGGATTTTGTGGAGTTTGGTCCTGCACACTATTGGCATTACCTTCCGTAGTTCCAGATCTTTCAGATTCTTGTCCTCGAGAATTTACACCATCATGTGAACCAACACTAGCAACGGACTGGGAACCTTGATTTGTCTGACTTTCTGAAGTAACAGTGAGATGAGAGGTCCCTCGTTGATTTCCATCAACAAGGCTTTGTGAACCAGCATTATTTGCTATTGCAGCTTGTTGCATACGTTGCTGAGCTAATTGTAACCTTCCATAATCAGATTTATTAGCAACATCACGACGTTCCATTAGATAGGTGCGTAACCAGTAATACAAGGCCTGAGAAAGATTTCAAAACAAAATTTCAAAAAAGGTATCTTATCAATGAAAAATATGAATAATTTCAAAAATGTGCACTTTATTTGAGATTGACCTGAGGATAAACTTGAGCAACTTTCATAAGAACTAGCTTGCAATGAGGAGCTTCATTTCTTTGTAAAGAAAGTAAAAGTTGTGGTATCCAAGAAAGCCAAACCCAATGTGGTAACTGGTCCAAATACTTATCCAATACCTTCCCAACAGATTCATTTGGTGTATCAAAACTAAGATGGTATAGAACGCGTGCCAGATGGCTGCTCGAATTGGAAACACCATATTTTATGCCTTGAAAGAAGCAGCTCACAGCATATTCTAACCACAACTCATCACGTGTCTCCTTGTAAACCTGAAAGAGGAAAGACTGTAACACTTCTCACAATATCTATGCATAGATCAAAGCACAAACTTGACATACCATGTCACAATAGTTTCCCCAACTTATCCATCCTTTCGGCAAATGCTTAAATAGACTTATGGCATTGGAATATGCAAGATTAGCATTCTCAGAGTCATTCATTTTTAATAAGAAATCACCTTTGATGCGAAATATTTCTGCTTTGTGTTTTACAGGAAAATATTCAAGATTAGTATTATTGATCAAATTAAGGCCATTAATTAATTCTCCTCTCGTTTCCAAGTAAGCCTTTGCTTGCTCTCTTATTTTGACAAATGCTTCCTGAAAAATTAAACAAAGAGAGTTTGACACTAAAAGATATAAGTATGGAATATCATAACATACATTAGCAAAAATTACCTGCACTTCCATTGTAGAATGGCCGTACATCTTGTCCAGGATTTTTACACATACATCATAAAGCCCTTGCTTACGAGCTACATGAGCAAGTTTATTAACATTCCAAGCCTTATCACGATAACCAAGATGATGAA
This sequence comes from Hedychium gardnerianum, assembly GCA_038050645.1. Taxonomy (NCBI): domain Eukaryota; kingdom Viridiplantae; phylum Streptophyta; class Magnoliopsida; order Zingiberales; family Zingiberaceae; genus Hedychium; species Hedychium gardnerianum. The sequence continues at coordinate 3,448,013 of JBBUKS010000054.1, read as the reverse complement.
GTTGTGGATTGGTCTGAGAATAGTCTTTGAAAGCATCTATCACAACATTATACATCTCATTTCTCCATTGCAGTAGTTCATACCAAACAGACATGTTATCCCATTCATTAGGCGTGCGCAGTCTCCAAGTCTCAAGGATATCTTTGAGCTCACCATACATATTACTTATATTGCCACCTGAACTTCCCGAGGGTTGTTTGTTCCCATTTGCAATGTCCAAAAGTATTCTTGCAGATTCTTGAACCTCTACCAATTGCTGAAACTGCTGCAACAGAGGTGTTCGAGACTGAACAGAAAATTCAGGCAACTGCCACCATTGCTCCAATGCAAGGTCAGCTCCTTTGGCCACGATGTTTTCAGCGTCACTGGCACCACTAGCATTCATGTCATGAAGAGAAAAAAAGGCTTGAACTAGACGATACTTAGGGGTCTCCTCTACTTGAGCCTTAGAAATCACACTCTCCTTCAAATAAGTCCAGTCAGGAACCTTCCACAGGCAATCAAGAAGAATTTCATAATTTTCTATACTCTTGCCAAAATCAGCCAAGGCATCCCATTGACTTAACTGACTAGCACAGGAAAGCCATTGCTCTTCCCAAAGACACATCTCTGCCTTAGGAACAATGTTGTTGTATGTACCTTGTGTTGCTTTGATCATTGCCTGATGAAAAAGATTTTGTGCCCGCTGCCAATAACCATGTTGAACCAGTGATAATCCTGCTCTTGTTTCAGAAGTAATTGATCTTCTTTTCCATAATCCACACCTCATATCTTCTTCATTGAGAAGTCGATATAGCTCTGCCAGTGATTCAGAACATTTAGCCTCATTCATGAACAGCATGACATGACTCTCTAATAAAGCTAGTGAAATATGCCAAGCATTGTAAGTTTTTCCAATATATTTGATAAGCTCACTCGGCATCCTTGGTTGTGGGTGGCTCAGATGCAGCCCTTCAAGTAGGGCTTGCACAACATTAGGTCTACTACCTTGCTGCTTTTTGTGGTAATCCTTTGACAACAGAGATATCATTGGTTTGGCAAGTGCAACTTGTTCTTCTTTCTGTAAAGTCACCCAGACAATGGGGAATATTAAAACCCACATGTGATATGCAACATTAGCATCCGCATAAGACAGTTCTCTCAGGGGGATGACAAGATCAGCCACCTAAACAAAGAAAGTTATGGATGAAATAAATATAGAATATGGATCTAAAGATTTACAAAGTTGAAGGTAAGAACACAGCAAGCAAAGTTGCAAAAACATGAAGTTCCACATAGGGAAAACAAACCTGAAGTCTACACATTTCAGACAAAAAATGTGCATGTCTAGACACAAGAGAGTCAAAAGTAAGGGAACCTCCATCTGTACAATCTGACGAATCAGATGTGTGCTGGACGGTATACATCTCAGGAAAACTTCCTGATGCCATTACTGGTGGCACACGTGCTGAATTTGGTGCTAGCATGATGGGCTCTTTCTCTACTAAGATTGCCAACAGAAGGTCAAGACCCTGTTTTAGCCAAAAAACATCACTTGCAGCTTCCCAGTCCTGATTTTGGATGATAAAATGCAATCTGCTAAATAGAGTTTTAGGAAGTGATTCATGATACAGCATGAAAAATCTTTGCCTAACTACTGGATCTTTTGCTCTTAGACCCAACATAAACTGCCTTTCGACCTTCTGGAACACTTCCTGGCAAAGGAGCAAAGGATACCTGCTAAGAATCAAAAAGGTTAGGCAACAATAAAGGCATAATATATATGGACAAGAGAAGAAATTTCAAGTTAATACTTGTTCGAGTCTGCACAAAGTTCATAGAGAAGTTGTAAATATTTTCCATCCCATTCTTCTTGTGAAGCTGCAGGAAAGTTTTTCCGTTCAACTAATGATAGCTTTTGCATATAGGAAACTATCTCCTTTTGAGTTAGAGCAGAACTTGATGCGCCAGAGGAGGAATATTTATAATCATCTTCAATCCAAACCTTTACCGTGTCAAGGACACACAAAAGCACACCAAAATCTGTAGCCTTCTCAGAAAGCAGAGCTTGCAGAATTTGACATATTAACCTTTTACATTCATGTGACTGCATGACTCTTTCAGTTACAAGGTTCAAGAGACATTTTATGTTTGAAATGGCAGAAGATGAGTCGGCTGCTGAACGTGCATTGACTAATGGATCAACATCTGCCCGTTGTCCCTGCAATATAAGCCACATTGTTTTTTGATCAGCATCAATATGATCAACTCTAATCAATTCAGGCTTGATCCAAGGGATCATCACATGCTCAAGGAATGTAGCACTTCACATCAAGTAATAAGCCCAATCTAACATCATTTGATAGTCTAAATCTCTTTGCTTTCTATTGCAATATCTACATAAGCTAAACAGCAGCACAATGACCCTTCAGATGTTACATCTATGAGTCTCAGGAAATAGAAAAATGAAGAACATGGAATACCATAAAAACAGTCAACTAATTCTTTATTTTCTATGCAATTACGTACTTGTCTGATATGCAAACCAGAAGAGCTTCCCATATCTCGTGCTAAACGCTGAAGTACACGAAGCAGCATAGGAATGAATGGATCAATAAAGTTCTTCTGAACTTCAGTCAAAGTCTTAACAACAACGAGAGCAAAAGTAATCATTGAGTTAGCATTGCTAGTCTCCAGAGATATTTGAGGAGCTGTGACTGCTGCTAGATGTTTCTGTACAAGCTCTCCAGCCCTTTGATATAGTAACTTCACCTCCTGTGGTGTACTAGCCGATTCAAGTGAAAAGGTAGTAAATACCATTTTGAGCAAGGAACAAAGAGATTTTCCAGCATCCAATGTTTTACTGTTGAAGCAAGGCTCCAATATCTGTAAGACAGAAATTGAAAAAGTTTTGCACTTCTAACAAGTTTCATTTAATTAAATATAAGTAATGGGATACCTGTGAGATGTGATTTATGTTGTTGCGGATGAATAGACGTGGCTGCTTCTCCAAGACCTTGTTCATGACATCAAGACCCTGTGCAAGAGCTGTTGCTGGGTCTTTGGATTGAGGAGCCTGTGGAGGCAGAAGTTGTCCAAGCAACTTTTCTAGATAGTTGAACTTAACATTCGCATTTGGCCACACCTCCAAAGCTTGAGTCAGTAACTCCAGAGTTTGTTTATACATAGAAGTTGATTCTTTATCCTTAGATTCTATCACCAAAGCCACCTATTTGGAGAGAAAGATGAGAAACTGAGATTAGAAATGAGGGCAGCTGTAGTAGACATGTTCTGCGGCAACAATGGATTATGAATAATGTAATATATTAAAGGTATCCTATCATCATACTATTAATACAACCTCATATTATAAATAAAAAACAATCATACTCTCAATCTTACACATCCATTTATCATATACATAGTAAGGCTACATTGGAATTAGTTGGATCACAAAATATTATAGGGCACCTGCTCCAAAAGAGTCATCAATTTTTCAACTAGAGATAAATATATTTAGATTGTAAATCAACCCAAAAATATAATGCATTTGTTTTAAGATACAAGTTATTTCTTTTTGTTTCTATCCAAGCAAGCATATGTGAGAAAATAGTGGTTACATGAACTCTGAATGTGCTAATATGTAACACTGGGGACGACAGAAATCTCCCATTAAAATAAAAAAGAAGATATTTAACAGAAAATGACACTAGAACCAAAATCAATATGTTTACTATAAATAAGTAATCACCATTCAGATAAATTATAAGATAAGCCACTAGAACCAAAATCAAACTCTGATAGACCAATGAATACATATACAAGCTTTGACCAAAATAAAAGAAGCAAAATGAGGAAACTTTAGAAAGAAAAGGATCATTATCAATGGCCATACACCACCTTTAACTAATTTTGGAACTTAAATATTAAAGTCACTGCAACGATATCTTTGCATACTGCTTAAATTGTGCCAAAAAGCAGCATTGTCAATAGCTTTCTCTTTTTGCAAAAGATGTAATATGAGCAGATGTGTCCTGGTACACAAGAATAGAGTAATGCTAGAATGGACTTGTCTAGACTGAAAATTAGGAGAGTCTCTATAATGGAATGACAAGCCAAGATCAGAATGATGGTTAAAACCATAAGGAGTTCTTCAGCAATGTGAACATCAAAAGTATAATGGTGGTGGATAACAAGTACATAATGATTATCAGCATGATGGACAAGTCATAGAACAGGAAAATTATGACAGACAAAAAAAATGCAAAAACTAAATCTATGAACCAGGTCAGATGTTCCCTATATCGAAGCATGGACTAAAAAATTTCAAGGCATCAGTCCTTTAAAGAATTGGAGCATATTAGGCACGGAGAGAAAATAGAAAATACCCTCACCCTAATAAGAAATGTAATTATCATTTCTTCCATTGCTGCATTTGGTTTATACTCTTCATCTGATTGGCAGGCAGTTCCAGGAGTCTCAATGCTTGGTATTGATGCTCCACCAGGTGACACAACATAAAGAGACTGGAGTCCTGGTTCAACCTTCACTCGCTTGCTTATGTCATCAGGAAATACAGAAGTATCTGATGGGAACTTTGAGTCAGCAACTATAGCAACAGCATTCAACGAATCACCTGTCAGGTTATAAGCCTCAGAACCTGGCACAACTTTCATTTCGTTTTGTCTTTGCCTTTCCCAAGCAACAACTAAGCCAGCAAGTTCAATAGCAAGGCGTCTGTTTTCAGGAGGACTGTTAAATGGCAGACCTAGCCGACTTAAGGAGTTTACCATCTGAGGTACAAATTGTGCTCGGCAGCTATAAAAGAGATCTGCATGACGAACAATCAGCTGAAAGATGTGTATCATATTAGGAATTGAATGACCTTCTTCAACAAGTATTTTCTTGGTATAACGAATCCATATTGGTACACGACTTTCTCCTGGTGGAAGCCTCCGAGGAAGTGCAGGCATTAGTATGTCAAGGGCTTGTTTAACTAGAAGCTTATTTTCTGGTTGACAAGTTCTCAGCAAGGCAATGAAAACCTGATAGAAGAAAGTTTCAGTTAGGGGATGTTCAGAACAGTGGTTTAGCTTTATTCAAAATATGCTTAAGTTGCAGATGAAATGATTTGATCATAAAACATAACTAAAACATAGTTGTCATAAAAGCAACAAAGGTAAAATATATTGAATGGCATACTAGATAAAAACTCTTTATATGTGATTCATCATTTAAGATGGCATTTAATGAAAGCCATTCAAGCCAAATTACCATTGACAAAATAATGGTTCTTTTATTGCATATGATATCACATTGAACAATGATTTAAAATTATCATGCAACTGTCAATGCAAGCACTAAAGAGAGGTGGTGATTTTTATTCCCATACACTAGTCACTGTTCGGGCTAGCTAGACTAGTCCCTGTGATTTACCTCCTCCGTATTGGTCCTGGGAGGGGCTGGCGGGGGCGAGCGTTTCGCCTTTTGCCACTACTAAAGAGAGGTGGTGATGGAGAGTTTCATATAATTCTGGGAGAAACTTACCCGTAACTTCTTTCTGTCACCATTAATCCTACATGCCATACAATTAAGTTATGCATGAGCATCTTTAGAGGATTCCATGTTAACCAGTGCAAAATTAAAACTGAACTCAGAGGAATTAACTTAGACTTGACTAACGAAACAACTTTGTAAACCAAGAATACACCTCCCTGCATACATTCAAACAATCTAATAGACAAGAACATGGAATAAGACCTGTAAGGGTCTGAACCCTAGGTCTCTTGATAACAGATCCAAAGCTCCAACTATAGCTTCAGAATTGCAACTTTTCTAAATTGTAAAAAAAAAACACTCCACTTAAATTAGCTTATAAAACAGAGAACACAAATAATAGGACTTTGATGACTATGGTAAGGACAAAAGAATTCAACCTGAAGGATAATTTTTTCGGGAGCTTGATAGGCTTCTAGGAAGTGGCATACATTCACAAATGCCCATTGTTTGCTGGAATTATCCTCACGCTTAAGATGATTCCAACCAAATTTTATAAGCTCTTTGCGATGTTGAACAAGATCATTCTGTAGGTGCTTCAACAGCAATGTAGCAAGCTGTAGAAGTTCTATCCTCAAAGGCTCATCGTATTCAGCACTAATCTGCAGGTTAGATATCCTAAGAAATGAAAATCAATCTAAAAATAGCATTGATCAATAGAAAATGAGCCTAATAAAAAATGAGCAAACACATGAAATTGTCACCTCCTCTGGAGGGTCGAGAACTTTATCGACAATGGTTTTTATTATTGACTGGTCCACAACTTCCCAACTGTGACCATTTTGAAAAGAGTGTGCCAGCATTGGAAGGATGAGAATTTGCATAGCAATGACCAGGTGATCTTGACCAAATTGTTTTGACTGGAAGACATTCAAGAAATGCAGAAGAATCGCTTTCTTTAAGTTGGGAACATAACCTTCTGCCACCTAGTTTGTGATTGCAACAATTGGTTAGAACATCACCTCCAAGTAGTGTTCTACATGCCAAGATGTACAATAGAATTTGCTTACCTCAATTATATAAAATTCCTTCAAAAAGGTATAGTCAATGCGAGTTCGGAATAAGAAAATTGACAGCATATCAAAGAGTACACCAACTTCAGATTTATCATGCCTCAGATAATTCAGAAAACACTTAACAAGCTGCTTGCTTTCCTTTACCTGCAGATCAAGAAGATTGAGGTCCTTAAATATTATAAAAACAAAGACAAGTTGCATGACTACCATATGACTCTAGGATGTGATAAATAGAAAACACAAGCTCCATGGCTGCTGTATCTCAAAGATGGAGTAGACCATCTTCAATATCAAGAATACTAATTCCTATGATTAGTATAGTTAACTGAAGTCAAGGTACACCACAAATCTACAATTGAATAGATATTGCAACTAGAAGAAAATCATATAAGCTCTAAAGAGTATCATGAATCAAACACAAACAGTCAAAAGATCCTTTAGAGACCCCTACCAGAATAGAATAAAAGCCAAGAATTCTACTAATGAACTTTAATTATACTGAGGCTCTAAGTGCTGTTACCATTTGCACCAGTAGCTACTACTAGAAATAATTCTATCCTGACAAAATACAAAAGAATTGATAGAGTCATAGGACGGATTAAGACAAACAATATAGAAGATAGATCTTGCACTCCCTAAATCAGAAACTAACACAGAGGTCTGCAACCAATCTTGGAAGCAGAAGAAAAAACAGAATAAGGGATCACAGAGAATGAACAACAACAATAAGCAGCTGCAACCATATGGAAATCTACTTTAGGAGATTAACATGCACATCAACCAGCTATGATAATCTTATCCAGCATCTACAAGATAGATCTTTTCAGTCCAAAGCTAACACTCCTACCGTTACTTTAGCTGATGATTCTGCATCTTGTGTTCGTGGGTCCGGCACTATCAATCCTACCCCTTTACTTCCTATCCTCTGTCTTACATTTACCTAATTAATCCTTTAATTTGCTCTCTGTCAATCAACTAACTCATAATCTTAATTGTCGCATCTCATTTTTTTCTGATTTCAGGATCTTTTGAAGAAGAAGATTATTGGTGAAGGACATGAGTCTGGAGGCCTCTACATTCTTGACACCCCACTCCCAAATTCTTTTGCTTGCTCAAGTGTCACTTCTCCTTTCGAGGTTCATTGTACGTTGGGACATCCATCTCCCTTTGCTCAAAAAGCTTTGTCCACAATATGGTAAGATGTCTTCATTAGATTGTGAGCCGTGTCAGTTTGCAAAACATCACCGTCTTAGTTCGAGTCCTAGAGTAAATAAATGTGCTAACTATTCCTTTTGAATTAATTCATTCTAATATTTGGGGTCCTTGTCCTATTTTGTCTAAACATGATTTTAGGTATTTTGTTACTTTTGTGAATGATTATTCTCATGTAACTTGGTTATATTTAATGAAAAATTGTTCTGAGTTATTTTCTCTTTTTTGTGTCTTTTGTGCTAAGATTAAAACTCAGTTCAATGCATCCATTCTTACTTTGCAAAGTGATAATACTAAGGAATATACGTCTGGCTTATTCCAATCTTATATGGGTCACAATGGCATGCTTAAACCTCTTGTCTTGATACTCCATCCCAAAATGGTGTGGTTGAACATCAAAAACAGACATCTTCTTGAAATTGCACGAACTCTTTTATTTCAAATGAATGTTCCCAAACCTTTTGGAGCTGATGCAGTTTCTACTGCGTGTTTTCTCATTAACCACATGACATCCTTTGCTCTTCATGGCGAGATCCCTTACAAAATCTTTTTCCCCAATAAGTCATTTTTTACAATTAACCCTAGATTATTTGGTAGCACTTGTTTTGTTCGGGATGTTCGTCTGCATGTCACTAAATTAGATCCCAAGTCTTTGAAGTATATTTTCCTTGATTATTCTCGTCTTCAAAAAGATTATACGTGTTATTGTCCAAGTATTAACAAATATTTTGTCTCAATTAATATTAACTTTATGGAAGACATACCTTATTTTTCGTTCTCACCTATTCTGACTCCTCAAAGGGAGGAGGAGGATTTATTGGTGTATTCTATCACATCCTCTGCACCCATCCCGGAATCGACTCCTGTTAAGCCTCCTATTATTCAAGTCTACTCCAGGCGATAACCTCTTGATTATTCAAGACTCCTATTATTCAAGTCTACTCCTACTTCTTTTGTTTCTTATAACGGCTTATCATCTTTCTCTTGTTCTTTTATTGCTTCACTTGACTCTAACTCTCCATTCCTAAAATTGTCCGTGAGGTTATATCTCATCCTGGTTGGAAAGATGCAATGATAGAGTAGATGAATGCTTTAGATGATAATGGCACTTGGGACTCGATCGATCTACCTTCAGGAAAATGAGCTATTTGATGCAAATAGGTATTCATAGTTAAAGTCAATCCGGATGGGTAAGTTGTCAAATTAAAAGCTCGTCATGTCGCTAAAGGCTATGCTCAAACCTATGGTGTGGATTATTCTGACATGTTTTCGCCTGTTGCAAAGTTGGCATTTATTCGATTGTTTATTTCAATGGCCGCTACTCATCATTGGCATTTACATCAATATGATATCAAGAATGCTTTTCTTCATGGTAATCTTCAAGAGGAGGTGTATATGGAGCAACCTCTTAGTTTTGTTGCTCAGGAGGAGTCAAGGCGAGTTTGTCGTCTTCGAAAAGCTTTGTATGATTTAAAACAGAGTCCTTGGTTTGAAAAATTTAGTCACATTGTTGAAAAAGTTAATATGATGAAAAGCAAGTCTGACCATTCTGTGTTCTACAAGCAATCAGGAGCTAGCATCATTCTGTTAGTCGTCTATGTGGATGATATTGTTATCACCGGAAGTGATCCTACAGGAATCTCGTCTCTTAAATCTTTCATTCATACTCAGTTTCACACGAAAGACTTGGAAGTGCTAAAGTATTACTTGGGTGTTGAAGTTACAAGGTAAAAAAGGTATATTTCTATCTCAGAGAAAATATGTCCTCAACTGAGACAAGAAAATTGGGGGCAAAGCCTTGTAACGCTCCAATGACTCAGAACATGCACCTCGCAGGAGATGGGGAACTATTTGAACCTCCTGAGAGATATCGATTGGTTGGGAAATTGAATTACCTTACCGTGACTATATTGCATATTCGATTAGTATTGTCTTATGTCATCTCCAACCGTTCATCATCGGACAGCGCTAGAGCAAATTTTGTGTTACTTGAAGGGAGCACCCAGACAGGGTATCTATCGTATATGAAAATCATCAGCACACTCATATTGAATGTTTTTCATATGCAGATTGGGCTGGTTCCAAGATGGATAGAAGATCTACTTCATGTTATTGTATCTTTGTTGGAGAAAATTTAGTCTCATGGAAGAGTAAGAAACAAAACGTTGTGTCACGATCCAGTGAAGAGTCAGAATATAAGACTATGGCACAATCTGTGTGCGAGATAATATGGATATATCCATAATTTAAAATTTTGAGCAGTGCCGGAGTTTCGGTCCCAGACCCAAATGATACGATTTCGGTATCGTGTTGTACCAATAGGGTAGTTTTTAAATTTTTAAATATAAATACTAGACAAAAACAAGTACATAGATTTTTCTTTAAAAAAAATTGATATATCAATAACTCGAATTAAAATCGATACATCATAATATATTACCTTACTAATACGAAAAAGAGTGACATGAATCAGATGAAAGCATTGGTTCTTGCAACATTCAGTTAAATCAACTTCATAATTTTACAACACCCAGATTAAATAATTAATAGATATAATTTGCAAGATTCTTTTAACAGTTTCATAATAATCTCATAAATTTTTTCTTATTTTTTACATTTTTTAATTTTATTTAATATAAAAAATAATAACTAAAATAATAATTTATATATAATAATTATTTAAATTATTTATTAGTTCATTTAATTAATTATTGATTTATATAATTTTGTTTATAAATATTCAATATAATATATTTATTAAATACTATAATTTATATATATATAATTTATATTACTTTCTAAAATCAAATTTATTTTAAAAACTCAAATTTATTTTAATTACTAATTTTTTCGAATTATTTATAAAATTTTAAAATTATTTATAATTTTTAAAATTATTTTAAAATTTTAAATATTTTTTTAAAAAAAATTTAAACTATTTTAATTTATAAAATTAATTTAAAATAATTACCATTTAAATAATAATACATTATATATTTATATATATAAATAATATATTTTATAAAAATTTGATATAATACTGTTATAATAAATATAGCCGTTATTATATATATATTATTTAAATATAATGATTTTAATTAAAACCGTTATATTGAATTTTTAATAAAACCTTGTTCACTATTCACTTCTCACGAGAATCGCGATTCCGCTTTCGCGATTCGGACATCTCCGCCCTCTCCTCTACTCGCGATTCGACCGCCGCCGACATCTCTTCTCTACTTCTAATTGAAATTACTATAGTACCTGACTATCTGAAGAAGTGTGGTCGCTGCCTTGTCGCCGCTACTGAACTTTCGTCGGTTGTCCTTGCCGATTGCCTTTACTGACCTAATCTCTCGCGATGCTTCCAGGTGTATTCATCGTTTATATAGCTTTTTTTCATGATTAATATGATCTTGTGATCTATAGAAGAAATCGAATCGAATCGATTCTTTCTGTCACGTACTGTGCCGCAACTCGACACACACGAAGACGCACGCGATGGCACATGCGAAATTCTCGCGTGCGTGCTGTGCCGGTGGGGTGCCAATGCCGGTCCCACGTCGGAACGATAAAAATTGTGAGTTTCGGACGGAACGGTTCGACATTTTAAACTATAGATATATCAACTCTTAACTAAAGTAGGACTTAAAATTTCAATACCAGCTAAACTGTGGTGTGATAACAAGCTGCTCTTCATATTGCATCGAATCCAGTGTTTCATGAGCGAACTAAGCACATTGAAATTGATTGTCATTTTGTTGGTGAGAAAATTCAACAAAGCTTGATTTCTACAATATATGTGAAGACTAGAGAACAACTCGGGGACATCTTCACAAAAGCTTTAAATGGGATTTGAGTTGATTATCTTTATAACAAGTTGGGTATGATTAATATCTATGCTCCAACTTGAGGGGGAATATTATCGAGATATATTAGTTACTATATTTGTATATATTAGTTATCATATTATCCATATATATTTGTCAATTAAGTTAATTGTCAATTAGCCTAATTATAGTTTCCTAAAATAGATCCCTGGTTTGTATATAAATATATCCCACTATTCAATAAAGAGTATGTATTCTTTTTATCTCATGTAACACTTTGTAATACGAGGAATCAAATGATTTTGAAACAGTAATCTTCATTTAACACAAGAAATTTAGCATGTCTTGCAGCATTAATTGATAAGCAATAAAACCAACCTGGAGTAAGCTCAAAACTTGTTCATTTTGCAAACGAGCAATCCTTGCTGGTGACTTCCAAACAAGGAGTAATGTATCAAATACAATCCGATTTGCATGCAGCCAATCTGGCATCAACTTGACTAGAGTCGAAATAAGCTCCAGTCCATGAAAATAAACATCGGAGTACACAGGTAAAGATGGATTAGTAGAACTGTCTGAAGTAAGACCTTCATTGGTAATTGAAGAGGCTGAAGATTGAGTAATAGTCCCATCTGAATGCTGAATAAATTGGGGAAAAGCATTCCCAAGTATCTTATGTGGTAACTTAGCAAGTTCTTCTCTTAAAGGTTGTCCAATATCTGAACAGATTATATACATAAACCTAAAAGAGAAGATCTGATTAGGAGTTTATCATCTGCTAAAATTTGTTAAGAAAAAAACATCTTAAACTATATTAATTGCACCAGCAGCTGCTAACCTTCTGAAATATTTTGGATTTCTTAATTTGTCAAGGAAATAATCCACAGCATCTGTTGCATAACGGTTCAAATACTTGGCAAGAGGAAGCCGATATGGACTGTTAATTTCACTATAAATATGCCCTGGAGGAAGTGCTCCTTCCAAATCAACAATTATAGTTACAAGTTCATCTAGGAATTTCCCTGCAGCCTGAGGGAGGAGATGGAAGAGCTCAATCATGGCTGCAAAATGAAAATTTTGTAGTTAATCAAGCCAGATCAGAGTGCGAGAAATACCAATAACTACAAATCATAAGAGTACCTGCTGCAACCTTTGGCTCATCCCCAGCTTTCCAGGACTTCTGAGTTTGAGCAAGCTTTTCTGGTTCGAGCCATTTCCTTAAGTGATCCAATAACTTGACACCCAACTGGATATTGAACCAATTCGACAGAAGTTCAAGAAGGCGGGCTAGACCTTGTAATAAAGGCATAGTAAGGCTTTTCGTATGTGCCAAATTAACCAATATAGGTCTCAAGCTGCCCTGAAGAAGTTCCTTAGGCAATCTTTGTTGTTGAACAACCTAAAACCAAAGTTTACAGAGGCAACATTACAACCCCATACAATCAGAATAAACATCGATTTCCTTTTCTTGAAAAGAATCAATTTAAAATCACTTAACTAAAATGTCAATATGGTGATTAGAGTTGAAGTACCTGACGAAGCCCTTCCTTTGCAACAGACACAATCTCCAGCGTCCGACAAGTCAGAGACTTAAAAAACATAGTAATGATTTTAGCGCGCAACTCTGTATGATTAGGAGTTTTGAGATCTGCCCAAGCCATTGCAGTGCAAAGAAGCTCAATGCATGCTGTACGGAGCTTGTTTAATGTGGTGACCACCTTAGGGTTCAAAGGTTTTGCAACCCACACGGTCTCATCAGCCTCAGCGATTTGCAATGCTTCTTGCAAAAAGTTCACTAATTCTGGGGTTAATTTGAGAAGAGGAGGTCTTAATGCAAGGCAAAAGTTTAAAGCAGAAACTGTTCCAACCTATCAGAGGAGGTAAGAAATCAATATGATTAAGTCAAACAAGAAAATATTTTAGCTAGCGACAAGTACACAACCTGTTGCTCAACATTTTTGGTACGAAGTGGCCTTATTATTAGAGGCTGGAGAAGAGGTGGATAAAGAGGCTCAAGCAACTCCGAAACCTCACTGCCAGTCCTGCTAGCTAAAAGAGCCAAGCATGACTGTACAGTCTTTCTAACAACAATAGATGCATTTGGGTTGAAAAGCTCCAAGGCAAGAAATTCAACCACTCCCTGAAAACTTTGTCGGCGGTTGTCATTATTTGCTTCATCAACATTATTTACTGCACGTAGAACTTGGGTGAGGACCTGGCTTGTCTCTTCCTGCTCTTTATTAGCATGAACTGGCAACCTTTTCAGAACATAGATAAGGCCCCGCACTATTTTCACTTGGAAAATGCATAAAGTCTCAACAGAGACTTTGCCAACTAAAGACCCAAGTCCCATGACACCTCCAACTTGAGCTTGCCAAGTGCTTCCATAACAACAATGCAAAAGGCGTGGCAAAAGTTGCTCAAACACAGGTACTCGAACACTTGGAGGTGGTGAATACACAGGATTCAAGGATGGACTTGAGACCATCATTGGAGTACCAGGACCACCTCTTGAATTTAGTATGCCATTATGCTTGGCACATGCAAGAAAAAGAAGTGTTTCAGCAAACACAGTTAGGGCAATTAGAGCAGCCTTGGCATGCAGCCTGTTTTCACTAGCAAGAACTTCCACTAATGCATCCAAAAAGATTAGAGGATCCAACTCCTTGAGATTGGAATTACTAACTCTTGATCTGGAATTCATGCTACTGCTTGATGATATCATGGAACCAACATGCTGCCCCGGCATCACAGATAAATTGAATGAAGAGCTTTCCACATGAAAAAGCAGCGCGAAATGACGACAAATATCACCAAGAAATTCATTTTTTTCATCTTGGAGCTCAGGATCAGCACTAGCAGCAACAATTGTCGTAAGTAACGTCTTAAAGATAGATTTCTCAGCCATAAGCTGAGTCTTTGTCTTCACACCAAGATCAACCTAAAGTTGAAGAGTCCTTAGTCATTGGATCATTCATATTAGAGGACACAATATACAGTTAATCACAAGGTAAAGCAAGGAGCGTGTTCTTAACTCTTAATTTATTTTAGCTTAAGGTACTTAAGAGAACAAAAATCTCATTAAAAAACAATATCAGAAAATCCATAGAATTCATCAATGTCAAGCTAAGGTTAGTCCTCTAGTACTCCGTTGGATATAATTTAAATGAAATTATAGCAATAATTATCCCTCTATATCACTATCAATATTAATACATCATAAATCATTTTTAGTTTTTAACTATGTTAAATAGAGTTTTTATCTCCATCAATGTCGACTATCATTTGGGTTGGGCCACTAGTGACCCAACACAGATTGGATTGTTGGATTGTGCTTGGCAAAACCTAGACAAAATGGTTTGTAGCAGGCCCAACATTAATCCAATGGTCGAACTAAGCACAGAAGTCGTGGCTTGCAAGCCGAGGCCTACATAACCAATGGGCGGGAGTCTGACCCACCATATTTTTCTATAAAAACACTAATATTTGTTATTAATATTAAATATTTCTAATAGTATTTAAAAAAAAACATTTTGAATAGTATTTTTATTTTTTAGATTTTATTAATTTTTTAATAATTTAAAAAAATCAAATATCTAAATAAAAATATTGGATCCGATAGGCCAAGGCTAATGTCGGAGCCAGACCCAGTACGACCCGAATTGACCAAGTTGAACCCAACCAACCTAACACAAATCTTCATGAGCCAAAAGGGGCTTGATCTATTGCCACCTCTATTCACCCACAACTTTGATCAATTTTTTAACATGCTCATTTGATCTAAATTATCTTCTCATTTTATAACATGTTAGATCTACACATAATTGCTTCAGAATAGTAGTATTTGTCTTCTTTTTTATAACTACACATTCATCTTAATATCCAGATCTTTGTTACATTTATAGGACGGATCATGTTGTTTTATACAAAAAAAAAAGACTAAAGAACACACAATAATCAAGATTTTTAAAGCTTCTTTCCATTCCAACTATCCTTTTTTTTTGTTATTGACAATATATTTATCAAAATTTCCTTGTGATTATTGTTCCAGAATACATGCAACTCTTACACAAATTTCATGTCCATTCATTTTAAGTTTATAACTATTCGTTTGATTCTTTTTTACTGCATCTTATACAACTTTTATTCTATTTAAATAGAAACCTGGAGTTTGTAAAGAATCAATCCACAATTCAAGCTTAGAATTTATTTCTTTCACACTTTCATTAATTAGCATTATAACATCAGCAAATGATATAGAAGCAATACTTCATTCAAAATAAACCCTTAACCTCTTTTCATTGTTATAAAGAGAGAATTCCCTAAATTTTAAAGAATATAGAAGTAGATTAAAATGATAAAAAAAAACATTAAAGAACTAGGGGAAGCAGGAAACTTCAAACTAACCTTCATCTCTGAAGTCTCAGTACGACGCCTCGAAGGATCCACTGAAGAAACCATTTGGGTTCCAAGAAGACCAGCAGACACTCCCTCACCTGGTACATTTCCACGAAAATTGAGAAGTGATGCTAAACATGCTCTAACAAATTTCAAAGCCTGCTTCCTATAAAATGTTTCCATGCCACCATTGTTTTGTGTAACAGCAGCCACAGCAAGATATATGCACCGATCTAAAGGCACCAAAAATGGTGTAGAAGGCTCAAATGTAAGAATCAGACGAAGCCCATGTTCAGGATTCTCTTTGCACTCAAGAGCAAGAGGTTCTCTAAGAAAACGCCTATTTCTACCACCTAATTTACCAAGAAGTTGTAAGGCTTTTGTCCCCCACGGATAAGGTAGGGGTCTCAAGTGAGACCACAAAGCAAGTATAACCTCTGACAGAACATTTGCCATGCTAGGCTCCAAGAAATCAGGATTCAGACTGTCAATCCAGAATTCAAGAGTCCGGAGACCTAAACTTACAAGATCATCACTTCCTTTCAGAGCAAGAACAAGAGGTTTCATAAGACGCGGAATGTGCGGAAGCAAAGAACTTAAACGTGCAGGTAAGGTTAAGCAGAGTTCCAAGATAAGATCCCTCATGTCCTCACCAGTAGGTCCTTCAAGCATCAATAGCAACATATTTAGGCAAGGTTGCAAAGACGGAATAAGATCTCGTAGAAGGGTATCAAACTTTGCGCCATTCATTGACCGGAAAATATAACGAAGAAGATGCATATAGCCAAGAGGTTTGTCAACTTCAGTAGCATTCTTCATACAAACTTCCATTATGGGAGGTATATGAGGCTGAAGTATGCGTTCACTATCTGCAGGAGCCTTTGCAGCAGCCATAAACAAAAAACGAAAGAGTTGCAAAACAAGCTTAGCTGCAGGGGTATCTGGTTGCTTTAGAGCATCAAGTTTGCTATTAACAAGGAAATGAATTAAGACATCCATGAAGGGGCGAAGCACTTTAGGAGTTTGCAAGAGCGTAGAAAATATGTGAAGCAACTGAGTGTTGGTTATCATGCACTCAAAAAGTTCTGGCATGCATAGGGAAAATATATCCATGAGGTCTCTAGGTTCCATTATAGCTAGAATCTGTGAGAAATGCTGTAACATTTCCCTTTCCTCATCCTTTTCCTTGTACAGTGCCAAACAGTGAACTCCACTCTTCAGAACCCCAGTTGCCTTCCTAACCTATTTCAACAAAAAATCAAGATAAAGACAAGAAACCAAAAGAATACACAACTTGAAATACCTCATCTTCCCGCATCCCTTTAAATGTTTGAGAAAGGGACACATTAGTTGATGGGGAGGCCTGCATTTGTTGTTGAACACCATGTGATGATGATGAAACCTACATGAAAAGATGAGATCACAATCTCAATAAAAAAATCTGATTAGATTCTACAGTTGCAGTAAAAATATCTAAACCTGTGAGCGTGGCATATGAGCATTTGTGATGCTCCAAATTATAGTCTTCATTCCTGCATAATTTATCAGCTAATCAGTACCATCCATCATTACAGAGTAGTAAAATCTGAATTGGGAAAGGAAATAAACCTCACTAGTGTATCATGATTGAAAAGCTTAAAAATAGATGTGTATTGATGTGAAATAGTGACACTAGATCATAGCAGATTCGAATATGCTCCAGGGATCATTTTCTGATATTCAGCTCTGCTTTAAGTGAAAGATCACTAGTAATATACACCGCCAAATATTCTCTTCATTTTCTTAATTAAGGTTCTGTATGCTTCATTCATCTACACTAATATAATTGGCTAAAAGTGATTTGCATAGGTCTTTTGAGCACTACAAGCAATAGTCATAAGCTTGCCCTGTTCACACTTAACTGATTGTTAACCATTAAAGCATTTTTTTTTTAATTTGTAGCAACCCCTTGTATTTATCCAACAACATGACAGCAATATCTTTATGAAATAATGTTTCGCAATAAAGAAATTCACAATTTACATATCGATCAGACAATGCATTTAGGAATCATCTGGGAATGTCTGAAAGATTGGAAATGACTTTAGAATCCCAGAAAATTGTCCTCCTTCTCCAATGGGGGATCGCCAATGAGGACAGTGGAAGGAGGCACATTGACAAGGGTGAAGAGTGGAGAGGGTTCACTAACAAAGGGAAGTGCCCAAAAGACAAAGTGGAGGCGGATAGGTATTTGCTGATCCATGAGGAGAGTAGGAAGGTAGAGGAAAGAGAGGGGGGGCTGCCAACAAGGGCAGAAACATGCAGACAGGTGGAAAAAAATGACTTCCATTTATTTTGAGAGGAAGTCATTTTTCCTTCAAAATGTATAGGAACTTATTTTCCACCAAAATGCTCATATTAATTTTTCATATACTTCGTACCAAATATCATTGTTTCTGCAAAGTATTATCCATAAAAAAGTATTTTACATGAAACAAAATTCTCGCATAGTGAAATCCATCAAAATTAGCATACAGTATCTTCTGATCTTAATTGAGAATAATTAGACAAGAAATCAAAATAGTGGCTGACCTCTATTTGTAATGAATATGATTCTTATTAATTCACTATTCTTCGTTCCAATTAAATTCATTTTCTATCGTATTAGTAGATTGATTGTGCCAATTACATAGAAGGAGGTTACAAACGATCCCTATGGTGAAGTATATGTTAAACACAACTCTTGTACGAATACTGGACCCAAGAAAGTAAAGCCCGTTAAAAACATGGTCCCACTTTATAGTTTATACTAATCATAATTTTACTATTACGGTCCATAAGTTTCTCCAAACACAAAATGTAATGAAAAAGAATAATAATAACGGATTCCTGTAGTGCATTACATCAAGAGTTTTATGTTCAATTTAAATTCTCTTTCCATAAAAAAAGGCAGTCCCTCGAAGCTCCCCCTCCAATGAGGAATCCCAAAAAAGGGGTCGGACCACATTGGAAAGCTCTAAAACTGATATTTCAAATGAAATATGGAAGAATATATGAAACATGAGACATTTAACTATTATTAAATTCAAGAATCTAGGTGTATTGTCAGTACCCATCACCAATGTTTTAATTAAATTTTTGTAATCACTGACTTCTTTGGCATATTCCAATGGAGTCTGAAAGTTAAGAACAGCCTGCAAAAAGAAGCAAAAATCAGATTAATAATACATAAGGATAACCAAATCAAGTAGTAAGAATATATTGACCGATTACAAAGTCCAACAAATTATGGAAAGAATGAACGAAAAGAATAGGTATGAAATGCAATGCCTCAAAGCAGAACTAGAAAGCAGAAACTGTCATTTTTGGAGCAGCCAGAAATATATAGTTAAGCGCTGTCAAGTTTTGTTACTTCAAAGCTTCTCAGGTTAACATCTAAAAGCAGTTGTTTGACCCATACTTTGACAAAGATAACTACAAAATGTTTCTTGGTATATGAAGCAAATGAATCGAGCAAACTGAAGTAAAATTCCAACAAAGTAGCATAATTATAGAAAAAACCACAAGAAAAATGGATAAAAATAAAACTTAACTCAAGTTGATATTTTCAAAACAGGAAGTTGATAGAAGAGCATCATGGAGTTTTAAAGAAAAAAATATTTCAGTACCTGAATGGGAACTTCAAGTTTTGACCTCAAGGAAGAATACTCAGTTCCTTCCTCACCATCTTCCAAGAGCTGCAGCAGTGTGCAAAATTGAAGGAACAAGAAGATAAAATTAAATGAGAAAAACGTGACAAAGTAATGCAATACAAGGAACATGCAGACATAATAACACGTGGACAAAAAGAAACACTTGAATGTGCGAGTACCACAGAAGATTGAAGTACGCAAGCACAATCGAGCAGAGCAATTACATGGGGAGTAGAAATAGCAAAACAAACAGATTTATGAAAACAATAATAAGTTCTGCTCTTCTGCACCGTGACTACTTGGGGACTGCTTAGATCTTGTACCTTCCTAAAGGTTTATGCAGGGTGTATCATTAGT
Source organism: Hedychium gardnerianum (assembly GCA_038050645.1). Taxonomy (NCBI): domain Eukaryota; kingdom Viridiplantae; phylum Streptophyta; class Magnoliopsida; order Zingiberales; family Zingiberaceae; genus Hedychium; species Hedychium gardnerianum. Next base: position 3,427,994 of record JBBUKS010000054.1, on the reverse strand, counting down.
ATTTTAGAAATCCCATATTATTTGAATCACTTTTAATGTTATGTAGAGTTTCTTTGATCCTCTACTCACACGCACCTTTCAATACAGCTACTAAGCAATTTATTAGTGAACAAGAAATTTGAAATCAAAAAATTAGTATAAGAACAAGACTCCATTATGAACTCTGTCACTGCATTACTGCAGAACCATGGTCATGTTACGCCTGTTATACACCTGCCCCAATAAGACACCACTACGAACACCACCGAAATGGAAAGAGAAACTCTCCTAAGTGGAACAACATGGAAATCAAAATAACATGAGGATTGCAATTTCCCAAGTCTTCCCTTCAGATATTGTCACTTATGTATAAGCATATAAGTGTGCGTCATTGTAATCTAGATTGGAAAAGAGACATACATAATAAACAATAGCAAGAAATAAGGCAGATGCAACAAACTGCATCAGAACCTAGTCTTGGCATTGCTGATAAATGCATAAATTAAAACAGAAAGTACATGCACCAGGAAGAGATTTCAAGATCTTATAACCATGGTAGTAAGATTGCAATCCAAACCTTACGATCTTAAAATCTTATGATTCAAATTGACCTAAGAAATTCCAATAAGGATCTAAATTGGATTAGAATCTTGCAAACTTATGGACCCATCCTATGTCTCCTTCTCATGCCTGCATAGAATTTCAACCCCAAAAACCTTAACCACAAAGAAAATGTTTTACATAATGTTAGATATCTTCTTAAAATTTAACAGTGTTATAACAATTTGTTGGTTCATATAATTCGAGAAAGTTTTAATTAAGTGGTGGAAGTTAAAGGATGGAAACAAAGCATATTTAAGAAGAATGTAGGTACAAGTATTAGGAGAAATACATGATGACTCAAATATAACATGGGATAAAATAGTATTAAAATTAAAAATGATAGCCAAGAGCATATTCGTAAGTCAAAAGGATGTGCACCACCAAGAAAATAATCTTGGTGGTGAAACGAGAAGCACAAGAGAAAATAAAAACAAACAAATGACCTATAATTTATACACCTGTAATAACAGAAGAAACTTTTTAAAAAAAATGCAATAGCCAAGAAAAAGGCCAAAAAAAAGTGATGAGTAAAGCGAAGAATTAAACTTTTGCATGTTTGTATCGACATTTGGATACAAAAGGAGAAAGAAACATCTATACAATACCTAAAGTGAAAGAAAGAAAGACAAGAAATCTTATTCAAATAAGATGCATTAAAGATGAATACAATAGGGTATTAGTGAATGATGAGAAAATAAAAGAAGAATGAAAGAGGTATTTTCATCAACCTTTTAATCTACTTAACTTAAGCAATTTAAGTAAGTTATTCAATCTGATATTGAAAATAAAAAAATATCCGATTAGTGAAGGGTAAGTACTCTAGTCTCCTTATATAAAAACAAAAGAGACGTACAAACTTGTACCAATTATAGAGATATTAAGCTAATGAGTCATACCATGAAATTTTGAAAATGAGTAATAGAAAAAAGACTAAGGCAGATACCACGGTGATCGAAAATCAATTTGGATTCATACGTAGAAGGTTGGTAATAAAAGTTATACATCTGTTACTGATTGAAAAAGTATTAGAAACAAAAACAAAATTTACACAGTATTGGTTAATGTAGAAAAAGCTTATGACAGAATCTAAAATTATATTAAAAATTCTAGAAAAGAAAGGTGTTAGCGTATATTGAAATTATATATAAGGATGTAATAATAAGAGTGAAGACTTCATGTGGATTAATCAAAACATTTTCTATAAAGATAAGATCACGTTAAGATCAGTTCTAAATCTCTACCTTTTTACACTGATCATAATGAATTCACTAAAGACATCTAAGGCACGTCACATGGTGTATGTTGCTTGCAAATGATATTATTTTGGTAAATGAGACACGTGAAAGAGTAAATATTAAACTCGCGAAAAACACTTAGGCTAAGTGGTGTAAAGAAAAAAATATATGAAATTTAAATTTAGAAATATTAAATGTAATAAAGCAATTATTAAGATAAGAGATGATAAGTTATTTGTAACTAAGAGCTTTAAGTATTTAGGATCATTTTTACAAGCTTATACATAGAATACAAGCAAGATGATTAAAATAGAGAAGAGTGTAATCGTAAAGTACCTCTAAAACTTAAAGGAAAGTTCTACAAAATAACGATTAGATCTGCTATGTTATATGAACTAAATGTCTGACTCGAATACACGAGCAGAAGATGAAAGTCACAGAGATGAAAATGTTAGGATAGATATGCAGACATATGAAAATAAGCAATATAAGAAATGAGAATATTATAGAGAAGATCAAGGTTGCACCTATCGAGGCCAAACTACTCCGGGAGACACATTTAAGATGGTACGAGAATATCAATAAATGTTCAAGTTAGACGATGTGAAACTATGACAAATATATACATTAAACGAGAAGAGGAATATCAAAGAAAACTTGATTAGCAACGATAAAATAAAATAAAATTTATTTAATATAAATAATGATATAGTAAGAGTAGAGTCTAATGGTGTAAGGGACATATAGTTGACCTCACATAGATTGTTGTTATATAATTTGAGAAAGTTTTAAATTAAATAAGATTCTTATAACTCCTAATTAGAAGAATACTTTTTAATTATTATGATTAACTTATAAAAGTTGCTACTAGCCATGTAAAGATGGAAGACTTTATGAATTGTATTTTATTTTTCATATATTTTACTATATGAATAATTTTTTGTTAAGCTTTCCGATATAGGAATAATAATATTCAAAAGTCCAAACTATTCAATGCACTATTAAATATTAAACCTTAATGCATATGATGTATTACAAATGTCAAATATAGTTCTAACATATTTTAATTAAATGGTAGGATTTTTTGATACTACACTCTGATCTTCAAATATTAACCCAACGGTCTCTTTTTGTTCTTGATCCTGACAAACTTGTATATAACAAAATATTATTTATCACCTACAACAACATACTACAATCAACTTTATCGAGAGATAATAGAAACAAACATAAAAGGAAATAAAAAAAAAACTAAAATCCACATACAATACAAAGTTGCATATATTAGTATAACCATATGTAACACATTAGAGGTAGGTATGAATCAACAAAAAGTCGATGTACCTGAGGTACAATGCGTTTAAAGGTCACAAATTTCCCAACAAAAGTGTCCAATATGCGACCCTAAATATTAAACAACAATAATAAACATAAAATAAAGAAACATGATATGAGGCGCATGAAAAATAATGTTTTTATACAAGACAATAAACGGATGAAAACCATGAGAATTCGTACCAATAGAGCTCGTGCTTCACCCATGCTCTGAAGGTCAACTCCTTTGTCATATATTGGCTCCACCTAAGGCGCAAAGTAATTACAAATATATGTATTGCATTAAAGTGTTTTCAGATTATTCAAAAATATATACAGAAATATACAAGCATTTAAGTTGATTCAATTTGTATCAAGGAAAAAAAAATCTAACCAGATTAAGCATCAAACGAGCACAGGTAGTGTGAATGACAATGGTTAAAGATGAGTCATGCATATTTCTTGAGAACAAATAGATAATACGCGACAACTGCATGAAAGCAATATCAAGTTAGTATCGAGGGAAAATATAAAACAAAATGACATAATATATTTGACTAGTCAAACAAATTGAAGAGATGAAAAAATTGATGCACAATGATATCTTATGGCATGTTTCCTAAAGGGAAGGAAAATAGCAAGATAGAAAAAATTTCCTAGCTGCACTTTTTCTCCGTTTCCTTTGAACGAAAAAGTTGGAGGGAAGGAAAATACTATGATTTGAAATCTTGTACTGTGTTGGACGAAACAATTGAAACATAATATAAATAAGTTAACAAAATTAATACCTCCTCTACCGTTGTAGATAAATATTATGTCAAACAATCTGCATATTGCAACACGGGTCAAGATAAATTAAGATAATGTTATTATCTTGATCATTATCTTTTTCTTTTTTTGGTTTATCTCCTTCCTCATTTCACCTCCAATTCGCCACTAATATCATATATCAAAATATTAGCATAATACAAAATCAATATCATTCTAATCAAAGACGAAAACTTCAACACGACCTGAATTTTGAACCTTGGAAAAGGCCAAGGATTTTTTTCAAATTTACTCTATATTGATTCTATCGGGATAAGACCTTATTGTTGTTGTTGTATTGATTCTATTTGATTTGGCCAAAAAAATCACAATGCATGTAGCTCAAATCCAAGATTAAAAAAATAAAATTTATTTTTATTTATGTTTTTTTTATTTTAGACAAATAAAATTTTAAAATATTTTCATCTCTTCCATTAAAGGAAAATATTTCTCTCGTAAATAGTTTTTTCCTACTTTTTTCTTTCCCTATCTATTTCTTTCCTTTATAGAAAAAGAGACCTTAGTATAAACATGAAGTACTACATGTTACATCATATTTGTCTAATATTCACAATAAAGAGAAAAAAAATATCTCATAAATGAACATGTGCAAAATGAGAACTTTGATTGGTTAATAAGACAATTACCCATGCCAAGTACTCCTTAATCAAAACCAAATATTTTTACTCTCACCCTAAGATCCAGCAAGAACAACAATGAATCCCTGTTTTACATTGTTTCCAAATATCCTGCATCCCAACATAATAATGGACAATAGAACAAAAATTGTCATTTATAATGGGCATATATTAAATAAAGTATTTCACCATGCCATAGCTATTAGAGTGTGGATGTTGTGGACTGATTAAATATCATATGCATCCTTTCTCGATTCCAGCAGCACAAAGCCATATCAACTTTAAGTTAGCACAACTAGACTTAATTGGGTTCTACTACAGATAGTATATCCAGCATCTTTGGTCTCATTCATTTAGACTCCAGGCCTAATCAAGAAACACATCAATGCTATTAGCTTATCACTGACAACATTGTCATATGCCATTAGATATTATTAAGTATAAATCATCATCATCATCCAGGCATGCGTTGTGCGGGTGCCAACTATTCGTCAGCTGCATGAATGTATCATATTCCTCCACTAAACTCCATGCAATGCTTATTTAAGAATATCAACATAAATGTATGTCAGACATTGTATTAAACTATTAGGTATTATTACCATTTAAACTATGAAACCTTTAATAACCAATTATGACTGAGGTAATTCTAATTATGTTGCTCCAAAGAGAAGATATCCATCAATGACTGTTTGTCCTATTCAGATTAAAAACAGAATCAGATCCATAGCAATAGCGAATTGTTATTCTACAAATACTTTTATGTATGTACAGCATACCCTATGATATATATAAGAGTATCAATGATATTCTTAGATATTATACTTATTTATCAATAATATCAAATTATTGAAAATATCAGATTAATAATACTAAATGATATTATAATATTTAAAAATAATGCAGATTATCAAATATAAAATAGGTGCAGCAGCTGGAGAAGAAAAAGCCAAAGGTCTAGGCAGTTGACCCAGCGTGAGTGCTCATGCACTTCAACAGCTTGCAAGAGATGCAGAAGAGCATGAATACCTTGAACCAGGAGGGTCTCGCTGGCAACCCGTTGCCAACCCTACAAGTAAGAGTGTCAGAAGCGAAAGTGAAGGAGGCTAAGCTAAAACATGGTCAGATTGAGCATGTGAGTAATGAGTGTATGCTTCTAGAGGACAAGAGATCAGTGTTGCCAGTGCACAAGAGGAAGAAGGATCCAACAGAGATGGCAAATGCAATGCATAGTTATAAATAAGTAGCCCAGTGCATGGAGTTCCTGCCAGCGCGGGGTCCTGGGGAAAGATCTGCCTTACCCAACATTGCAAGAGACTATTTCCATATGCAATGCATAGTTAAACAAAAAAAAAAGGTCTGCACTGACTAAATGGAAACTAAAAAAACATAAATACCATTTGGAAATTGGCTCAAATGTTAAACAAGAAAAGGTCTGCACTGACTAAATGGAAACTAATGTCCTCTTTCGAGAAAGATAAGTTTGTTCTCATTCTGTTATGTCACATTAGCTTCAAAAGTGAATGAAGATTGCAGAACTAAAAGTCCTTCTCATCTCGTTTAGCCAGGTTATTCTTTAAGAAAGTCGTTAGATTACATGAGTTCCCGCATGGAAATGTTAAATTTATTAGCTACTTCTGGAATATTCCATAATAATAATTTGAAACCCAACTTAAGTTTTTGTCTACATTTTATCCACGGATTGTCGTAGTCAAAAAAACTTGCTTAGCTGCCTAATGGGAGAAAACCCAGTGATTTGATAAGAATTTTGCCCATTGCTAAATTTGCCTGCAACAACTCTATAAATCAGTCTACAGAAAGCAGTTATCAGCTTGATAAATGTGCTTCTAACTTGATAAATGTAAGCCTTATTCCATACTTATCCTACGATGGCTTAATTAGCCTCCTTTTATCTTCCTTTTCAGCCCAACAGATTGCTAACTGCCATCAGGATGCGTGCTGCAGATAAAACCTACTAAAAGCGAAAATGGTCAAGTACACTTGTAGCTTTGTGCTGAAATCACCAAGCTATTAAAAGGTGCCCTTAGGCAGTCAGCTAATCGCTTAGCACCTAAGTGGGGTTTAGAAGGTCCGCATTAAAATAATATTAGAATAGGAAAGAGAATATATTAAATTAAGAATGACTAAATATTAATATAAATAAATATATAATTGCAATTTTACAAAAAAAAATGGTTTGCAATTCCTAAACAAGAAATAGATTAAATGGTGAAAATATAACAATGAATGAGAAAAAAGAGTCAAAAGAAGAGGAACACCACAACAAGCGAAAAGAAGGAAGAAAAGATGGTCAAAAACCAGTTAAAGGCGCTCACATTAGGTGAAAAAGGAAACGCAAGAATTGCATGGAACAGAAGAGTCATGCATACAAAGGGTGTCAGTTGGCTAATGCGAAGAAATAATGTTAGTTTCTAATATCAAATAAGGCAACAACTTATATATGAACAATTTTTTTCTTTAGGCCCACTTAAGCCATATATGTGGACCATATGAGCCACGTTTTAAAAGGATCACCTAGCAACTAGATAAAGTGGTCACTTGTTGAAGCTGCCTAGGCAGCCCGCCTTTTAAAACAGTGAAAAACACAATATTGGTTCATAGTATATGAATAAGATTGCTCTAGCATATACACCAGAAGCAATCTTAAAACCCATGTGTTAAATTTTTCTGCTAATTATGGAGGCAACAAAGGAATTGTACTACAACTGCAATTTAGAGTTTATTTAACATATACAATAACAACCGAGTCTTATCCCACTAGATGGGATCCGTTATATAAATCATTCTACATCATTGGACTATATCTCCTACTATATCATCATCTATATTTAAATAAATTTTATCATATTTATTGGTCATCGAAGTACATGTTCGTACCATCTTAAATGTATCTCCCGAAGTTCTCTCAATAGGTGCACCTCAACTTTCTCTCAAATGTTCTCATTTCTTATCTTATCCATCCTCATATGTCCGCACATCCACTACAACATCTTCGTTTCTCTAACTCTCATGTCATCTTCTACTTGTGTGCTCGAGTTATAGTCCAACATCCAATTCCATATAACATAGCATGTCTAACCGTTATTTATAAAATTATACTTTACGATTACAAAGAACACGCTCTCCTCCATTTTAATCATCCTTGTATTTTATATAAGACGTCTCTCAACCCTTCTATCCATTTGTAAAAATTATCCTAAATACTTAAAGTCACTCTCAGTACAACTCATCATCTCCTATCTTAACAATTATCTCATTACATTAATATTACTAAACTTAAATTTTATATATTCTATCTTAACTCTACTAAGCCTAAAAACCTTTCACTTCCACTATTTTCCGCTAAGATTTGAATTTAGCATTTACTTTTTTGTCTTATCTACTAAAACAATATCATCTGCAAACAACATGCAATATCGTGATGTGTCTCAGATGTGCCTAGTGAATTCGTTCATTAGTGTAAAAAAGATAGGGATTTAAAGTTGATCCTTATAACTCTATCTTTATAGAAAACATTTCAGTTAATCTATCTGAAGTCTTCACTCTTGTCATTAATTACATCCTTATACGTATCCTTAATTATTTCAAGATACGCTGAGCTAACACTCGTAAGCTTTTTATAGATTGGCCAATACTATGTATAAGTTTTATTTTTGTTCCTAATACTTTTCAATTAGTTGCTTGAGGAAATAATAACTTTTATTATCAACCTTCTACGCATAAATCTAAATTGATTTTCTATTACTCTTTACCAAAATTTCATGGTATGATTCATTAGCTTAATACCCTATATTTTGCACAATTTTGTACGTCTCTTTTTTATATAGTGGAACTAGAGTACTTACCCTCCACTAATTAGATTTTTTTCGTTTTCAATATAATAACTTCATAAGTCATTTAATATCTTTCTTCCCTAGGCACTTCCATACTTCTATCAGAATATTATCTGATTCAACTATTTTTCTATTTTGCATCTCATTTAAAGATGGTTCTACTTTTAAAGTTTGAATTTCTATGATAAAATTTAAATTTATATACTCCTCTAACATACTTAAATTACTTAAGCTAAGTTAGTCACATAAACTTTTATTAAAAAGTTGATAAAAATATCAATTCCAGCCCTCTTTTATTTCCTCATCATTCACTAGTATTATATTGCATTCATTTTTAATGCATTTTTTTTGGATAAAATTTTGTGTCTTCTTCTCTTTCACTTTGGTTATTCTACAGATGTCTTTTTCTCCTTCTTTTGTATCCAATTGTAGTACCAAACTGATTCAACTACCAAATATAAAAAAGATTAGACTAAATAGTAACTAATGTCATCTAGGAAGGTTATACCTTTGCCTATCAAGATTGGAAATATGGTTCCACATTAAGATTTCATTACCCACCCAAATGAGACACTATCCTATCGTACCAAGCATGTTGTCACAAGCACCAAGGAGGATAAGAGAAGTGGAACAAGATTCAGAATATGAATAAAGCAAAGTGAGGGACTTGACTTACCTCGTCATCACAAAAACCCTAACCATGCGTCAAGGAAGTAATTATCACAACATTATAAAGAAGTCATTGTCGCTAATGAAGGTATCAAGAATCATGGAGAAGGAATATGTTATCGTTGAGCTCATCGAGGAAGGATTGAAAACACGAATCATTGTCATTTACGGAGGAAGTATTTCACATGTCAGTCATTGAAAGTGTTGGCAAAAGATAACAAGGTAGTTGTAGAGTACAACTAAGCGGAGGAGGAAGAGGAGTCACAACAAGCATTGCATTGTCTCTATCTTCAAATGTTTCATATCTCGAAGAGTTCTACTTGCATCAACACTGCCTTCACGTGTAATTGAGCCTCTTTTTTTTTTTTGATAATTCAAGTGTTTGAACTTTATCCGACTAATGTTGGAGGTAGACAACCTTCCAACCTAGTTTGCCTACCGAATAAATCCAGAGCATAGCTTATGCACACTCAGAGATCGACCTCTAAGATATTCATCTCATTTGGGATTTGGTACTCTTATTTGTTCTTCTGAGTGTTGTATCACTACACCACACCCATAGGAGCGCGCAGAACATAATTTGTTTGTCTGTATTCCATTGCATGCGGCAATAGTTTCAAAAGTGAACAAAAATTGCAAAACAAATTTGATTAAAACCTCATGTAGTTGAGTTTTTCTTAGATTTATAATCGTTCTTTTCCAAATATAATACCAATTGTCCTTTAAATGATCGAGTTCACTTGAACTTGTGTGTTACATAATCTACTTTCATCAATCCTACACACTTATGTTTTGTGTTGCATCTTTACTTTTCTAAAATTTATCAAAATAAAAAATTAACTAATTCAAATTAAGAATATAACTTGAGGTTCAAGGCTTGTAGATGTTATCCCAAAGTTAGTTTAAATAATTTAAAATACTTTCTTAAATAAATAAGTTGGTTCATACTCCATACTTGGTTAGGCAAACCAATAGCATAAACCCTAGGTCGATATTTCGTCCTAGTCTAAGTGAATATAGTTTTCATCCTTAAATAGTAATGATAAATAATGAGTATTAGTTAAGTCTGAAGTTAACAATAGCTATTGCTCAAGTTAATAGTTAATAATAGAGGTGTAAATTGGGTTGTCACCCGCGTGACCCAGTCTAACACACTTAATGAGTTGAGTGCCAAACCACAACTCACAAGCCAAGTTTAGCCCAATGTTTTATTTATAAATTAATAATAATATTATAAGTATCAAATATTTTAAATAAATTTAATAAAAAGCTCAATTTTTAATAATATTATAGTTTTAAAAAAAATGTATTTTAGTATCAAGATTTAATTAATTAATTTTTTTTTAAAATGCTTTTAAAAAAATAAATAATAAATAATTTTTTAATTCAAATTATCAAGCCCACAAACCTAACCTGAAGCATGTGTTGAGAACACTAGCAACTCTTTCTAGGCCATGCCTGATATTGCTTGTGTGGAGCTAGGTTAGGTCAAGCACACATACATAAGTTGGTCAAAATGGGCCCTTTCATGCCCGTCTCAAGCATGGCACATTTACACTAGCTCAGCTCAAGCACAACACATTTACTCCTCTAGTTAATAACTTCACCTTTCCTAGGGCATGTTGGTAGTCCTTTCCAATCTTATCTTAGATACCAACTTCATCTCCAAGCATATCCCCTCCCCTTTGGCAGCTACTTCTCAGCCTCCACCTTGGCTTCAAACCCTATTATGTCACCAAATGGTATGGTAGGATTGTAGTAGTTGTGAGCATAGATTACAAGTCTGCATATCCACTCAAATTGTTGTCACTTTTAGAAGATTTTGGGTTGGTTTCAAATGAATATGAAATTCTAAGTGATTTAGGTGGATGTTCCAATTACGCAACCCAGATTGACAAATGTCGATTTTCAAAAGAATGAATAAAATAGTTAATAATTTTCACAATATTTTCTTGGAATTTACAATACTTCGTTTCAATAATATTCTAAATGTGAATTAAGCTTAAGTCGGCATTGATGAGGATTTTAGGTAGCTCTAGTAAATTGATAGAATTATATCTCTCTTTGAATAATCAAGTGATCTAGTTAAGTTAAAATTGTTCAAAAATCAATTGCAAAGTTATAGCATAGAACTGCAGTAAGTAATATTAATCAATGTCCATATGATCTTCAAAACCAATAAATTTGTGTGCTCGCATGGAAATTTAGTGATGGAACCTCCCTATAAAGGAAAATTTTGTCTGATGGCTATCCTTGTGTAGGTTATAATCTCTCTTATGGAGTTGCTCGTGCTGTCAATAGTTTGTGAAACAAATGGTTGTAATTGTAAAAGCTCCTGTCATAAAAATAACATTTACTAAATAGTTGCACTCTAATAACCTAATGGGAGAAAAATATGTATATCATATGGAATGCTAGCAAGAAGCCAGCAGAAAGATCCACATAATCAATCACTGAAAATGATTTAAGGAAGCTTGGGGCTTATATTGCTCATGAGTTGAGAAAGTGAGACGCACTCTATGGGGTTGAATCATTTGTTCTCAGAGCTGATAGAGCATTATGTTCTTAGATGACGCACTCTATGGGGTTGATCATTTGTTCTCAGAGCTCAGTGTAGAGCATTATGTTCTTAGATGACTGGTCGTAAATTTAAGTCCAATTTGCAGAGATTTGATTTATTCTAAATTAAATGGTGTAGAATGAAAGGGCTCGCTTGGACCATTGGGAGTAACAAACCCATTCACTCTCTATGCTACCTGTGGCTCTTAGGAAGTCAGAATAAGAGAGCACTCATTTGCTAATCAATCAAATAGTAGACCAAGTAGAAATATCCTTTTCCAACATTAAAGAAAATCAAAAGGTCCAATTTGAAACAAGTTTGAAAAAAGATGGGCAACTAGTATAATTCCCTATACTCAAGTGTGTCAATGTAAATAATTGTCCTGGAATATAAGGGCATGCAAAATTGGGGGATATTTGGAGAGGATATTTCTCCAAATATCCCCCATTGGAAGGGGAGAGGATAGGGATATTTAGAAATCACTGGGCAAAAAATTTTTTATTAAAAATTCAATGAACGTTAGCAACAATTAATTTGATTGAGAACGTTGCTAACGTTCAATTTTTGAAACATTAGGCAATGTTCATTTTTTTCTCTATATATATATATCATTTTTTTCATCCATCTTTCACACAAAAAAATCACTGCATACTAAAAATTTAGAAAGAAATGGATAAAATTTCCAATCATTATTTTGGGGATTTGTTCAACTCTCCAAATATCGACAAAAATTCAAGTGAAGAAAATTCTCGAGTTCGTCCTAATCTCCTCAATCCTCAATTTCCATTTCCCACCCAACACCCACCTAATTTTCAACCTTTTCCATACCCACCACCATATTATCATAGTTTTCAAAGTTATCCAAATTCTCTGAGTGGCGACTATCGAGCTTCATTTTATACATGTCCCCTGGAATATTGGCAGAGTAGTCAATATTTCATGCAAGCTCCATCTCATGAAATTAATCCGCTTCAATCACCGGGATTCATCGAGATGAGCTAGTGTTGATGCAAGTGACGGTGATAAAGGTATAGAAACACCTCATGCAATCCCTGATTCACAATTTCCTTCATTCTCATCTGAAATAGGACTTGACAAGATGATTCTCGATCAAGCAACTAAGACGGGCAACGAATCGGATGGAGATCATAGCAAGCGAACAGTGTGGACAGTAGCAGATGATAAGCTCTTTGCATCAGCCTACACAATCATGAGCGAAGATTCAGTAGTTGGTAATGCCTAGAAGAGTGGATCTTTTTGGAAACGGGTGGTGACATACTATAATACCCATCGAGATAAGAGAGCTAAAAGAGAATAAAGCAAAATCACATTGGGCTTCGGTGAAAAAGATAGTGAATAGATATAATGGAATCTATAATAAATGGTACAATCATCGACCAAGCAAATGGAGCGACGAGGATTTGATGGTGCGGGCTCATAACGAATACAAGAGTACTTTTAAATCTACTTTCTAATATGAACGTGTGTGGAGGATTGTAAAAGATAGTCCGATGTACGCTCCTCAATCCTTAGGGCGTCGGGCTGCAAACAAAGCAAGAACATCATAATCATTAGGTGCCATACTGACTCTTCTAATCCTAACACAATTGTTGATGTGAATGATAGAGAAGCTCGATCTCGTCCAATGGGATAGAAGGCAACAAAGAGGAAAGGCCAAGAAAGAGTAGGCCTAATTGATGAATTGAATCAGGTTGTGCAATAGTCAATAGCACATTTAGAAGAGTATAATATCAATGAGACAGTGGATCAACTCATCCAAGCACATCAACTCCTCGTAATGGACATACTAGGCATGACAGACGAATAGCTTCAAAACTATCTAGCGATATATGAATTTGTGAAACATTTGTATTCGTATATTATACTATTTTTAAAAAAAACAATTGTATGTATTATATTATACTGCTTCTGTTTTAATAAAATATTACTATAATTATATTGAATATTGTCCAAATATATAGATAAATATTAAATAAAAAACATTTATGGATAAATGATAGATGAAATATATTAAATTAAAAAATTGAAAAATATAATTAATTTTATTTAAATATAAAATTATATTTAAATTAATAAAATAATAGTGAGACCCATAAATATTTGGCTGGTGAGATATTTGATTATGAAATTTGGGATATTTGGGAGTGGGATATTTAATGGGTGGGACTCATAAATATTTGGTTAGTGAAATATTTGATTGTGGGATTTGGAATATTTGAGGAGTGGGATATTTGAATGATGATGTGGACATGGAAACCACAAATATTTGAGAGAAATATCCTCTCTTATTGTGGATGCTCTAAGGTGAACGCCTTAGGCAGATGAAAGCATGACAAAGAAAGTCAACTTTTTTTCATTAAATGCTTTCTTTATATTTTTACAGGAAGAAGAATTCTTATGTTTTGATATAATGAAGGGAAAAGCCTAGGGAAATAAATGAACTAGGGAAAAGAACTTGCAGAAAATGAATTGAGAAGATTTTCTTAATTTGTGATTCCTTGAAGGTAAAGAAAGGAGGAAAATTTTTAATTTTCTGAAATTGAATGCTTAAAACAGTTTTAAAAAATTTGAAGAATTTAAATTAAATTTAAAAAAAATAAAGGAAAAATCAGCTAGAAACTCAGTAGTAATGCTTCCACCAGATCTGGTTAGAAGTGAAATAGGGTGGCAGAGAAAATAGTTTAACAGACTGCTTCTCTGCATCCCGTTGTATCTCAGGTAGCTTTTCCATAGGCTCTTGTCTTTCTACACAGAAAACTAACTCTCACATAATTATAACTAGAACCTGCATCATGGTTTTTTAAGAATGATACCAAGGACAACAAATTAAATTGACTTGGAAGCCAAATTTACTTTTGATCTCCATAAAACTACTCAGTTTCAATTAACAAGGGATTTTGGGTTTTTATCAATCGGGGCTCTCCCCTCACCACCTCCATGAGAAATATTGTGATAAAAAAATAGAAAATACATTAACCAGAATATCAAAAGGAAATACAAGTTGAACTGATTAGCAAACCTGAGCAAGAGAAAGCTCCCCTCGAACATAGTGTACCATTTCTGCAAGAAGGCTATAAGCTAATGGTCTCAATGTCTCAATACAAACCCGTCCGATCCCAATTAAAACTCTAGCAATACAAAGCAGAGAAATAGTCAAAATTATTTCCTTACTATAATGAAGAAAATTGCAGATTTCATGAAAAGAGAGTTCAAGTTAAAAGCACCAAGAATATTGTATTTATCACCAACCCAAATCCAAAGAATAAGTAGGAAGATAGCTAAGTCTTGTCACCATCTTACCATCAATTCTTAAGGAAGAAGATAAAGATAATCTCTAACTCGCCTCCATGCTACATGACCAATGTACAACAAGTATCAGACACTGTTTGTTGGTTGTGTGAGTTATTGTTCTTATTGGTACTTCTTCTGATGATTTATTCACTTTTTAATTCTTATAGTGTACCAATCAGTAGGTTTGAGAAATTATGTCAAAGATTATCAATTGACAACTAGGTGATGTTTCGTTCAATAAAGAGATGCTTCATAGTGATATGAACTAGAAGATGGGTAATAATAAAAACAATCTCATTGCGACATAATTTAAAGCAGATCATGGATATAGAAGTTGATCTCACTGCATTCAGACTCTCGAACACAAATAATGAATAGAACTCATTTGACCAGTTGAATCAGAGATAACTGTGAGAATCAATGATAACATAAGCAGTGAGAAACGTGGTCTAATCACTACTAGAGAAGTTGGAACCAGTCTTGGTCAGCCATATCTGTTCATAACTTGATTAAGATAGTGTTAGAGATGGTTTTTCTGCTCTTATTCCAATATGGATTGAGTTTCTGGCCTTCTTGTGCAGCTGGATAAAAATCTGCTCCAACATTTTACCGTTAGACAAAACAGAGAAATAAACCTGATAATGCAAATTTTCTGTTCCCGGTATTATCAAAAAAGCAAGATCAAAATCAAAGGAAAGTTAATATCACTTTCAATGATGGCCATATGATTACTTTTTCATTATCTAGAGGGCATCTAATTCTAACCAACTCAAGTTTACTCCGTGTGACACACTATTCCAAATAGAACTTTGTGGAGTGAGAAAGCAAGTTTATGAGCTTGGATGGATGAGCTACTACTAATGGGTTAGTTCTTTCGTCAATGCAAGTAGTGACAATTGGCAAAAGGATACCAGTTTGACGATGGAGCCACCATTGTGTCTCATGCCATTAATTATGGATAAATATGGGCAATGAAGTGAACTTGAGCAATGAAAGGACATCAACCTTAGTAAGAGAGATTACAACAACGTAGAATAGTTCTAAATGGAGAAATGTGGACTAATAAAGACATTATTAACTTGGTCTAATGCATTTGGGACCACCAATGCACCAGACAAATTAATAGGTCATTTCTTTCATCTATAAAGAATGTAATCCTCCAATTACATGAGAAGTACAAGAACTCCAAGGCATGTTTCACTAGCAGACTCATCCAATTGCTCAAGCTCTATACAGAGAAGACCCCGAATTAAAAGTGGGTCAACTGAAGTCAAGAAGGTCGGCCATGAAGCTGTTTGAGTTCTTGTATTTATAGGCAGCTTCTTCCAAGTCCAGCTTGAACTAGCAATTGATTTGGTTCAGTTTACAGTTTGGAGGATAGGTCAACTTCATGATTGTTTTGTTGTGCTTGGTCACCTCAATCATTAGTGATTCTTCTAAGTGGAGAATAGCTTGCTTCTGGGCTACAAGGCCAACCAGGAGAATGCAGTTTATGGAGAATATTTGAATATGGCAAGAAACATGCTCTTGTTTCTCATTATTCAAGTCTGTGTGGTACCTCAGCAGCACCTCTTCTCAAGACTTTGGCATCTTTAAGTGGGTAGAAGAGATCCTTGGCCTGATTCCTTAGATGGTTCAACTCAACAAATTCAAATTGTTTCTCCTTTGACCCAGAGTTCTCCACCTTCGACTCTACAGCCTCCATTATAACAAGATTAATGTAAATTCCAACATCCCTGACGAGGTTTAGAAGAACCATCTACTCACGGGAATGCCAAACAGTGTTCTTTGAGCAGTTAGAAATCAACAAAAAAGAGTTGACCATAAAGTCACATGGCAAGGTTTGGCGGTATAGCCCCATTAAGGTAATTCTTGGCTAATCTAGAGTATGGATAACAATTTGTCCTGGCCCAAGCAATATTCACGTCGCTAGGCAATGTAAATAAGCCGGGGATGGAATTAAAATAATTTGCATATAAGAAATGGGTATGGATAAGATTTGTTTTGCCTACCTCTCTATACAAATAATTGGTCAATTTTGAATATGTTTATACAACCACGACCTATTTTCTCTCATCTACTCAAGTTACAAATAATCTATACAAGAATCTAAAATAGGTTTTTTTTTTATTTTATCTTTTCAAATATCATCACACATTCATTTTAGGATTTTCATCTACATCAATGGCTCTGTATACATGTTTTTTTAATAGTTCAATACTCTAATAAATAAAGCATGCAAGAATATATCAATCTTGTAAAATCTTCTTCCAGCATATGAGCCATTAATTTGGAAGACTTTGGAAGATTCTCCATATAACCAGTAATTTCTTGTCCCATTAATCATTTGCTCCCTAGCATTCCCTTCTCACTAAAGGAATACCAAAAAAGATTGTTAAGGGAAAAACGAATATGCAAAATAGAAACAAAGGGCAATGAGAAATTTCAGTACAGTTGAACTGTTTAAGGAAAGTAGAAGGTCAATGAAATTAACGAAGACAAATGCTGTTCAAGCCGATTGATGACTCTTTATATAATTATATACTTAAGAGCAATGTTCATATATTTCCATCTATTTTGTTGCCACCTAACATTTGAAAATCTTTATGAATAGCCAATCTAAAATAGCCAGTGTATTCACATAATCTCAAGTGGCAAATCATTTAGGTTTCTCCAACTCATTCGCATATTAGGTATTAAATATATTTTTAAAATTAGCAACAAAATTTTTTTAATATTCTTAGTCCGTCTTTGTGAATTCGTTATTGAACTTAAGAATATCATTTGTTATTATTATTGTTGTTTAAGTTTTTTGCTTTTTTCTGAAACAAAATCAATGAGTTCATAAAAAATTGGCCCAACATATTTATCCATATGAGTAATTCCGCAATTTATATGCACATTAGTTAATTAATGAAAGTTTTAATTTGATACAATTTGGTGAGAAACATAAAAAAACAAGGTAATAAGTTAAGTGTTCAAGAGAATGTTACTTAAACATGCGGATTCCAAATTCATCTAAAGCGTGTAATTTTTTGATAAAGAAATGAATTTGTAAATTGTCTTTTTGGAACAATCCACATTAAATTGACAACAAATAAAGTTTAATTCAGTATAATTTAATGATGATCATTAGTTTCTCGTTTAGTTATTTATCTATTCTCTCTTTAATTGTGATACTCATGTTTGCTTTTTTTTTCTTATTTTATTTTTGCAACTATTGCTTTTGTATTTAATCAAAAAATATAAATAATAGAATCAAAAATGATGCACAAATAGTTTAGTGACATTACATTGAAATAATAGTATTTTTTATTCAAATTACATTATATATTATTCCATCCTCATATTTTGCATACTTTAAATTTATGAAAGTCATTTTAAATTTTGGTTAAAAGTAGATTTTCTATTTTCGTATTTCTTATAAAAAAAAGAAAATATCATAAATAAATATTATATTATCATGCATTGGCCGAACCCACATAGTGGGATAAGGCTCGGTTGTTGTTGTTGATGTTGTTGTATTATCATGCATTGAGTGTGTATAGTTCTCAAGAATGAATGTCTTAAGGATGAAGAATTTTTTTCAAAAAAATATATACTTTGCTCAAATTAGACTTCGTTTTTTGTTAAAATTTCTATTTCAATATATATATATATATATAATACAATGTTTTAACTATACTTCTTTTACACAATACAAAATGTTCCAAGAAAGATAATGCCATGTGGAAACTTCCTTCCTAAAAAGAACAGCCAAGTTAATTCTCACATTAGGATGAAATGATCAATTCAGGAGACAAGAAAAATAATAACAAAAGGCAAATAAGAACATAGGATGAATTGACTAAAAAGGTACAGAAATATGGAGAAGGAAGAAAAAGCAACTGACCAATAAAGATCCATTTAAAACCATCTACCTAGATAGCACTAGCATTATGCTTCATTAAATATAATGTAACTCATCCATAAGCTAAATGTTAATTATCTGTAGAACAGTTTATCACAACTTAAAAAGGCAAGTGTTATTTCCCTAGTGCCATAATGATGAAATTTTCCACATTTAGCATATGGTATTGCACAGAGCTCCATTGCTTTCATGTCTAGCAACTTTATAACTTAATTCTAATTGAAATACTCAACAGTATCATAGATGGAAAGGAATTTATTTAAATTTTCACCATAAGTTCGGTTTAACATCACACATGTTGAATCTCAGTTGAGTACAAAGGTACATGCTGACACAATCATCGGCAGGAGTTGAGTTTGTTGCAACTACAAAATAATGTAAGCAAAAAAAATTGCACGACATCATGATTTAAGGGAGGAGAACCAAGCAATGGACAAAACTAAGAACATGATACATGGGAGAAAATAAAGAGAGTAATTGAAACTCCAAGAGAACTTTAAGATGCTGGTACCTTTCATCTAAAAGTGTGTCAATCAAAGGGAAAAGTCCTCTTCTTATATCAGAACCGAGAACATGTTTTAAAGCAATCAACATTTCCTGAAAATTGGGGGTGTCTTTGAAATAACATAAACCAGATTAATGAAAATGTCTTCTTACTCAGTACGCAACTCACCTTTCTAATGGAGACAGAATCTGGACAAGTTACGAGCAAATTCACAATACTCTTGCAAATATTCTCCTCATGTGGCCTTATATAATCAGCATGTGTCTTCAACAGGTAAGTTAGGAATGACAGAGTCTGGAAAAAAGGAAATAAAGTATGACATCAAGTCGACCAGCTGACAAGCATTGGAATGATAGAGGGAGAGAGCAAAAAAAAAAAAAGATTAAAACCTTGACTTGTGCTCCCTTTAGTTCAACAAACTGAGGCTTCTGATTATTGGAGACCTTCTCTGGTCCAGTGATGGCGATGGCAGAAACCAAAAGTGGTAAAAGGTAAGGAACATTCGTTTGCACAAGCTTTGGGTAGAGCTGGAACAGAAACATCACAGTCAGGGGGCTCTCCGTGACAATCTTGAATGATCTTGTGCTAGGGTTCAACTGCCCGGCCCCTGCGTAGGGCACTACTACGCCACCAATGCCACCATTCCCAGAAGGCGCATCGAGTCCACCGCCATCATCCCGCCTGCTTCCCAATAAATGGGAAGATGGAAGCGGTAGCGGGGAAGGGGAGGTGACAGAAGATCCCGAGGAAGAAGGGTTGGCATTATTGTTCGAGTTGAAAATGTGAGCGACGGTGGCAGGGAAGTTGTGGTAGATGGAGCAGACAAAGTCGAGGAAGGGCTGGACCTCAGCCTCGACGGTGGGGCGGAAGTTACGAAGTAGGTCGAAGATTATGCGAACACAAATGAAGCCGTTGTCCTCGTTATCGTTAGTGAGCACAGCAAGAGAGAGTTTAAGAAGGTCCTGGACGAAGGGGCGGAGTACCTCGCTGTGAGGAAGGCGGTTGAGGATCTCCACCACCACGTAGCGAAGCTTGTGCTCTACGTTCTCGGTGGTCTGCGGCGACGTCAGCTGTGTAAGGATCACCGAGAAGGCACGGAAGTAGCACCTGAGGAAGTTCAGGTACTCCGAGGTGTGCGCGATCTCAAGGCTATCCCTCACCTCCATCACCATCTGCAGCCGTACCTGCAACGCTGCAAAAGGCAAGCAACATCAGAAACCGCCGTCAATAATCCATCTCTTTTCTCTCGCGGCACGTCGAAACCAAAGCGAGGAAAGAAACATGTTCAGGTGAGAAAAAACATAGCAAGAGCGTACGCAAATCGGGCTCGATGAGGCGCTGTGCGTGCTGCTCGTAGTTGAGGATGGGCGCCATCTTCGTCCCTTGGAAACCCTAGAAAGGAAGGAGTAGGGTTTATGATTCTCCGCACATGGGGAGTCGAGGATGGCGAAGGAAAGGAGGGGGGTAGGGTTTCTTCACTATGCCTTCTCTTCTTCGATCGGGGGGGACTGGGGAGTTAGTTACAGGACGTGGTTTATCTCGCTCACGAAGCCGAGAGGTTAATTGAAGAAGGCCGTCCAAAGTCGGAAGCGTCGGCGCACAGACGGAAATATACGGGTGCAATTACCAAAGCGCTAATGGGATATATGGATATTATGGATTTGGGCTCAACATGAAAAACAAAATACACCATAAAATCAAAAGATCACTATTGTTTTTTTTCCAAGACCATCATCGTATGTTACGATGACCCGTCTCAAAATATAATGATAGACGGACTCACGGGGTGAGCGTTTCTTTTTTTTTATCACAAATAATTTATTCTCAATATTATTTTTTTTTATCTAAATCAATATTATAGTAACTATAAATTTTGATGATAACTATCTACGACTTTATATAGATGTTGCCACAATATAATTAAGTTAAAAAAAAATTAAAAAAAAAGTTATCATAAGATTTAAAGATGCTATCATAAATTTGGATGATAACTATCTACGGGCGTTATATAGATGCTATAATATATTAAAAGAGTTCCCACGGGATGAGCTGTTTGTTAGTGCATGACGTGTTGTCACAATGAGGTCTAGGAGTCAAATCCTGGTTAGTAGCCAGGTTCCTGCCCCCCTTATACACTAGCCACTGTTCGGACTGGCTAGACTAGCCCCCGTGATTTACCTCCTCCGTGTTAGTCCTAGGACGGACTGGCGGTGGGCGCTGGGGCGAGCGTTTCGCTTTTTGCCACAATAGATGCTTTATATTTTTTTATAATTAAATTATCATAAGATTTAAATAATATTTTTTAATTTAAAACCTGATTATTTAAAAAAATTACTCAGTAATTAATTATAGATATTTGAATAAACATAAATTTAATATATTACGTGTCTTGATTCAATTTAAATGATCTCTCAAATTTTAAAATTTAATATTCATAATAATAATTATGAAATCATAATTATTATAACCACACGATAATTATAAAACTTTAAGAAATCATAATTTTTAACATCATTTAATATTATAGTTGTTATAAAATTATAGTTATTATTACTATTTGGTACTTATAATTTTATAATTACTATAATATATCTAATTTAAACCAGAGAAATAAATAAGATAATAATAAAAATATATTAGAGGATAGTTATATTATTTTATAATAAAATACGATATCTTATTTGAGTAAAAAAAATCATTATAAGACATAAAAAACGTCCTTTGACTTTAGGCCAAACTTTTAATTATTACATATAGCAAATATAATCATAATTATTATATAAGATAATAATACAAT
>JBBUKS010000054.1:3389610-3405711 GCA_038050645.1 Hedychium gardnerianum | reverse complement strand
TTTGATCACTTCTACGAAGAAGAATTTGCACCATGGTTCAAATCATATGTAAGTAGACAATGTGTAAATTTGGTTTATACATATACAAACTTTTAAACATATTTATTTGATATTAGGTTTATGATAATCAAGCTTGAATTGAGCAAAAATTGCTAATCTATCTATTATGGGTTTCAAAAGCAGGTACGTACTTGGCCAACATATTTCATAAATGGATATAATTTCATACTCAAGAATATGGAAAGGAGAAGAATATAATGAATAGTGGGGTATGTGTTCAATCATCCAATGATGAAAGTGCAAGCAATAATTTTTATGATTTGCTGGATGAAATTATAAAAGTAGACTACCTTGCCCTAGAAATACAAGTTATCTTATTTATGTGTCGCTGGTTTGACCCTGTCAGAGTGATGAAGGTGCATTGACGGTATAATTTGGTTGAAATAAATCATAAAACATTGTATAAGAGATATGAATCATTTGTATTGGCACAACAAGCGATTCAAGTATTCTATTCTTCATATCCTAGTTTGAAACGTGACAAGATTAATTAGTGGGTTGTTTGTAAAACGAAAGCTTGGAAAAAAATTGAGGAACGTTGAAAAGATATTGCATATCAACAAGAGGAAGTTCAAACATAATTCAAACCGAGGAATATATTATTCGAACGTTACAAGATCCTAGTGGAGTAGTGATAAACGTAGATGTAAGTGAAATTCATGAGAATGATGAGGAGGAGGAGGAGGATGACATGGATGAGGACGACAATGACAATGACGACTTTGAGTTTTGATAATGGATAAGTTTTTTTTATAAGTATATGTAGTTTTAATCTGTAATGTCGCACCCCGAAAGTACATATGCTCGTAGATACGAACGATACTCCCTAGTGACAACTACAGATACGATATGGTATGAGTCTACAAAACCCATATCTTAACACAACCACGCAAAAATAGAGAATAATAACAAAAAAACATAGGAAAATGCGAGGTCTACTCGACCCTAAAATTTGAAAACATAAGTGCGAGCCGGCTCGACTTAATACTCCAAGTACATAATAAGGAATAAGCCAAAAAGTCCAAGTCCAAGTTATTTTATTACAACACAAGACTTAAAAACAAATGCGGAAGCAAAACAAACCAAAATGCGAAGAAGACAGCGGTAGATTGATGCAAGTGGGATGGTATGAGCAGAAACCTCTAAGCGACCCAACAAACGTATACCTGCTAACCTAGGGATAATAATAAATAGCAGGGGTGGTGAATATAAAAGAAATACTCAGCGGATAAAAGAATATAGTGCATGAACAGTAAGGGTATAGGAATACAAAGGTATACAGTCTCACAAGGAAATTATACTCACTGACCGAAAATACACATGTATGCATCTACTACACCATCACCTACTCAACTGCACAGTATCATGAGTAGTCACATGTAATAAATATCATGGTTACAATCTCTCAAATGCAAGTACCAGTGCATGTATCAGAATACAATCAACATATATGGGAGCCATGCTCCACTACAATAGATCACCGTATGTGGGAGTAATGCTCCACCACAAGATATAAAGATGATCAAGACATCCCACTCATCAGCTATGGACTGCATGAGAAACTCTCTGCCACTACTGGTCTCATGGGTAGTCCAAATGTTAAGGTCCCTGTCTTCATGAGAAACGCTCTGCCACTACTGGTCTCGTGGGCAGACAAGAAATTCGCTATCTTGCTATGGGTTGCATGATAAATGCTCTGCCACGACTGGTCTCGTGGGTAGCCTAGGGTATACAATCTCTATCTAGAGAGGAACTCTCATCTCATCCATAGAACGGATGCATACAGTCAAGCAAAAAGCAAGCAATAGCATGACTATGATGCTCTCACACTCGAAAGGAGAAGTGATCGCTAGCATGCATGCAACATCGTGATGCTACGACTCACTCAACCAACTAAATGGGAGACATAGTCGATAGCATGTATGCATCACCATGATGAGTAATATATAAGTGATCTCATCATCATATATGTCCCTCTAAGCAATGTACACCACTAAATCTACCAAGGCATATGCATTGTAAAACACGTCACACGTGTGAGTATACACCACTGGTCAGAGATGAGCTATACCTCTAACATGTCATATCACCTACTTTACACATCACCCACATGTTCTCATGTGCATACAACAATGCTGGTTAAGTAGGTACAAGTCCACATATACCAAAACATAAATAATGTACCACATACAATTTTTCCCTATGTACATGCCACATACGGGCTTTTAACCACATAACATAAATGCGACATAGACCAAAAAATTAATATAACTACACGCCACTTGTGTGCCTGTCAAATATATGGTCATAGCATATTCCTAATGTACACACCATACACATGTGCACTCTACAAGATATGAAAGCAAATGAGACTGTACAGACTTAAATAGATTATTTCCAGGACAAGGAGACAAGTATCAAACTCACATAATAAAGCAAGTAGAGTCAAGGTAAAATGATTACTAATCATGGCATCATCATGCACTAAGGTAAATAACTACCAGAAATAAGGTTAGATGTACCCGCCTCAAAAGTAGAATGCTCTAAAAAAAATCCCCAGATTCGATGCTCCGTCCCGTATCCGGATCCTATAAGTAGAATTACGAAACTATTTAAGCACTAAATCAATATTTAACAATACTCAACGAATTAAACATCTAATTAATGGATTGATTGGAACCCACTTAGGTTTAAAGAATTCGTTACTCTAATCCAATTTAACAATTCCCCTAAACCATCATATTACTTCACATACTAATTCCAATCCATTAATTACATGCAACCCTAGCAATTCAAGTCCAAACATAATAATAACCCCTATAAATTTTACTACTAATCATAACAAATCCAATTTAGAAATAAACTCAATCATATCTTCTAACCTAACATCCCATTATCATAGTTGTGGATATATGCAAGAATAACCAATCTACATCCAACCCAATTACACCACCAAATAATCCAATACAACAATTCAAGATATCACTTAGCATGCACCATAGCTACACTAAACAAATTCTTCATTCATTTGTACCTACTGAAGTTGGCCGGAAACACTTCCAAAATGGTGACTGGCCGGCCAAAACCAAATTGATAGTGAAGCCCCATGAAAATGGCCAAATCCACAGTATTAATCTAGAAATGATCAGAAGCCATCCAACTATTAGTCCAAGGCCTAAACCAATCAAACTTAGTACTAAACAACTTCTTACCCGTGTTAATAGTAGCTGCCCTAAAAAATTCGGATGTGGCCGGAGATGCATTGGACCGATTTGCCCAGAGTTTGGAAGCTGAAAGCAATTGTATAAGATGATCTAAAATCAATCAGCCATCAATTCTAAGCTACTACTACAACCCAAATTGATTTCCCCACACCCTTACCTCACGGTGGTAGCAGCAGAACAGATCCACGATAGCCGGATCTGACCCCAAAATGGTTAATCTGACCTGAACTGGCCAATTTAGTGGCTGATCTGGAAAAGGAATGGCGGGATGTCGGCAACATTGAGAAGTCTTGCTTGCCGCCAATCGTGTGGTGAAAAGGGGAGAGAATCGGCGGTGACGAGTGAGGAAGGAGGATGGCAAACAACCTCTAAGATCGTCAGCGATGCTAGCCGTTGCCGGTTGTCGTTGCTGGTGTCATCCGGGGAGGTTGGAGCCGACGGTCGAAGATCACGCGAGAAGAGGCAGTGGCATCGAGTAAGATGTAGGCGGCTGGAGAAGAAGGATCGGAGAGGAAAAGAATCGGGTTGGGAATAATGAAACAAGGTATAGCTATTTATATAATCATAACTCAACCTTAGGATAATTTTTATAACTTTAGGTTAAATTGAAATTATTAACTCTCAACTAAATTGATATTTCAAACATGCTTCCAAAAGTCTATTATTTGTATCCTCATACACTCTTCTAATTGGCTCCAATTAAATCCAGAAAAAATTCTAAAATTTCTAAAAAAATTCTATAAACTTATTTCTTAGTTAATACATATTATTTTACTAATTTTTAATTATCATATTTAACAAGAACTATGGTGATTGAGAGGTATTGATCAAAGTTTTGATTGAACTTCAATAAGTAATGAAGAGGGAAAACAAATTTCAGAAAATGACGTGATCAATTATGCTCGTTATGAAGAAGGTAGTTTATCAGTAGTTTGATGAAGAGAGCCTAATCAAGGGTCTCATATTCTACCGAATATTGATAAACAAACTAAAATAAATGCGGTTATGTTATTAGATGACCTTTTAAATTTAATAAATCTTGACACTCTTGAAATAAATTATTTTTCTTGCTATAATATTCTTAATTTTATTATCTTTAGATTTGTTGAATTGAGGTTCCTTGTGAAATTATAAATAATATCAAAAGAGTGATTAAAGAAACGTGACCAATGTGGAAAAATGTGTCTAATGATATTAAGGAGTTGCTTTGGGAAAATGTTAAGGTAAGTAATATATTTTAAATTCTAAAACAAATTATCTCATTTTGTATGAATTAATTCACCTTTGATATTATTTATAACCATTGATTACTTATTGAAGTTCCAACAAAATGTACTCCAATGAGAAGAACAAAGCAATATCACAAGAAATTGAAGACATGCATGTTACTAGCAAGAGGATGGAGGAAAAAGTTATTGAAGACAAAAAATTGAAACTCGTGTTCACAAAAAATAAGCAGATGGAAAAGAAGATTATCAAGGAAGATAGGCAAATAGAAAAAAAATCTCAAGGAGGTGATTGATAAAATGATTTAAGAGGTGGAACATATAAATCACTTATATTCAAGAGGAACTAATCACCATGAGCGTCGTGATAGATGAAATAATGATTAAATTATTTGTGATGGAATTTAAAATTTTATCAGTTATTTATTTGAATGATGTGAGCCGACCCCATATAGTGGAATAAAGCTTGGTTGTTATTGTTATATTTATTTGAATGATGTGAATATTTATTTATCTCAATGTTAATTGTATGATACTTTTGGATGAAAAATTAGTTGTTTTAAATATTTTTAATTTATTTGAAATGTGTGATTGTTTTGTAAAGTAATATGTATATGAGAAATATAAAAATATAATATAATAAAAAATTAGTGATAGATTAAAAAATAAAATTATATACGAATCTATAAACAGAATTATAAAAGAATTTATAAATAAATTAAAATTATATTTGATATGTTATTTGAAACATATTAATGACGAATTTAAAATAAAATTAGAGACAGAATTTATATTTGAAATTAATTTTATTTGATCAAATTTAAAATAGATTTATAAATGCTTTCTAATCTGTTTATGAAATTATAGATAGAATATTTCCGTCTCAAGATTAGCAAAGAGGCTTTCACTAATGGATTTTTGAGGTGGAATATTACATCTCAAACTTTCTTTAGAGATGTAAAAATAATTTTCAAAGATAATTTTTTCATCTTTGAGAATTCACTTAAGATACTTAGGAACCAATCCAAGATGTCCTGATGAGATTCTTCAGCTTTCTTGATTGCCACTTCATCGTCGCAGCATCATATCGAGTAGCCTATCCATTAGAAACACCAGTAAAGATCTTCACAAAACTGTCCACCTGAGGCAACATTCCATGAAAGCATCACATATCATTTCTTGCCTGACTGTTAATACCATTTAAACTTGAACCCAATAAGCTTATTTATATTGATCCATTTCATTTATTTCAATCAGTTTCAAAGCCAAAACCCAAGAATCTTATTGTTTTCCATCTCTTGCATTCCATTGACGATTTCAAAGGGAAACTACCTCAATTTTGTCAGATAGAATTTCCTCAAACAGCTGCAAGTATCGCCGCGGGGCATTAAATCTCTGCAGGAAACTTCAGTTATTGATTTCCATGTCAAATTATAGTTACATATATGAAAAAAATGCAATAATTTACTGAAGATGACAGTCAAGTCACTTCTCTAAATCGTAATCAATAATTAGTTTTGTAGTCAAACGAACTGATTCAATTGGATCAGATTGACCTCTATACAGAAAGAACAACAAAAGAACTGATGTCATCAGTCATTACTAATGATGGGTGCAACATTACTACAGCCTTGACATAATCAGTTTTTGCTAGTTCAACAACTACCTTGCCCGATAAGATTGTAAGAAAATAGTAGAAAGAAGAAGGCTCATACAGGGAAGTAGCAGAAGAGAAAAACACACCACCCCAGCAAAATCCTTCAGCCCCAAAAATAGATGTGCCTTTACTCTTCAAATGTTTGATTACAAATTTAGCATCTTCAAAACCTTTGTCCTACACAACTTAAAGGTTGTTGGTAGCTTCATAAAAGGGACGGTAAGAAAATACAATGGTGAAACTCAAATTGCATAAAAGCATGATACTGATAAAGATATTGTCCCATGCTGTTGCAGGTTTGTTAGGATCAGGTATCTAGGGATCGCCATAGAAGAAGTCAGGAGCTACCACTAAGAATCCAGCAGCAGCAACTTTGTCAGCTAGTTTCCTATCGAAAAGCTGATTTGTTCAAGTTAAGCCTACAAAATTTTAGAGATAAAATGATAACATAGCTAGTGAATGGAGTGTTGGATTAATTTAAATGGATGAATTGACGATGTTGGTCCAACAGTTGGGCCCAGATAGTTATCTCAACGATGAGTCAATGACTGTGGAGCTTGGTATGAAGACGTGAACCTTGTCCCATTTATACTCTGGACACACTCTTTCAGATATTGAAGCACCCTTTCAGGTAATAGACGTATCATTCTTAATATCGTTGTTATCGACTTAATCTTGTCGGTCGTCGAGTTATCTATTTGGATATCAACATGCCCCCTTGGGGTAAGCTTATCCCTACGGATAAGAGTATTAAGGTCAAGGTGAAAGTTATGTCTTCTTTCCTTAAGACAATATTTCCCAGCCCAGGTACTTACGATTTATCGACAATCGCCTCCCAAGATACAACTACCTACGTCTCAAAATAGGAGCACTCCAAATTTCAATCCCTGACGAACTTTCAAAGCCTCAAAACTCTTAAGAGATAAGAGAGAAGAGAGCTCAAGAGATTTCACATCTTGAGTTCTATTGAGTTGAGTGATTTGAATCAAAGGAGTGGGGTTCCTCATATGGGGATGAAGGGTTATTCCCAAAGGGTCAAGAGTTTCTTCTTAAAGGTGAAAAGACATGGAGTGTGTATTTTTTACTTAAAACATTATCAATTCAATTAATCAATATACATTAATTAATTAAATTAATATTATATATTGTGATTAATTTATCATAAATATTAATTAATTAATTAATATTACAACCATTGATTAATCTTTTGATCAATCAATTAATCTTTATCAATTAATCGATCCATTAATTAATTGATAATCAATTGATTAATTGTACAACTACACTCCTCAATGGTTCCGCACAGATTAACATTCACGCATACTCGAGTCAGCATTCTTGTAATCTCATCCATGAACTCAGTGATGTGCGTAGATTATATATGTTTTTAGACATGATTTATTGCACATCTACTTGTATTTGATTGGTTATGATCTACATTATTGCACCATATCTCATTATATTGTCATGCTTTTACTCTTTTAGTTCGGAGATCTGCTCTCTTTGTATTTTGATTTACAGGACGCCATTTGGAACTAAAAGAGAGTGAATTAGACATTGGAGCAAACTTGGGGAGTAAAACCAGCAAGCATGGTCGTGCCTCTTCAAGGCACGACTGTGCCATTCCAAGCCAAGCATAGTCGTGCCTCACAAGCATGGTCGTGCCTTCTCAGCAGCTCCATCTAGCAGAACTCTAGAACTTCCCACGACCAAGTCGTGCCTCCACAGGAGTTTCATCAGCAGCTGGACCAGAAGCTCCCACGTCCAAGCCGTGTCGTGCCTACTCAAAAGATCCCTCCAAGAGAATTCTATAGACTTCCATGATCAGACCATGCTAAAAGGCACGATCGTGCCTCCTCAGGCGTCTTCAATAGCAGATTTTTAGAAACTCCCACGTCCAAGCCATGCTAAAAGGAACGACCATGTCTTCTACAAACATGTACCTGTTAGAATCGAAGGAATTTAGATATCTCCATAATGATATGATATTATCCACTTTGGGCCTAAGCCCTGATGATTTTATTTTTGAACTTTATCCAAAAGACCTCATACCAATGGAGATATCTTTCTCTTATAAGCTCATCATCGACCCACCAGGTCTTCCTTCCCCTCGGTCCAACCGACCTACTAGGTCTTCCTGCCCCTCGCTCTACCCGACTTACTAGAACTTACTTACCTAGCCGTAACTAGGGCTTCTCTGTCTGACTGTTCACCAGGACTTCCTGCTTAGTATCTGGTCCTCTTGATCCGAACACGGGAGCCTCCACTTCCTTTGTTCGAGGTTAATATTCTACTCACATGACTCGATTAGACCATAGCTCTTATGCACAGTCGATGATTATACCTTCTGGCAGTCCGGGCTCTGATACCAAAATTTAGGTCAAAGGAATTCACATATCTCCATAATGGTATGATATTATCCACTTTGGGCCTAAGCCCTCATGATTTTATTGTTGGGCTCTCTACCCAAAATGTCTCATATCAATGGAGATATCTTTCCCTTATAGGTCCATGATCTTTCCCATGTGTTTTCAATGTGGGACTTTGTTTGCAACCTTGTAACCCCAATAGTACCCACGGCTAGGTTGTACCCTTTGGGCATGATCGTGCCTTTTTTCTGGAACTCCTCATGGCATAGTTGTGCCTCGCATGCACGACCATGTGGCGATAAGACACGGGCGTGTGCCTATAAAAAGGAGTTAAGATCCCCTTTTTAATGGGAGGAAAGGTTTTCCCTTCAAGGGAACCTATGAGATCCATTTTCTTGTCGATTTTCATAATTCGTCCACCTCCGAAGTAAGGATTTCATCCAAGAAGATTGGCAAAGAATCGATAAGCATTTCTTCTTCTTTACTCTTTGTATTGATTGTCAAAATGCTTCATTTCTTATCTTTTGCTTGTAACTCCTTTTCTATGGAGTAGATTTCCTAGATTCTAGGATTTATGGAGTAATTGTGATGTGATGTTGATGTAAACCCTATGAATTTGTCAATTTTCTTATTCTATAAAGTGTTTATGATTTGTTCCATGTGTGTCATGCTTTGGTTATGTTTGATTGAATGTGTGTATGAAATGTATGCATGTGGATGTGAAAGATTATCACCATGTAGAGGTGATGCTTTAGATTGTGTGTCCAGGGAGCCCTTAGTGACAGAGGGAAGTCCTTTAATCGGATTTTATAGAGTTATCACCTTGAAATATGACCAATTCTCCATAAGGGATTAGCTAATTAAAGTTTAATGGGTCTTCACCATTTCAATGTTAGGTAGTGACTTGTGTAATCTATATTGTATGATTGGGGAGCCCTTAGTGACAGAGGATAGTCCTTTAACCAGACTTTCTATGTTACCTCTTCTATTTAATAGTATTGGAAGAAAATAGTGTAAGCACTCCGGTGTGGATTTCACGAGTTCATACCGATAATTTGGTTAGGATCCCTACAAGATTATAAACATGAAGGTAGGGAGATGAACAATTCATAGAATCATCAACTAGCATCATAATGAAACCTAAGTCCTAGGATCGCCTTCCCAAACTAACTTCTCTCTCAACAACCAACCTCTCCCATCTTAGACCTCTCAACCTTTCTCTCTCTCTCTCTCTCTCTCTCTCTCTCTCTCAAGCTCTAGTTCTAAAACTTTCACAACCAACTTTCGATAGTCTAGATAACTTGTTTTGTGGACTCATTAGTGCTTAATCCACAGTCTCTAAGGATCGATATTTTTTTTAGTTTTTGATGACTTTACCATGCACTTGCGGTGAGACAACACCTAGCTCATGTGCAAGCCAAAACTTTGTCCGATCATACCAGACCAACCCTTCATTAGATATTAATTTCTCATTCACTCAAAAAATTAGTTTACGATGATCTATTTACGAAATAGCCGTCCTATCCCTATTTAATTTATTGGTTACCAAAACTAATTTTTCAATATGAGCACATGAATGAAAATTATGGATAAGTTTAAAGTCTCAAACAAGAGTTTCATCGGAAGACTATCACATTAGGAGAAGTAATTTTATGACTTTGAATCTTCCATAGTGGAATACGATCAGGTTACTTGGTTGTCTAATGAACTATGTCTTGAATTATTCAGTCGTTGGTGTAAACCAAGACAATCATACCCACACAATAACCCCCTAGGCTTCTATCGGTTCTTTATCATGTCTATTTTGGCCATGGACAATGCTTGAGATTCATAAGTGTTTCATTGAAGCGGTCTGTCTTCATCTTATATAGGTGATCTCCTATTAAGAGTATCCTGTAATACCTTATTATATCCTTTGCGGTATAATATAGGAATCATTAAGAACTTTTGTTCATCATTTACTCATTTTATAGGTTGCACCTTTTGTCTCTAAGAATGAGTTGGAGTAATTACTCCTAGGTGCCTCGATCTTGTAGCTTAGTTGTCCCTTTTGAACCATGATCTTAGGATCTCCAGTCAGCATGGTTGGGTTACCACTACTCGATTCAAATTTTGAGTTTTAGACTCATTTCTCTAGACATGCAGTATAGTTCATCTCTCGGTAGGCTTTTTTTAATTAGTAGATCTGCACAATTCTTCATATTCAATGGAAATTTCACCACTAGAGATCTACTACTTTGATGGTATTAAGTTTTTTTCAAGACTTACCATTTTACACTAGTGCCCTTCTCATAACTTCTTATACCATAATGTATCATATATATTGACACATATCAATACATTTTATGCAATTAATCCTTTGAGCCCCCAATTTGGGTAAGATATCTTATCCACCCCCACATTTATTGATTTGCCCTGACATTTATTGGCTCCATTGTAAAGTTTGTGGCCTTTCAATGTCTTAAGAGATTTTTCATTTTTATCTCATTAGGGCTTGTGGTTTGCCGAGAGGACAACTTCCCTCACAATTTTAGGATAAACCTAAAACTTATCAACATAGCCTTTATCATATCCTTAATGTTTGGTTCTTTTGTTCCACAACATCGTTGGATTTAGGTGGGTGGGATATAGTCGATTAATGAATGTTGCTCTTTCTCGAGAAACATTCTTTCAACAATATCTTGCACTCTCTCCTTCGATGATCTTACATAGTTGATTTTTCCAACCACATGTCTAGTGTTTTTTTTTATACACTTGAAGGGCCTAAATATTGCTTAAAGTAAGTCTTTGTAACTCCTTTCAATAATCAATGAAAGAGCGTCCTTTGCGAGGAAAAATAAAAGGTTGTAACACCTTTGGTAAAGTTCCCCTTGCACGACATAAGGCCACAATCTCATTCGGAATCACGTGTCTTGATTTGGCCCCTTGATCATGTTGAATAAAAGTTACAAATGTATGATCAAAGTTTGACCAAGGTTACATCTATTCTTGAGAATCACTTGATCTAGAGAGCATGTATCACTTGATCTTCTTATTTCACCGAATCTAAATTATGGTTGCCTAATCAAAGTAATGAATAAGATTGCATTTGTTCTCAAAAAGTGTCCAATCTAGAAATTATGCATCCCTTGGTCTTCCAATTTCATCGAGCTAAGGTTGCGGTTGTTTGATTGGAGTGTTGACCAGATTGTATTTATACTCTTCGAGAGCAGTGTTCTAAATGGAGGTCGTCGTGGCCTCCTAGGTGAGATGCGAGCATCAACCCCACTTCCTTTGCCTTAGGCGGTGCTTTAGGCGGAGGCGATGGTGGGCGGGAGAGGCGGCACGTGAGTCGGCGAGGCGGCGCGCGAGTCGGGCGAGGCGGGCTAGGCGGTGGGACAACAAAATTTAAAATATCCTACTCCCTTTCAAAAACATAAATAACTCCACAACCCAAGTTGTCCACAACTCACCTCTTTCGCTCGGAACCACCACCGCCGCTGCCACCACAACTAAGCTAGCTTTCATTCATATATTTCTAGTCATGAAATCTTGAGTCATGGCCATTTCTCCACTATGACACGTCCAGACGTGTTGCTTGGGCTCGATGATGAGTATAAACGCGTCGTGCGAGTCTAGCGACGGGCTCGGACGCTTCGCCCGAGCTCGACGACGGGCCCGCTCGAGCTCGATGATGGTCCCGGAAGCATCGCCCGAGCTAGAGACGGGCCCGGCGACGCATCAGACTCATCGTGTAGGTTGAAAGGGGTAGGGTCGGAGTTAGGTTATTAAGTTAGGATTTAATTAAATAACTTTAGGTTAATAATTTTAATTAACTCTAGCTATGATTGGGATAATTTAAATGGACTTATTTAAAACCTAATAAAATCATCCCATTAATTTAATATATATATTGAAATTTTTTATTTTTAGTTAATATATTTTATATTTAAAAATACTAAAACTTTAGCACGAATCAAAATTTTAAATCATGTTTCTAGTAAGTTTTTGCTCTTTTATTTAATTATTGAAGGTTAATGGCAGAAAATAAGAAACAACCGGAGGTGAAATTGAAGTGAAAGTCTAGTGATATTGTTTGGGATTATGGAGTGTTATATTGCAAAGAAAAAAAGAGATTGGATCACATGCAAATCGTGTAAGAGGCTTATTAAGGGAGGGGTTTATCGGATGAAGCATCATATTATGGGTATTGATGAGTGTATTTCATATAGGATTTTTATTATTATTTTACACTCATCTTGTGATATTTTAAGAGCATATATTGCATCGTTTATTCCCTTTTAGTATTGTTTTGCTATTTTCTTGTTCAGATATATGCTCTTGTGTTTTTTCATTGATAGGATGAAGAATCAAAGCTCAAACGGAGTAAAAAGACCCTTGAAATGAAGACATAAAGCAAGGAACACACTCTAGCCATGTCCCAAGACACGGGCATGTTTCTCGGGATGAAAAGGAGCAAAGATGGAGCAACTGTGGGTTTTCCAGTGTCACAAACGGCAGGGTTGTGTGTTTTTCACATTGCCTTGTGCCACTTTCCCAAGAAAACCCATGGCCTAGCTGTGTGTTTTTCACATGGTCATGCGCCACCTTCCAAAAAAACCCATGGCCTAGCCATGTGTTTTTCACATGACCATGTGTTTTTCCAGAAAATTTTCCAAAAAAACCCATGGTCCAGTCGTCTGTTTTTCACACGGTCGTGTTGCCTTGCCATAGATTTCACAGAATTGGTATTTTTGTAAGTTCCTTCTATTCTAAGGGTTGAGGAGGCTATAAAAAGATTCCCAAGACTCATGGATCGAGGAGGAGGTGTTCTCTAGTGACAGGGAACCCTGGGAGAGCCATTCTAAGGAGCAAGAGGAGTTCTCGTCCGTGTTGGAAGTTGGAGGAGCAGCCCGGAGACAATCTACAGTTCATAGAATAAGTTTTTATTCTTTTCTCTTGAGTTTGGATTGTAAAAGCTTATTTACTATGTATTCTTACTGTAACTCCATGTCCATGGAGTAGTGTTCTTGATTCTAGGACTATGGAGTAGCCCTTTGACATGTCTGTTTTGTTTTTCTGAAGTTTCATATATTTGTGTTTCTTTATTCTATGATTTGATTGTTTGTGGTCCAACTCTACTGTACATTCATGAACTCAACGTCAAAAGTGTGTTTTCATATCCCAAGGGGTGTGGGGAAGGACTGAGAGATGAACTCAATCCTCTGACTCATAGAATATCGAGACGTGGGGGGTTGGTCACAAAAGTAGGTCGGGTTACCATGAGGATTCCCTAGGCTTTCACGGAGCTTAATGGGTCCGCTTCGATTCGGCGTCATGCAGTAAGAGAAGGCAACTCGAGAACCATGGAGCATCTCATGACAAGGGCCTCCATGTGAAAGAGGTTCTTTAGCAATGTTTCCCTAAAAGTAGGTGTTGCGTTTGGGCGAATACACCGGCATAGTTCCAAAAGATTAGAGTGTCTGCAGTCATTGTGGTGAAACAGAAGTCCTAGGATCGCTTCTTGACATTGAATTTCTTCCTAGCAACTTTTCCTTGTGACTTTTTCTCTTTTCTCAAGACTTTCACAACTTTCGGATTCTCTAGATAATTAATTTCACATCGTAGATCAGTACTCAATTTCCAGTCCTCGTGGGATTGATACTTTTTATTACTTGACGATGATCATGTACTTGCGGCTTGTGACATCAGGTATTGTAGAGCAAGTTGAAGCATGTTCTAAAGTATCCAATGAAGACAAAAAAAGAGTAAGAGCTTATCTTGAAAATAGCAAGAATAAGAAGCGAGAAAGGGTGGAAGAACTAAAAGAAGAGAGGGCGGAAGAAAATATAGATGTTGATGTAGAGGATGATGATGTAGAGGATGATGATGTAGGATCGAGTGCACATGAGAGAGGGGTGAATCACATGTTTAAATATTTTCTTTTCATTTTTCTAAATCATTCAGAAAATAAGTACGCAGCGGAAAACACAATAAAAGAAAAGCACACAGTCAATTTTACTTGTTTCGTAGCTCCAACAAACTATTACTCCAAGGCCCACACCCCCTTGGGACGTTTCCGACGGGCAATCCACTAAACCCTCTTCCAGAAAAATCTTCGGAAGAACAATCGAATACAAGATGAAGAAGGTGTAACAATACTACACCTTCTTATGCAAGTATATACAAAAATAACAAAATTAACCGTTACCCAACACTTTAATATGATCAATGATGAGCCGGTGTGTTGGTGGAAATCTTGCTGTAGAATGTGATTCTGACATTAGTTTGTTGCAGCAGGTTATAGCACAACAGTTGGAGAGCTTGGAGCAGCAGTATGGTGAAGAATTAGAGTTCAAAATTATCACTTTTGCTGCTGTTCACGACATCCTTTTATAACTCAATGGGGGCGCTTCCATCACTCGGGG
Organism: Hedychium gardnerianum; assembly: GCA_038050645.1. NCBI lineage: Eukaryota > Viridiplantae > Streptophyta > Magnoliopsida > Zingiberales > Zingiberaceae > Hedychium > Hedychium gardnerianum. The sequence continues at coordinate 3,390,768 of JBBUKS010000054.1, read as the reverse complement.
GTGCCTCCATTGAGGCTGATCCGATTCGAGAAAGCCGCCCTTTATCCACTCTGAGGCACCTCCAAGTAGTCTAAGGCGCCTCCATCAATTCGAGGCTTATCCAAAGCGATGAGGCGCCTCCATTCACCCGAGGTGCCTCCAGTGCCTTTGTGCTGAGGCGCCTCCATCACTCCGAGGTGCCTCCAGTGCCTTTGTGTTGAGGCGCCTCCATCACATTGAGGCGCCTCCAGTGCTTGAGCATTGTTCATCCGAAGATGATTTTTGTTAAACTCCTGCAACATACGTTAGTACACAATTACATGCAACCAAAGAGTTAGCACATATTATAAATGCATGTGCAAGTGTGTTTATGACTTAGATCATGACTACTCAATACCAAGATCTAATAATGGTCTCAACTTAGAATTTCACTTTGAACCTAAGTTGGACCGACGCCTACGTCCCTACCGGGGACTCGACCTCATTGGATTCACTCCTCTAATTTCTTACCTCACTTACCCTTTGTCAAGTAACCTCCTCGACGTCCGATCTCTAACCCACCAGGTCTTCCTACTGGAATCCCACATTTGGACTTCAGCAGTCGTCTGGTCCTCCCTGACCCGACTGGACTTCAGCCTACTGTCTGGTCCTCTAGATTCGTCAAATTTAGTTAGCCCATACACTTAGCTCAAAGGATTAGATAAAAACATTCTAACTTTATCATGTTGTCATACATCAAAATCTTGAGTTAGATTATTAGTGCAAACTACACCAACTGTCACATATGGGGAGGTTCACTTAGCTTGTGTGGTTGGTGAAGGGGTGGCGGTTCACTCGTGCAGTCATCCACGAGCCCGACCAGGGCTGGTGTGGCAGTCAATGTGGATCCTCTTCGATTGAAGGTTTATAAACCTTCACATAGATAGGTGAAGGTATGGTCTTTCTAGACACTTACAAAAGCTACTTTTTTCCATCAATCTCTTTCGGGCTCTTTATGCTCCTCTTTATCCTTTCACTGACTTGATTGTGTAAGGAATTCTAGGGCACTAAACACGCAAATGCGCAACGGAAAGCCCTAGATCCTTTGCCACCGGATCCGTGTGAAGATAAAATATTTACATATTCTAGGTTTTCTTCTAGATCTATACTAGATCTACATGATAGAGAATATACCTTTGA
>JBBUKS010000054.1:3347011-3358718 GCA_038050645.1 Hedychium gardnerianum | reverse complement strand
TGTGGATTGATGATAGGGATATGCTCGCACATCCACACCTACAACGTGATCATACAATGTAAACGAAATAATCAACAGTAATACTATGACAAAACATAGTAACTTATAGCGAATAAAGTTAGAAAACCCTTTATCATGGGTTTGGTCGTCCTACCAACACCCTATGGTCTTGGCCTCAACGTTACTACCATCCCAATTGACTTTATCTGGGGAGTCATGTAACTGTAGAGCGCGCACACCAGTTATACCTGCCTAGATTGTCAAAATTGTCAAGGCAGTCTATTAGTGATAGCACAGGTAACCTAGAGATGCTGCTAGTTGTAGAAAATAAAACACATACAAAAAAATATAAAATATACAACTGACAAAAGAACTTGTCAGATCCTAGATTTTCTGTCGATCGTGAACTCCTTATAAGTTTCTCCAACTCCTTGCATGTATAGACTTTATCCTTGAAATGTTGTAAATACAGTAGGCTAGAGGCATCATCTGATTCCATTGGTACGAGTTCTCCTTGGTCTGGTAAGCCAAGAATGATCGCAACATTGGTCCTTGTGAATTTCAGTTGTTTTCTATGAAAAATGAAGGCCTTTTGCTCAGCATCCTAATTATCAAACATATTTTGAACAAGATCTCTAATATATGGATTGTCAAGGATTTCCAAAACCCAAGCAAAAGGGGTTCTTCGGATCAGCTCTGTTTGTTCAATACTTAGGGGCACAGATGCAATGAATTTTTTGAATTGGTAAACGTTGTTTTTCCAATTCATTCTCTTCATGTGACCTCTCATTAGGCTACTGGTACGAGCAGCATCTTCACTAGATGAATCAGAAGACATCTCGACCTACGAAATCATAAATAACCAATGACTACTAAACCATATGCTCATATCGTCATAAACCATATAACCACTATTGCAAAACCTACGATCGACCATCACTGAAATCAAAATAAAGTAACGTACAAGTTGAAGGAGACACTCAAGACGAAGATCGCCAAACCTAGGATAGTACCGGACGATGAAAGAGTAACTGGGATGATAATGGTTGAAACGGGGGATTTTAAAATAATAGGTCGGGTTTGGGTCGGGTTATATTAAGTTAACGGAATCTGGTGCTGGTCTTTTAAGACCAACACCACTATGCAAAAAAATCTCCAAATAGTCTAGAGCAATGCTGGGAAATAGAAAACAAATTTTTAAATGAGACCACATTTGGACTTATAAGAGGCATGAAAGGAATTGGAATGGGTCTGATCTGAGTCCTCTAGGCCCAGCTTAGGGCTTTGACATAACCCATTGATGGACCCAGGGGGCTTGGAATTCTCAGATGTTGCCATCGTTAGAAAGATGAGAGTGTCTAGAAGGTAGATATGACCTCCAATCATAGTTCTAAGACTCCCACAAGAATGCCCGACTGCGTGTCAATTGGCACGAAACGTGGTGCTAGTTTAGGAAGAGCAACACCAGCATGGTGCTGTTATGGAAAGAACAACACCATGTTGGTGCTGCTCTTCCTAAACCAGCATGACTCCGTACACATAGGGTTGGACTCGTTTGGATCATTGTTGGGAAGGCCTAAAAATAATAGATGAGGGCATATTTGGACTCTCCTGACCAATTTTAACCCACGGGATTAGGAATGAGTCCGATCTGAGTTCTCTAGGTCCATCAATGGGTTTTCACCGAAATCCATTGATGGACCTAGGGGGCTTGAAATTCTGAGGTTTAGGCATGGGAAGGAAGATGAGAGTGTCTAGAAGGTATATATGACATCTAAGCATGGTTTTGAGACTCCCACATGAAGCTATAGCCGCGTGCCAATTGGCACGGATAGTGGTGCTGGTTCAGGAAGAGCAGCACTAGCGTGGGCGCTGGTATGGCAAGAACAACATCACCATGTGAAAAAATCTCCCAATGATTTGCATCAATGTTGGGTAGGTCAAATAATTTTTAAATGAAGCCACATTTGGACTTACAAGAGGTATGTTAATCCACAGGACTCTAAATGGGTCTGATCTGAGTCCCCTGGAAGAAGTAATGGTTGCGTGCCAAGAGATAGTGAGACTGGTGCTGGTATTGGAAAAACAGCACCAGTGTGGTGCTGTTTTCCATTGATGGACCTAGGTGATTGGGATTTTTGAAAATTTGTCAAGAGACTGAAGCTCTAATTGTTGGATTCGTAGAGATACTATGAGGTCATGTTTCTATTGGTTTTACAAGAAGTTACGGTTGTGTGTCAAGTGCCACAAACACTGGTGCTCGTATCGTCAAAATAGCACCATTGTAGTGCTGCTATATCACCACCACCTGCCTATGACAAAGTGTATTCTGTGGCTTGAAAGTAAATTGAATCTTGTGAGAATTCAATATAAATTTCACATTTCATACATAACAATCTAAGGTTATACCAAAATCACCACCATCGTGCACTCACTTTTGGAACATCCCCATTTGAGAACATCCTTGCTTTGCCTATTCCTATGGGAACATCCCCTATTGGGAACATCCCTCATCCCTTCCATTCTTATTCTCCCCACAACCTCAGCAGGATCGAACTCCTCTCCACTATTGATACGGGATTGGTGTTCTTATTATCCCCATGACCTCTGTGGGATCGAACTCCTCTCCCTTGTCGATGCGGGATCAGTGTTCTTATTATCCCCACGACCTCTATGAGATCGAGCTCTTCTCCTCAGTCAGGGAAAAATTGGTGATATGATGTTCTTATTATCCCCACAACCTCCATGGGATTGAGCTCCTCTCCTCAGTCGGGGTGGGAATGGTGATAAAGTGTTCTTATTATCCCCATGACCTCCGCGGGATCAAGCTCCTCTCCCCGATCGAGGCGGGATTAATATTTTTATTATCCCTACGACCTCCGTGGGATCAAGCTCCTCTCCCCAGTCGGAGCAGGATTGATGTTATAGTGTTCTTATTATCTCCACGACCTCCGCAGAATTGAGCTCCTCTCTCTTATCAGGGTGGGATTAGTGTTTTGGTGTTCTTATTATCCCCTCGACCTCCACGGGATAGATCTCCTCTCCCCGGTTGGGGCGGGATTTATATTCGGGTGTTCTTATCATCCCCACAACCTCCGCGGGATCGAGCTCCTCTCCCCGTCAAGTCGGAATTGTTGTTCTGATGTTCTTATTAACCTCACAACCTCTACAAGATCGAGCTCCTCTCCTCAGTCGAGGCATGGTTGGTGTTTCGGTGTTCTTATTATTCTCATGACCTCTGCGGGATAAAGCTCTTCTCCCCGATCGAGGCGAGATTTGTTTTCTTATTATCCCCATGACCTCTATGGGATCGAGCTCCTCTCCCCAATCAAGACGGGATTGGTGTTCTGATGTTCTTATTATTCCCATGAACTTAGTGGGATCGAGCTCTTCTCCCAAGTTGCCCGGACTCGACCGTTGTGAGCTTTCCAAATTGGCTTTTCGAGTCTATCTCGAGTGTTTGGCAACTTTAGTCTCCATCTTGCCCAATGACTTAGCTTCCCGACTAGACCTCCTAGATCATTTTTATAGCTCAGCTGTCAAGTATCCCACGCTTCCTGAATCAAACTTTGTTCGACTTTGCTCTAGTCTGACTTGGAGGAGCTAGGAACATGTGATGTACCCAGGGAACCCGCTTGAATCAGTCATCCTGCCCTAGTTAGTTAGTTTGCTCAGGTCATTCAGCCTGCAAACGGGAACATTCTCTCTGAGCTCCACCAGGACAAACTCTCTCGACCCAACGCTTGCACAAAGAAGCCCACCCGGGGCAGAAGCATCCTTATCGCGCTGTTCTTTTTAACCTCAACCTCCGAACACTCTTGACAACCAAAGTCGTTGTACCCTGCAGTCCATAACCATCTCTGATGGGGCAGTCTACACCAGATGTGATGCATGGTAAATGGTCAGACCATGCCAAATAAATGACTCTGCCGCATGTCCCCCTTGGCGACAGACCTTTTTTCGTTGACTCAGCTGGCTCCTGGCTCGTGTGGCAGCCCATATGGACCTCCTTCCCTTCTGGCTATAAAAGAGTGGGTGAAGGTAAGTGGAGAAATGATTTTCTCTTCCATGCAAAGATCTTTCTTCTCTCTCGAGCTCTCTCAATTCTCTTGTCTTTCCTAGTGCATGTACTTGCGAGCTCTAACTCTTAGCCCAACGTTGATTTGACCATTAGAGTGATCATGCCGGCCATGCTAATGCTCGTTGACGTAGGTTGATACATAGGATCTTAGTTTCGACTTGTAGGCGAACGAAGTTGTAGAAAGGGAGGGAGGGGAGAGACCAAGTGCAGAGGAGGACACCATCCAAAATAAATCCCATATAACAACTTCTCTGTATAAACACATCCACGAGGCACCCTTCCATTAATTATTCTCCTGAAACAAAGCATTAATGTTGGATTTAATCTTCTATTAGGTGGGCTCACATGTGATTTATGACTTATAAATTTATGTTGTTAAGATACCGAACCCGTTAAGTGATCTACATGAGGTTATTGAGTTTTGGCTATTAATTAGATATGGATTAGATGTATAGAATCCTATATCCGCTCTATTATCATATATGGGTTGATAATGAATGTAAACCCTCTATATAAGAGTTTGGTCTCCGTTGGATTAGAACATCTTGATAGAACTCTTGTTTCCCATTGATGAGAGTTTTCACCGTTGTCACCCTAACTCCTCCGGAAGACCTCTCCTGCTTCTTCTTCTATAGGATTTCGAGATCTCTAGGATGACGCTCGACGACGATGATTCTTTCGTTGCATTCAGGTTTCATTATCGTTTTCAATTTTTCAATATTTATTTTATGTCATGTTATGAGTTCTTGTTTGTTCTAAAGTTCATGAGGTTAAGGTATATTCAATAACTAACAATTTCTCCATGGAAAAGAAAGTGAGAAAATCCTCCTAAAATATTTCTTCTTCACTGAACTATTCTATTTGGTGTTCTTGCTCCGTGTCTTTTCAACAAGTATCGTTTCACATTCTTCAGAAGAAAGTTGATCGATCAATTAGTTGTGTTTCTTATTGCTTAGTTAATTTACAGGGAGAGTTGTGAGTCAAGATTGCAATCTGTCCAGCGTTCAGGTGATACAGTGCAACATGGGGAGAAGAATGGATTTGACTCGGTGTTCGAGATAGAGGTGAAGAACTCATGCAGCTGCACGGTTCACAGTGTGTTGCTGCGCTCTTTGGGTTTCTCCAGCTCCATTGCGGTCGATCCGAAGCTATTTCATCGCAAGGGAGAGTATTATTTGGTTAACGATGGCCAGAGCGTCGGTAGTAACCAGTTGGTCAAGTTCTCTGGTACGCCTGGAACAAGGGCGTTTTCCATGTCGCCATCGAGCTTCAGTACCAGGCGCTGAAGAAAAGAAGGAACAGATGGAAGGATTCAAGTGTTTATTATTATTATTATGATGATGATATTATGCATTAATGTCTTGGTTAGTATGAAAAAATTCTATGTACTTTCAACTCCAATGAACTCTACTTCTCTGGCTATAGAATGTATTGATAATCTTTGAACAAGATAGATATCTAACTCTATTTTTTGCATTTTTATTATCACAGTTATGTTAGTCCCAACTACTTGGGCAAATTTATTGGCACAATTGTAGGATTCTCTTGATAAATTGGCTAGCATTGATCATTCACTTCTTTATGTAGTTCAAGTGATTGTTTCATTTAAATGCATGAAAATTGGGTTGAGCAAGTAGATAAGTAGTGAAGTACTTGGTATGACTCAAAAAGGATGCTAAAAGATTCAAATACATCAGTTTGAACTAGTAATTGATTCAGATAAATAATGAGCAACTTATAGAGTTGAGGTATGAATGAATCAAGAGTTCAACCTGAGCCAACCAAATTCATAATCAAACAAAATGAGCAGGTGGATGAACTCTCTATGATAGATAGAGAACATCTGAAGTCTTCCTTGTCTGTACATATTATATTGTGAAGTGAACGGGCATGAGATACGAAAGGCTAACTACTATTTCACTTACTCCAAAACTTCTAATTCTTTTCTTTGGCCCCATGCACTCTTCTATTTCTTTTGATCTCCATGAATCTCTTCAAACCTCTTGGCTCCTCTTTGCTTATATTCCTCTTGTGAGTGCCTTCACTAGTAACCAATCCTCCACTGGAGTATTCCTTTGCTTCAAACACTGAGGAAGTAAAAGATGTATCTGGTGCTACGAAAGACATTGGTCCGTCCAACGGGATTCCAACATATCCATCCTGATGAGGCGGTGGGAACTTCTCGCTTTTGCTTGTCACATTTATACGAGTCATCAATCGCATTCTCTGCAACTTGGCAACAGAGGAAAATATACCAACTTGAGTTCATGACAAAAATAAAGAAAATCACAAGATGTTAAAAGCCGACCATGATAGGAAGAAAAAAATATCTTTCAAAGATTTTATTAGAATCAATTAGACTACTGAGTCACCAAAGGAACTAGTAAATGGGAGGTAGGAAATATTGTATCTTGTTCTCAGAAGATTACCATTCCATGATATATATACAGGAAATTTGCAGTATCCAAGAATACTATTTTCTTCTTGCATTGCAAGAGTTAATTAGAGGAAGGACAGAGACTATGAATCAATCAATGACTTCAATTCTTCAAAAACATTATTAAGAAACAAAAGAATAGAGTAATGTATAAAACATCCGAGCAAAAGGATCCATTTTGTCATTTTTTTTCTACAAAACAAATATAATATTTTAATTATGTTGACAGTATAGCTTTCCAATTTGAATTTGTATGTTATGACCAAAGCAAGCACAGAGTTTTCTGATGTCCATAATTTATGACATGTTGATTATTTATTCTTTTTATATTAAAGGATCTATATGATTCTTTCCAGAACCCTATACTTAAGAGCTAATGTTCAAAATAGTCCATATTTATGGTAATTAAAGCTTATGTGCACATGCAATCTATCCTAACTGACTACTAGAAGCAAGATTATAACTTTTTACCTTCTTTTCTCGATGTCTCTCAAAATAGAAGAGAACAAAAGTGAAACATGGTTTAGCTATAGACTAGAATGCAAACATTAACAGACGTACTTGCAAATTTACTTGCAACTCTGCATTGGCTTCTGGAGCTGGAACTGCTCTGCTATGGCAATTACAGACACTAGATCGTCTTGATGCTTCAGAATAGCCTTTCCGACAAACAGTACTTTGTCTGTGGAGTTAAGAAAGCAAGCAAGCATGGTTAGTAGATGAGTAAGCTTATTCCTGTTAAAGGAGCAGGTATTTACCTTCTGGCCTTCTCTCTTAGTTTTGCATCCATTTCTTTGCTTGGAGGATACTGAGGCAAGCTCGACGGATCACAGGCACAAGGTTCAGTGGTGAAGAACTGTACTAACAGAAAAAATTGGTTATCGATGAATGCTTTTGTAAGTATTTGTTACTTGAAAATTTGTAAATTATCCTTAGATAGCTATTTTAATAGTGCGTCAACGTATCCCTACTAGTGATGAAATTGGGGTTCCACAAAAGGTAATCATTGAGGTACTCACTTCATGGTTCAAAGCAGTAGTAGCTGTGCCTCTATCATCCGGGTCAAGTGAAAGGAGTGAGTCAATTAGAGATAGAGAAGAAGGTGGAAATTCCTTGAAGGTTTCTCTCATGCAACAGGTGTAGTTTTGTTTTGGCCTCACAATAGTAGTATGCCACAATTTTGACTTCTTCCAGTACTTTTCTGAAGGTGATCCACACAACTTAAAGATCCTGTGTAGCTGCTCCACCTATGTGCACACAATGAGGAGTCCAAACCTCTAGTTTAGTTGTAATACATGAAGTCTATCAGCACAATCATTAACAATTAGGAACTCTCCAGTTTCACCTCCATAAACAATTCATTAAGGAAAAAAACATATATTTGCATTATACAATGGTAGTAACTGTTGCTTTAGGAAATGGAGAACCTATACACAATAATTTTCCAAGACATATCTATCAGATGTTAGGAATGCAACTGCCGATAATGGCACTAAGTAGATAAATGGTATACTATGTCATTACCTCGGTCCTTCCAGGCAATACTGGTTTTCCCATAAATAATTCTGCCAAAATGCAGCCAGCACTCCAGAGGTCAATACCAACACCATAGTTTGTTGCACCAAGTAGGAGTTCTGGAGCACGATACCACAACGTGACCACTCGACTAGTCATTCGTGCCTTGCGGCCAGGATCAAAGGTAGAAGCAAGTCCAAAATCAGCTATTTTGAGTGTTCCTTCATTGTCCAAAAGCAAATTTGAACCTTTGATGTCACGGTGCAGGACTCCTCGACTGTGGCAATGCTCAAGACCAGAAAGTAACTGTTTCATGTAGCATTTGACCTGGAGCAAATTACAGAACATAGAATATCAAGTGGATATAGTACGAAGGCAAAGGTACAAAAAAAATGCACACCTATAGATCAATTCTGGTGTTGCTAAATCTCATTTTCCTAGGATATGAACTTAAACTTGATACATATCTCACAGTCAATACACACCTCGTCTATTTTGTAGTGACTTGAAATTTTTACAATTGTGATTCGCAAAAGTCAACAAAGCCAAGTAGTTGAAGTTGCATCTACAGTTGAACTTGTTTGTCATAAACCATTGTCATAAATGTTTTATAACATACCAGTCAAACTTTCTTCCTACAGACTGCAGTATACAATGCCTAATTAACTGCAAATAAAGAGACAGCAAGAAGAATACTTGAGCTTCACATTCAATCCCTTTCAGACTCTAATTGTTAGGCTTCAAAGGTTTTCAGAGGTGCAAGTATTTTCAATTTTTTATTTTTTTATCCTCCAAAATTGGTCGAATTTTCAAAGTAGAGTACCATCCATCGACAATTGCATCCAAAAGTGGAATGGTTGAAAATAGTAATAATAATAATAATAATAATATAAATAATAATAAAATGCAGCATTGATAGAAGAGTAGAAGAAAGACATTTAATTCTAAGAATTGACCGGATCAGATCACCAGGAAGATGACGCAACTTTGCGTTCCAAAAGTCTGAGAACATAAATAGGAAATGGGGGCTGACCTGGGGCTCCGTGAAATGCACACCAGGTGCCGCGGCGAGTCCAGCGAGGTCATGCTCCATGTACTCAAAGACGAGGTAAAGAGCGGAGGAGACGCGGGAGATGGCAATTCCCTCAAGCCGGACGACGTTGGGGTGGTCTAGCCGCCGGAGCACCGTGATCTCCCTCGCCATGAATCGCACGCTCTCTGGCTCCACCAGGTCGAAGCGCACCTTCTTCATCGCCACCATCCGCTCCGTCTCCAAGTCCCGCGCCTTGTACACGTTGCTGTACGTTCCCGACCCGATCTGGAACCCGCACCAAGACCGGAGCTTTCCTCAACAAAATACCCCAAAATTCCACCTTTAGAATGTGGGAAGACGGAAGGACCGTACCTTGGCAACCTTGCGGAACGAGTCGGCTCGGCGAGGGCTCCACCCGCGGAGGGCTTCTCCGGCGACGGCGACGAGCCAGGCGGGCCAGGTGGAAGGGTCTGGAAGGGAGAGCGCAGGGGGGATGCAGGGGCGTTCTGAGGACCACGTTGAGGGGGCTTTCTCGGCAGGGGCCGAGGGGGCAGCGGCGCTCCGCTTGCTGAGGGGGCAACCCATGGGTGGCCGCCTACATCGAGGGCGGGAAGTGGTTCCCCGGCATGTCGTGGCTGCAACTTGCAAAGAGTTACTTCCCCTGCAGTATACTGCGCTTGAAGAAGAGAAAAGAGGCAGCGTGAGAGTGGCAAAATTGGAAACGTACCAAAATCGTTCAGAATATTTCAGGATTGACATTGACTTTTATAATTGGAAAGCCAGAAAAATTAACGCAGAGAAAAATAAATGTGAAAACCATAAAAATTAATAATCCGTCGTTGTGACATGACGTCGTTGTATTGATAATCACTCTTTAATTTTGCATTCCTTTGACGAAAACTGTAATTAGAGGGGAAAAATGTGAAAAAGGGTAAACTCGTAGATAAAGTCAAGTTTAAGGGCATTCGTGTTGGGCCTTTTCAAACCACAAACATGCTTCCGGGTTGGCGTTCAAGAAGTCCTGCGGACAGAACTTGCAATTGATCTCAGAACTTGACGCGTGTGCAAGCGACTTAAATGCACCTGCCCGTCGCATTCATTCCCCTCACCGGTTCGCAGTTTCGCACCCCTTTTCCCTGGATCCCCTCTCCTAGATCTCATGTCTTTACTCAAACAGCAAACTCCAATTTGCATAATAAAAATAAATCTCCTTAGGATTCTTTTTTATTTCCAGTACACAGCAAGAATACGATAAATATTTTATTAAAAAGCAGAGAGATCATGATTACAAATATTTTATTTTCAGGGTCATCCAATCAATCTACTAACGGCACAAGATTCATTCACCACCTTAATAATAAATGCTAGAAAGTAATAGATAAGAAAAGAATTAACAGATGAGGGTGACATGCATGCAAAGATAAGAAAAAATAATAAGGCAAATGCTTTCATACTTGATACGGTTTGGCCAATGCCTTCTCCTACTGCACTGACACAGGCTGCCATAAGCCTGAAGCCATTAAAGTTGCTGCATCTGATCTCCTTTCAAGACAATTAACAATTAGAACAGTTTAGCAACTTCAAACCGCACCAAGTAAATAATTCCAATTTAACCAAGTAAAGCCATCACCTTTTCCTCTCTGCACTGCTTTCTGGTCTCAACGCTGAAAAAGACAACACTAATAAGCATTCAATGTAAGGGAGCCTGAAGAATGTGGGTCATAGGTTCATCACTTTTCCCTTTCAAAATTCTACTGCTCTTCTGCACATAGCAGCCCTGCTCTTGTTACCACTGTGTTGACTCTGATCTCTCTGGTTCCTCTTTTGCACCCCTCCCCAGGGCCAATCTAAACAGCTCAGTCACAGGCTACTGCTCTTCAAAGCACCATATCATACCACTGTATGCAACCAAGAATCTAATTTCAGTTTCCTAAATAATTAAGTCCTCAAGTGCATACATAGATACAAAAAAAATTTCACCATAAAGGTATTGAATAAAGTAGGATGCTTGCAGCTTTCTGTTCAAAAGATCTGAGCAGTTCTGTGGCAAATGGTTGGATTGCATTGCTTGGCATTTGAGTGGCATCATGAAGGCTTATCAATTTAGAAAGATATTGAAAAGGCTGATTGATGGCATCACATTTGACATAATTGCTTTTCCCTAAAACTTTCTATAGTCCTATACATCTTTATTGTAGTGTAACCCATCATCATCATAAATAACATTTATAATTGAGATAAAAGTTGTATACCACCAAACAAATAGCTTTTTTTCCTGTTCTCCTCAGGTTAAACCAACCAAAAGAAGTGTTTTATTTTGGCAGAAAATCCATAATGGTCCTTAAGGAAAAGTTTGCATCTTCAAAAACAAGAATGAAAGTGACAGCACAAAATTACAGTTTTAAGGGAGAATCAATCATCCCCAAACTAGAATGACAAGTAAATAATGCTTGGCGTAGATTGTTTCTTTATTTCTTGTGCAGCACTGAATTTAAAACAACCGGAAGCTTATGCATCTTGAATGATGGTAGTAACTGCAAATTAATCAAACACAATGAAATCAACCATGTTTAGCACAAATTATATATTATATATAGCCAGAAGTATATTTCTTCCAATAAAGCCTGATTTGTTGATAAAT
>JBBUKS010000054.1:3292891-3317858 GCA_038050645.1 Hedychium gardnerianum | reverse complement strand
TTGTACTCCCACAATTTCTTCCACCATAGCCGTCTCTAGCCATGGTGTGGATCAGCTAGTGGGGGGGGGCTCGGTTGAAAATAAGCCACTACCTCTTATTCCCGCCGCCTTCTCTAGAGAGAAGGGAGAAGTTCTCTCTCTAAATCGGTGGTAGAGGGATGACTATTGAGAGCTCTTTCACAGTGGCAAAAGTCAAAACGCTCACCCTAGCACTCGCCAATCCGTCCCAAGACCAATACTAAGGAGGTAAATCATGGGTGACTACTAGCCCAAACAGTGACTAGTACATGAGGGAGGGCATAAATCTGACTACTAGCCAGGATTTGATCCCAGACCTCATGGTGGCAACGTCTCATATACTAGCCAACAACTCGTTCTGAGGAGACGAAAATGATGAACCAGATAACAGGAGAACCAGGAGCGATCGGCCCGACCCCACGAAAGTTTCCCACTGGTCGCTAGGGTAAATTGAGAAGTACTCGTGGCGGATAGCTCAGAAGCCCAACATCCCTTGGTGGCGCGCTCCTTTTGGAGGAAAAAATCCTATAAATGCATCATAGCTAGAGATCAAACCGCAGGTGCCTGGGTGACAACTTGGATGCCCTTCCGCTGCACCGTAGCCCCGAGGGCATTGAGAGCTCTTTCATGAGGACAAAAAGGTGAAACACTCGTCTCAGTACCCCCACCAGTCCGTTCTAGGACTAACATAGAGGAGGTAAATCACGGGTGACTACTAGCCCGAATAGTAACCAGTGCATGAGGGAGAACAGGAACCAGACTACTAGCCAGGATTTGACACTTAGAACTCTTTCACTTTTTTTTGATGAAAGATAAATATATATTATCAAAAAAGTGCACTACATACAGAACTATAAGTTCCCTACACATGTCATGTCTGACGAAGTATTAGATCTGTGCAGGAATCTGAGGTAAGACGTACAAGTGCTCACATGCGTACCATCACTCTCCTGTATACCAACTCACTCTTGTCTCTCATCACCGGTCGATTGGCTATCTCCTGTATAGCACCGTAGATTATGCATTGACCGGGCTCCGTCCTCATGCTCAAAATCAGAATCAACCAGTGTCGTGGTCATCACCTATTCGTGCTACTCATAATCCATGCTCATGTGGTCTCTTATATGGCTCAACTGGTGCCGTAAAATGTAGATACTCTCATTGCTTGAAACTCCAAGTTGTCCATAGGTCGCTATCTGCACAATTTTAGCAAGTTACCAACTATCAATGAATTTTATGTGTCTTTACCTCGAGCTGTTTGCTACGGAACTATGGGTGGTGGTGAAAGTGGAATAGGGAAGGTGCAAGGTAACTTCGCTTACGATTGGGCGGCACGTGGTGGTGCGTGGTGCCGGTGTTTCAGCGAGCAACGAAGTAGGGGTGCAAGCAAGACAGGGAACGATGCAAATAACCTCTCTTGTGGGCGGGCAGAGCATGGAGCGGGCATGGTGCGTGAATGGCGTGGGTGACACAATGAGCAATGGAGAAGAGGGCTCAGGTAACCTCGCTAGAAGACGACCCAAGCATTCGGTGAATAGCGTGGTTTGTCCATTTTTGACTCCAGCAAACTGCAACCTTTGGCGAACTTCACGGTCAGAGCTCCAAAGAAGGAAGTCCAACAGTTAGCAATTAGCATTGATTGACTACTAATCAACATTAATTACTTAGTATTATTGATTGCGTGATTGGGGTGGTTGAGGTTTTTCAAGATAATAGCTGAGTTAACCTTCCAACTATAGCTAAGAAAAAAAGGAGGTATGTGATGTAATTCAGCCAAAAATGTCTAAAAGAGGTGATTGGTCAAAATGAGGTGGCAGGGTAAACAACCAATTAAAATGCCACAACAACAGTGCCAACTCATCAAATGGACATTGATGTGAAAAATCAGGAGATAGCAAATCAGTTTAATTTCAATGCTGATCAACACCATCTCCCTAAAGAAACCTCACCGGAGGGACTTGGGCTAGAGGATGAAACTTTGCCAGAGGATGCATCGGAGAATGTAGTGTTGCCGAAGGGTACTAAACAACCGGAGGAGATGGGTGTTGGAGTGGCTGAGAATGTAGGAGCATAGACAAGAAGAGGTCCCCACCAAGGTAAGTCATGGGCTACCCTTTTCAAGGATAACAGAAAGGCAAAGTTGGCTATGTCGTTGCAACAAAGTGTGGCCACAGGAAAACGGTTGGAGTTTCAGTTTGAAGACATTGAATGGTGGATGAAGCGATGGGGTTTTGCTTGGTCGGTTGCTTCATGGAGCGACACCCAGGGAAGAATAGAGTAGTTGCAATTGCTTCACGATGGAGGGTCCCCTATAAGTTTTTCATGCATAAAAGCGGATGGATTGCATATTGCTTTGATACGAGGGAAGATAGAGATGTTGTATTGCAGGGAGGGCCATATTTTGCTTTTGGTATTTCAATGTTTCTGAAGCTCATGCCGAGTTGCTTTCTATTTGATGAAGATGGTTGGTTCATCTCCGCGTGGATTCAAATACATGACCTTCCATCGGATTATTGGACGCCAAAGGTATTAAGTTTGATCGACTCAAAGGTAGGGAAGTCGCTGTACACGGATAATTTGATGCTGACAAGGGAGCGTTTAGAGTATGCAACACTCATGGTAGAGATATCAGTCACGGGGAAACAGATCAAAAAGATGCCGGTCACCTTACCTATAGGTATTCAGTTGGACCTAACGATTGAGTATGAAATGATATCGGATTTCTGTGAAGATTGTCGAAGGATCGGTCACTGGAAGGAGGCATGCCGCAAAGAAGATGTACCAATCGGTCGGAACACAAATCAGGCTCGTCATGCATCAATCAATCCGATCCATAGATAGGAGGGTAGGCAACATTCCCAATCAGCAAGGGGCTGAAGGCGCTCGAGGTATAGACGTCATCCATAGCAGGTATGGAGGCCGACCCAAGAGGTGATGAATGCAGCGTTCCCGAAGTCTACAAATTTCTTAGCTAGTGTGGAGGCAAATAATTCGGACCCGATTGCAGTGGAGTTGCAAATGGAGCCTGATGGAGATGTTCGGAGAATGGAGGACGTGCCACCACAACAAGAACAACAATAGGAGACGGTGGATTAGCCTACCTGGGAGGCAAGAGGTTCGGATGGTGTGACGATAACTAAAGGAGGGGCAGTGGCATGGGCACCGGCCAGTTCGGAAAACTCTTCTTCCTTAGAAGGTCAAGGGGCTAGGGCAGCAACCTTGGCTTCGACCTCCTCTTCCTCTACCGTGTCCTCAAGCACCGGGGTGGCAAGTAAAGATAGAGCAGGTGGTTCAATGGTTGCGCAAAGCAGCAGACAACTACAGACGAGAGCAGTCCGCCCGGGTGCAAAATGAAGGTATCCACTTGGAACATAAGAGGCTTTCATAAGTCCAACACCTCCTCAACCATAAAAATGTTCAAGTAATGGTGCTATTGGAAACAAAGCTCACAGAGGGTTCTCTTGTTCAGATTATGCAAAGACAATTTGCAGGTATGAGGCAAGATAATAATTTTGATTTGTCTAACCGGGGACATATATTGCTTCTTTGGGATATGCATAGGGTTGGAATGGACATCATTATGACGACCGATCAGTTCATGCATTGTCATTTATGTTGTATAACCGGACGGAGTTTCTTGGTAACTTTCATCTATGGTTTTCATTCCATCATCACCCGGTGATCGCTATGGGAGGGTCTTGGTAGAGTTATTGAGAAACTTTGGCTACTCGTGGGAGACTTCAACACTTTACTATCCATTCATGACAAGCAAGGAGGGTTGCCGGCCACGAATCATGAAATGCGGGATTGTTAATAATTTGCCCAAGCACGTGGCCTTGTGAATCTTCATTCTATTGGGTGTCGATTTACTTGGACTAATGGTATGGTTTCGTGTAAATTGGATTCAATTTTGGTAAATTCATATTGGTTAGTAATAGATTATGATGCATATGCGGAGTTCACAACCCCGGATGTCTTTCATATCACTCTTGCAATATTGTGCACACCTTAGTCTGAGATCGAACCCTCAACTAACCTTTTAATTTCTTTAACATGTGGACGCTACATAAGGATTTCCAAAAAGTGGTGGCGGACTCTTGGGCAGCCCTAGTCATTGGGAGTGCGCAATTTATGCTAAAGAAGAAGCTCACTCGGTTGAAGGATCGGTTGAGGGAGTTGAACAAGAGCCACTTTGAACATATTTTGGAAAAGGCTAGAAGGGCAAAAACAGATTTGGAAGAGGTGCAACAAGGTATATTAGCGGGAGGAGCCATTTCTACGGATTATGGACACACAAGAAGGCATGTCACATTGCTAGCGGAGGCGAAAAATCAATTCTACCAACAAAGAGCAAAGAATGTCAACCTCAAGAACTCGGATAGATGCACCAGATTTTTTCATAATGTGATGAAGAGAAACAACAAAAGGAATGCTATCGTTACACTAACCAAGGGGGATAGCAAACCACAAGTCTTGGTGAGCTGGCCGAAGAGTTTGTGGGTTTTTTTTTCATGGCTTGCTTGGCCATTCTGAGGCGTGCAGCAGCTTGGACAGTGAGCATATTCTAGGGTAGTGACTAAATGGAAGTCAAACCGAAGGCCTAATCAAGGCAATTGATGTTGAAGAAGTCCGGGCTGCTCTTATGGACATTGGTTGTGATAAGGCTTCGGGATTGGATGGATATGGTGCTAAGTTCTTCACATCTACGTGAGACATGACGGGGATGGATTTTCTTGCAGCGGTTTAGGAATTTTTTCAGTTTTGGAAACTCCTTAAAGAATGCAATCACTCATTGATCGCCTTGGTCCTCAAGATGAATCATGCACCTGGGGTAGTAGATTATCGGTCGATATCTTGCTGCAATATTTTGTATAAGTAATAACCAAAGTCTTGGCCGGTCGGTTAGCTACAGTCTTGGGTAGCTTGCTGGATTTGGCACAAGCGACATTCGTGCATGGGCGTTCTACTGGAGACAATATCAACCTTGCACAAGAACTACTTCGGAAGTATACACGTAAAAGAATCTCGCCTAGGTGTATGATTAAGGTGGACTTAAAAAAGACGTTTGACATGGTGGATTGGAACTTTCTTATGTCCGCGCTTGTTGATTTTGGTTTTCCCTAAAATTCTGAGATTGGATTAAGGAGTGCGTCACTATGATTTCCGATTATATTTCCCTAAATGGTGGGCTTGATGGATTCTTTAGTGGGAGGAAAGGCTTACGGCAAGGTGACCCACTATCGTCTTTATTGTTTGGATTGTGTCTTGAGGTATTATCAAGAAGGATTAAAGTGGCTTCCTCACTGTCCTCTTTTCATTTTCATCCCATGTGTAAAGAAACTCAAATTAAACACCTTGTGTATACCGATGACTTGTTGATGTTTTGTGCGGGCGGACGTAACCTCTATTTCAGTAGTTGCAGACTGTTTGAGAGAATTTGGAGATGAAGCCAGGTTGAAAGCCAATCCTCTAAAGTCTAATATGTATATGGCAGGAGTGGAGGACAACATGAAGGCTTAGTTGCTCTAGATTACTGGATTTCAAGAGGACACTTTTTCTTTTTAATATTTGGATATTTTCTTGCAGTGGCAAAGTTACGGATAGCCAATTATGGGGTTTTACTTGATGCAATAGCAAAAAAGATAAGTGCTTGGTGCGGGGCGCTTGGAGTTGGTACGATCGGTACTTCAAGGGGTTGAATGTTATGGGCTCTCCGTTCTTCCTATGCCGAATGGAGTAATTGAGAAAATTTATAGTATACGTCGGATGTTCGTGTGGTCTTCCAAGCATTCCCCAATATCTTGGGCCAAGATTTGTCTCCCCAAACAAGAAAGAGGATATGGACTCCGAGATCTTCAAGCATGGAACAATGCCCTTTTGAGTAGAATGCTTTGGCACGTCCAATCCAAGACGGACTCGCTTTGGGTATAGTGGGTACATCATCATTACATCAAAGGGGTTGATTTTTGGTAATGGAGGGTGAAGGTTTCAGATTCCCCTTTGATTAAAAGGCTGATGGATATCCACGATAGTTCACACCTTACATAGACAAGGAGCTACAAATATGCATTGCTGGAATGGTTTGTAGTGGAGAAAAATGGGACAACAAATGCATATGAGTTCTTCACGCCACGGGGGAATGCGGTAGAGTGGGCAACCACAGTATGGAAGTCGAGGATCATGCCAAAACACCGGTTTTGTGTTTGGTTGCTTGCACATGGGAGGCTAACGACGACAGACAAATTGCTATATGAGCCCGGTAACATGATGAATCAAATGCACACATCTTTTTTGAATGCTCCATTACTAGGGTCTTATGGAGCAAGGTGAAGCAATGATTAGACATCAATTTTGAAATACGGACAAAAGAGGAACTCTTTCAGATCTTTTCGTAGCACTACAAAGGAGCCAGCCGCATTTGAAGGCAAGACACCTTACTATTTCTTGCATGATTTATATTTTGTGAGAAGCCCATGATAAAAGTCGTTTCGAGGAGCTTGTACATGATATGATAGGATATTCTATAAACGATAGATACATGTCTATTCATTTGTAGACCTTTGATTATAGTTTGAGAGAGTGAGTTAGTGATTGTACTTTCATGAAACCAAAAACGCTCCTTTGTCTCATTATAGTAAATGCATATTATAAATCGATCAATAAAATATGTTTCAATTTGGCTGCCTTTTATGAAGCTAGTGGTCGACATGAAAACCCAAGGATTTTGTGAGATCATAAAATGCAGTCAAATACAAGGGGAAAAAAAGTCCTCAAGCAGAACAAAGAGGGGGAAAAAATATAAAGCATCTTATTTTTCTTGGAATTTTTTGTTCAAATAAGTTACCACACAAAAGGTACCGGACAACAACCTGAACTCAGTTCTGCACTAGTATCTACATCTTTGGCAATGAGAACAATCACTAAGAGATGGAAAGAACTTAAATCGAAGAACTTCAGCAAAATCCCAGGTGATTGACTGCGAGAGGGCTTGCTCCCAGCATTCAGTAGTCGTAACAAGCATCAACACATACAGCCTTCAATTCGAGCTTGAATACTAGTCATGGCAGGAGAAGTTTACCCTGCTCTTAGCCTTTCTGATTAGAAAAAAAAATGGCAGTGAGACTGCTCCATGAATGCGATCAAATTACTCTTGCCGGCAAAGAGGTTTGCTGGAAAATGGCGTGAGGCACGTTGATGTTACCGGCAGCTGCTGGTAGTCCCATGCTGCTGCTTCCAGCTGAGGGCTCTAACTGTTGCATGAGTGAGAGGAATATCTCCATTCGAGTCACATCTCTGTTCGCCTGCACATAAACATTGAACCTTGTTTTAGCAATTGGATTTGTTTTTTGATGTGTAAAAGCAGTTGTAGTACTTCCACAGCAAAACGCGCCCAAACTTTGTTTTTGTGTGCTTCCATCACCCCTTTCAATATGGTCAAACCCAATCCTCTGATGAAGTCGGCAATCTCCAGAAATGAACCTCGCTCCTCGCAGAGCATCTGTGGGAAAATGCAACTTGAGGCTCTCTTTGTTGATGAGCAATAAATGTGGAAGCATTTGTAATGGAGTAGAGTATTATGGCTTACCTCTACCAGCAATTGACGAGGAGCATTCAGATCCTCCACCACAATAGGACATGTGATTGGTCGAGTTCCCACCTCAAATGCCCATGTTGCACCACCCTCAAAGTTGTCTTTCAAGAGCAAACCACCTTGATCAGTACTGATCTGCATGACAGTAAAATTATTGACGAAACTCTGCAGATGATCAAAAATTTGATAAAAATGGAAATCAAGTTCAGTATACAACCAAACATGATTTTAAATCTTAAAAAGGTTCAAAATTGTCTCCACATTTTTAAAAGTTATTTAGTTTTAAAAAAAGTCAATTAAATTTGTATTCACATGAAGTCTATGGAGAATAAGCCGTATCGTCAATATATAAAAAGATGTTATGATCTCGTGCATTAGAAAACTTTAAATTAATAAATTTTCCTTTGCCTCTTTTCCCCAAGTGAGGTTTATGAATCAATTTTGGACGCTCAAATCAATCAGAAGATTGAGATGAGACGAGATTGATGAAGTGAAGAGATAAGTATCTCTTGAAGAAAAAGTAAAAGCTCATTGAAAGAAAAAGTTTCACAGAGATTCAAAAAGAGAATTTTATTATTCAAAAGTGTCTTAATACATGGGGTCCTAACCCCTTTTTAAAAATTGACAAAAAAAACTTATCCTCTGCAAATAATGACTCGTGTTCATGCTAATAAAATCCTAATTTTTTTTTTCTAAAACCTAAACAATTTTTTTTAAAAAAAAGTTCCAACTATATCTAGAAATATAATAAACTATCAAATTTTTAAACAACTGAGACAACTTCGAGCCTTTTCAACACTTTTAAAATCCTAACTGTGTTAATTACCACCAACAACCATATGTTTGGCACAACTGATGGTACCAGCCCTTATGGTTTTAGGGCTGGGAAAGAATGAATCATGCATGTGATAGAGCCTATATATGCCATATACGATGATTTGTTTTCCAATACCTAGATCCCATTTCTGTGTAATAATATATTACAACGTTAAATAAACTGATTACTTGGGTAAAATACCTGATTAATATCAACACAGAATCCAAAAGTTATTTTGTCAGTGATTAGTAACATTAATATCAACACGAAACTCCCGCCAATACGGGATCCTAAGAAAGGGTCAAACCATATTGGGTCTTTTGTACGCAGTATTACCTTGCATTGCAAAAAGTTGTTTCCGCGACT
Source organism: Hedychium gardnerianum (assembly GCA_038050645.1). Classification (NCBI taxonomy): domain Eukaryota; kingdom Viridiplantae; phylum Streptophyta; class Magnoliopsida; order Zingiberales; family Zingiberaceae; genus Hedychium; species Hedychium gardnerianum. The sequence goes on along the minus strand of JBBUKS010000054.1, from coordinate 3,309,066 downwards.
CGAACCTGTGACCACTAGGTCACACGAAAGGCATTCATTAGAATGGAAACTCAAACAACCATTGTAAAAATCCTTTCCATTGTATTGTTGTATTATGTATTAACAATAATCTTTTGTCCTAATTATAGATGTATCAAATTAATAAGTGGTAGCATGAAACGTTGTGTATGAGTTACAGAACAGAGAGGACAATAAGAGATGAGATAACCATTTTCCAAATTTAATTTGGTTTCATATCTAAAAGAATCATAGATGTTATTTATTTTATAATATAACAAATGAAAAAAACATAGAGGAAAGAAATAGAATTTGTATATAATTTTCATTGATTTAGAAAAAATTTTATGATAGTCCCTGTACAACTATTATTGCGGGTCTTGAAGAAGAAAGAAATATCTACTAAATATATTAATGTTATCAAAGAAATGTATAATTTTGTTACTAGTAGTAGTGTTACTGAGAGCGTAGAATTTTTTTTATTCCATTTGTAGGTTTACATCAAAGGGCAACTCTTAAGTCTCATTTTCCATTAGTATTAGACAAATTAACCACTTGTGTTTAAGCTAAGCCTCATTGGTGTATATTCCATATGGAAGATTTTTTATGAATTGATGAATGCAATTAGATTAAATTCAAAACTTCAATTGGAGAAAAAAAAATTGGAGGTTTTAAAATATATAAGACTGCAACTGAATATATAATATATAATTTCAATAATAGGAAAGGAAATCAATGGCATAGTGACAGATGGACTGACATAAAATCTCTGAAAGAATTTTATATATCTTTGATCTATTATTTAACATAAGGGCATAATGATGAAAATATGCCCTTAAAGTCGAACTAAAGAATAGATAGTCAAAATAGAGATGAACTTTTATAGACTTAAATGGTCTCTTAGTTCCTGTTAGTTTAAAAGAATTTTTTTATAAGAATGTGAATACAAGCTAGCTACAATCTTTAAGGAACAAAGTGTTACTGATTTACAGATAGAATGCTATGATGAATGTGTAGAAGTTACTAGTAAGGATAGAAAATGAATATCAGCATTTGGTAGCAATTAGGTGTAGCTCCAATACTTGGTAAAACAAGAGCAAATAAATTGACATTATGTAAACATGTTCATACAGTACCAGTAACCTAAAGAAAATATTAGTTAACGAAAAAAACAAACAAACTAATCTATTTGATATTACTAGTTACTTAGACTTACATTGAGCTCAATGGAGGGATTATATTCTTATAACTAATTCAAATAGTTGGATCAAACACCTAATGATGATGACAATGACTGTCACAATTTGTTAGTTTGAAGTTTTGGCAAAAGAAGTTCATCACTATTAGAATATTTAAACAAGCAAATACATGGCATATAACGAGTGAGCAGTGAAGTCAGACCTCAGGTTCTCCAGCAACTTTCAGTTTTTCAGCATGCTTTGTCACACTTTGCAAGAAAAGCATGTGCTTGATAGTCTTCTCCAATAATGCATCAATGCTGCACTGCTCCATCACCAACAGCAAGAGGCAAAATACATGTTAGCAGTGCCCTTACCTAGCAACAAACATAATTTGCAAATTAAGTTTCAGAGCTTCATGTTAAAACAAAGCACCTTTGCACCATTTGGAACTATTTCTCGAAGCTCCTTGATACGATCTTGTATCATCTGTCGATCTTTTGGCCGTGGTCTAGGGCTCTCTCCAGATCTAGACCTCTTTCGGTTAAGCTTACCGATTTCTGAAACCCTTTTACTATTTGAATCAGAATCATTCTTAGCACTCTGACAGCTTTCAACCCATGAACTGAATTGGGACTTATGAAGCTCAGACTCGTGATTGTTTTCTCCTTCCTTTTCGCTGCTGCATGATGACTTCCCATAACTTATGCCTGAAGGCTCTGCTTTTGCCACTAATGGTGCAAAACCAAAATACTCATCTTTCATGTGCTTTGACAAATGTACTTCACTATGATTCGGAGTTCCAAAAAAATGTGAAGTAAAAGGATCTATGAATGTACTCTTACCAGAAGCATTACTATCTGATCCCTGATTGACACCTGGATTGACCTTTGAAATTACTGCCTCCAGTAATTGATCACTGTTATTTATGGAAAACAGCCCAGCACAAGAGATATGTTCATTCAAAGGATCAAAGATGGGACAAGCATCTGATTCTGCTGGGAGACTAGGTAAATCAGTGAAGTTACAAGAATTTGTAAAATTCTTTACCACAACATCTGCCAAACTATCATTTGTCCAATATGTCTTCTGGTCAACATCTAACATATGGAACATATCATTGCTTGAAGCAAACAAAGATGATGAAGTTCTACTGCTCAATGATTCTTTCATATTTTGCTCACACTGCATGCTATTGACAATATTTGCACCACTTTCCTCATAATCAACCTTTTTACACATTTGATCACTAACATGTTTCAGGTCACCTATTGCATAACCATGAAGAATGCTAGGGAGCATATCAGAGCAAGAAACTTGAACACTGGGTTCACTAGAATAAATATGAGAAGCTTGAACTAAATCATCATTTTCTTTTACCTTTGCATTTGATTGTGTATATGCAAATTCATTGCATGACAAAGGATGGTCCATGGAAACCTCTGATGTGCACGTACTTCTGAGTCTGATTGCATGGCTTCTTTGGCCTAAATTTGATAGTGTCCCATTTAAAGATAACTGAGAAGATGAACTTGAGCATCTAGAAACGTGATGTGAATTTGAAGTCGAACCAACATTGCCAACATTAGAATTGTTGTGTGTGGGCTCCGAAGGTCCAACACCTGAGGTAAACATGAGATCTTCTTCCAAGATTTTTATCGTATTAGACAATAAAACTGAGTTCAATATTGCACGTTCAGTTTGACACCTGGAGTCTGAATCATCTGGTGGTACCTTCTGGGTAGGTTGTATGTCTGGTTTACATAATATGTCATCAGCACTTTGCAAGATAAGCTTACCCATAGGATATGCCATCTTTATAGTCTGTTTGGTTGGCACTAATTTAGAAGCATTAGGTTGCATTCTATTGAATTGAGATGACACTAAGGAAACATATTCAGAGAAGGATCTTGGAGCAACGGACTTGAGAAACTCAGGGTTGCAACAATCAGAAGTGGCATTTAACCTGTCATTCATATTAAGACAAGCATTTGTAGTTTGTGAGCAAAAAGTTGACCCGGATGAAGTAAATATTTGACATTCTTCTGTCAAAGATTTCTGGGTATTATCAGATACAAGGCCATTTGAACCATAATTTAGCTTTGTAAACAAACTTTTTATATGATAAATGAATCCAATATTTTCAGTAACCTGCAATATGGATACACATATCAGAACCAGCAAGTTGCAACACCATAGTCCATACTTTAACTAATTTTAGAAATGTTTGCAAATTGAGGCAATAAGACAAAAGCACAAGATAAATCATCAAGTTAGAAATAGGATACATTCCAAATTAGTATGATGGGAATAAGCATACCGTTTGAGTAGAACCAAGTTGTATAACACCATATGGAAGTACAGGAACGACTAAAATGGTCTGCAACACAATCAACTCATCCGAATTCAGTTAAGAATAACAAAAATTAGTAAGAATTATGTTTTAGAAGAATAGTGACTGACAAGAATAAAAAAAATCAAGATGAACAGTCTGACCTGCATACCGGCTGCAATCTGGCAGTTCAACTCAGCTAGATCCTTGTAGAATGAAATAACATCAATTAGGATACATATAAGCCATGACATTCAAAAGGAAACATGTCCAAAACAACATATTTAGAAGTTTAGGTGCTTAATCAAGGTTAGATAAAGCAATCTACTGAGGTAGTCATACATCTGACATGAATACTTATTTATGGACACATCATTAACCATCTAAGATCTAACACATCCATTGGCCACAGAGTTAATATACCAGTTATGAAAGCACTAGAGAAGAATTTTATTGAGTTGTTTGCATATACTAAACAGAGGAATAATGTCAAACAGATTAAGAGTAATCTGATTCAGATTTCAGATCAAAATTGTTGGAGCCTAAATCATCTATCATAGAAATCATGATAGATTGCTTGTGCTATCTTAGTGGGTCATCTTCAAGAACTTAAAAGTAACTTGAGAGGTTACCATTTCATATTATAACAAAACCATCACTTTGTTGCTAGGGTCGAACAGGTAAACAAATAACCTACAACAAACAACAAAATCCACGTCCCAACCAATCAACCAGATGTATACTTGTTGGTAGCTGCCTTATTAGTTAAGAACACACTGACACAAGTTTACAGGAAAGATTCGATACCAGTGAGGTCCTAAAGATAGTCTTATATGTTAATGCAGGCTAGACCAGTGTTGAATAAGAATGTTTCCAAAAAGAAAATGTGCATCATAGAAATAATTTAAATTTATATGTTAAATTTGACTATTGGATAAGATATCAGGATATATACCTTAGATATGGAATCAAATCTATCTTTTCTGATCCACACATATTTTCCTGATGAAGCAGCTTTTCCAACGAACCTGAAATATACAAAAGGAGACACAATCAGAAATATGTATAGGAGGATATTATAAAGAAAATATGAATATGAAGAATGATCAGATGCAAATACACACACCCATCTCCAACAAAATGGACCTGGGATGCCATAATCTTCTTGACCAGAACTTGTATTGCATCATCTGCTTCAGAGCCTAACTCAGAGCAATTACTTTTGATGGCCAAAGCCTCTTGCTTGGGAGGAAAAATTGAGGCTTTGAAGCTTGAAATGTTAGACTTCTGGTTATAGTATCCATCTTCCCATATTAAATGCCTGTGAAATTTCACAACGGTCTCCATAAAAAAATGCCTTAATATTTAATTCAAATACTTAAAGAGAAGGATCAAAAGAGCCACAAACTTCCACTTATTCTGAAATCACAGCAGAAAGAACAAGATCACAAGCATCACATAAAAGATCAAATTATCAAAGCAACATCCAAGAACGACCGAGCATTAAGATAACACCTTTCCAGTTTCTCCTACCTTACAGATCTTATATATTTCTATATGCAAATAAAAAGGGAAAGAGAACCAAAGAAGCATAGCATGTTACCATTAAAAAGTGTCTTCACCTTAACAAGAACTTATTCTCCACATCTATCCCATCAGTATGTTAGATACAACTCATCATCACGTAAAAAAGTTAAACTAAATCAGAAACCTTTCTTTATTTGCCGAGATTTACATAGCCAAGTTAACAAGCCCTATCTCCGCCAAATCTTATCCGACAAAATAATACAACGGAAAGTAATCGACACATTTTGCTTACATTCGGCTCTGGAAGACGGACGCCTTCCAGAAAACAGCGTAGGACCACTCAGTGTCAAGGCACAGTTGCCTCAACGCCTCTCTCAGCGGCAGCCCCATGAAGACGAACCCAACGAGCGCACTCCGGATCGAACAAAAAACGAAGATCCCAACTTCGCCGCAACGGGAAAGCAAAATGGAGAGAGAGAATCAAAGCAATAGCTGGTTAGAGAAACAGAGACGTCGAAGCTACGCCATTTCCACGACCTAAGCTTCCCTAGCTTCCGCAGCAAGAGCCCCACCCGACCTGCATGCTCCGCACCCCGCCGCCCCTCTTCCTTCCATTCCGGCCTCCTTCCTCTCCTCCTCCTCCTCCTTCACCCCTGCTCGCCGGCCACCATCGACGAGCTTAAGCACCAGGGAAGCTTCCCGAGCCGCCTCAGAGCGCGAAGGTAGCACGTTGAGGATGAAGAGTCCTTCCTCGGGAGAGGCACTCTTCTTAAATCGTCGGCTGCATCATTCCTCCCCTATGAGGGCAAAAATGGAAACCCACATCACCCATTTATACCCGACAATAGGTCGAGTTAAAAATTTAAATCCTCCCCAACAACTACCCGTCTTCCTATTCGTAAACCTGCGGGTCCCAACAAAAATACTCATCTTAGCCTATCAACTAATCCCGGCCGTCGGATATTTTGAAAAAAAAAAATCCCTACCTTTGGTCATTATAACTGGAATGATAAGCGTGCGCTCTGGATGCGTTCGGCGGATACTCAACGGTGTGATTTAGAGTTTCATAGTGATCCGGATGCGGACGGTCGTTGGCCTTATCTGTATAAGTTCTTGCGCAGCTTTCGGGCGGCCGGGGAAGGACAGAGGTCTGCTTTTCGACCCCGAGGTTAGTGACATATTACGAGGGGAGCCACTGAGGGAAAAGAGTTAATAAGAGAACGGGCTTTTAAAAGGCAGGTCTTCTTTATCTTTGTATAATCATGTAGTCTTTCAATGGTGGGGAAGGATGGGTTTAATTTTTTCAAAGCAATGTTTGTGGTGGATGGTGAGGTATTTGCCCCTGGCCGTCTCCTTTTTGCTTTAAAAATTCAGCTCAAGATTTTGGGAGTGGTGTTTTGTTTGCTCACCGCCACTTTCCTTTCATCCTTTTGAGGTAGGTTTTTGATTCTGCTGCTCTTTACTGATTTTTCTTTTCCAGTTGGTTCCCAGTTTTCCCTGTTGATTTATTATCTTCTATCACGGAAAGTTACTTCCTTTTATGAAGCTTGCATGATTTGTTCGCTAATTAGAACACAATTTGATCGTGGTATGTTTGGATGGCAATATCCTATGTCATAATCACTTTTGACTGTTGTTCCTCTTCCACTTTGTATTATTGTTTATTTTAAATGGAAGTAAGCCACAACATTGTAGAGAAGGTGATTGGCAAAATGCCAAAAACATGATATTGAAATAGATTTGACTCCGGAGAGCTATGAACATAGCTTCACATCTTGTGGTCATTTAGAAGGTGAAGATTTGATTAGGAAATTAATCATCATGGTGGTGGGGATGTGAAGGATGACTCAAGTGCTGAGGGGAGTGCTACAGCAAGAGGACAAAGGGAAAATGTGAAAAAGGAAAGAAAGACGCCAGTAAAAGACACATCTGTATGAGAATCTTGACCTTGCTTGGTAGAGTTTATACACCTTCTCCACAAAAAGAAAATGCTTTGATTTGACAGTAGTTTTTTTTTGTTTGTTTGTTACTCAATCTAAGGCCCACCGGTATTAGAGAGGTAATGTGGATTAAGGTCACACCAGTTCATAATTGTGGATCTCACTTTCTTTTTAATTGAATCAGAAAAGTCTCAGCCAAAAGTGTCTGTGCTTGATGATGACAAACATGACGTGCCTTCGTTTTGTTTGGACATGGTCTAAATGCATTTTCAAAAATGAAAAATAATCAGAATTATAACATGTGAAAAATACAGATGAAAGCTCTTCAAATTTAGCATCTGGTTCATAAGCTCAAAATGGAGCACTGCAAATATGGGATGGTTGAGGGCAGTTCAGAAAAATTATTCTGATATGGCCCAAAACCAAACAGTCAAACTCCAGATTATGATAGGATTTAAAAAGAGTAAAACTGTCTTTTTTCATCCTTTTTTCTAATATTTTTCTTGATGATCAGTTTTAATTTTTTTGAGTGGTCAGATCAAGACTTGTTTGCTTCTGCAACTCATCCTTGCTGATTTGGATTAGCACAAAGAAACAAGGAAGTAATCAATCAATTGCTGTTTCTTTCTGCTGCAAACTTGCAATCTTCCTTTTGCTTTTTGTCCTTTTTTTTTTTTGCTTCCAGACACTAAAGCCCCTGTGGCTTTATCCCTAACCATTGGACAATCCAGTACAAACTCCCTACAGGGAAATGTGAGACATGAAGTCAGCTAGAACATGTGACTGATGGGTAAATGGATCTGCAAAATTTGGATTGACATGGGGAAACTTTAATGGATGAGAATATTTTTGATGATTTCACAAGTGGTCGTTGTGCAAACAAATATGCAGTAGGCCACACATGGAAGCCACATTTCCTTGGTTGGAAAAAAAAATATGGGTTTATTTTTTGTGCTAAAGTTAAGGATCTTGTGAAAACTACAAGTACTTGATCTAGAGAAAGCTATGTCTTAAACAATATCTTGATATATGTACTCATTCAGGGACCATTTCTTCTGCAAGTCAAGGTACTCATCCTCACTGATCAAGCAACTACTGCAAGAAAGCTTCATTGAAGATGTTAGTGGACCTAGACAAGGATGAGTTGATGACACTGGTGACTAACCTCACTTTAGATTTTTTTTTTTTTTTTTTGTGAAACCTGGTGGCCTAGTTAATGTGAAATCATATTTTTCAACAGAAAACAAACCCTACAGCCACCAGTCAAGAAAAAAATCACTCCTAGTTTAATTGTATTGCTATAGACAAAGTAGAGAACAAAGTCGTTGGAATATCTCGTAACCCTTTATACAGGGAAGACAGCGACCCCTTTGGTATTGGAAGTAACTATCACTAGGCTAATTATGACCATTTAATAGTGGTTGCATCATATACGGCTTGCCTGTGAACCACAAACTAACTGGTCCATACAAGGCTCATGCTTTGGTACAAATATGACCAATACTAGTGAATTTACTGTATCGTTTCATTGTGAGGTGCAAGCTATACTTATTCAAAAGCTATATTATCATTCATTTATTTCGGCATATTAATGTCGATGTCCATATTATAGGTTCAACTAATCTCAGTTAGTGAAGCTGCCATCACTTTTTGAACACCAAAAAGGCCTCTATAGTTTAATACCGTCCTCACAAAGCAAACCATAATTTTAATTTTCTTAGCATCACATTCAAGATTTGCCCACTAAAGATCAGTACCATGGATCTAAAGCAAGATCTAATATTGAAAAAAAATGTGTTCTATTGCTTGTTAGTGCATCCAAAGGTACTAGAAGCATAAAAAAGTGCTTGCTGAGTTGGATGAGGTTGATGCAATCCAATTCCTAATAGAGTTCAATTCGTCATTTTCAATCTCTCAACTACACAACTAAGAGGCCACTAAGTTGTGATATTGAGGTGTAGTGGTTAATCCACTTCCAAGGCGCACTAGGAAACTTAGATGGAAGCATCATCCACATAATAATTGGGAGTGTGACTTCTACACTTAAAAACAAAGTGAGATGGTGAATGGGCTCTGCATATCTATTATACCTACCATGAGTTGTCCATGATTTACTTGTCCATGTATTTCTCTCAAGTTTGTCTCTGGTTATAATTTATAAAATCATATTAAAAGAGGATATTCACAGGGTACATTTTGTGCTAATTACGGCTGCTCTGTGCTAAAGGATTCATAAGATTCTAGACAGAATATCTTTGTTATCTCAATCGAATGATGGGACAGGAAAAGAGCATAGTTGCAATTTATAATTCACAAAAAATTATTTTAATTGTTGCAATTTGTATTGGATCTATATGTTTCTAGGTCCATAGAGTGAAAGTGAACTAGGATGGTCCACGCAAATCTAAATGGTCATCCCTATTTGTAAAAACTATTAGCTAGAGAACACTTTCAATTATGGAGCTTTTGCTTAGAAATTTTTCCTCATAGTACGGTCCTTGTTAGTAAATGTAAAGCCTTCCATGGTACATTGATATAAATGAATTAGTAATAGATCACTTTTTCTAGAGTATTTATTTAAATGGACTATTCGAGAAGTTAGGTTAATAGTGTACTACATATTAGAGTGAGTTGTTACTATGCATCTTATTCTTCCTAATAAATGAAAAATAACAATATATAAAAACATGGAATTGCATAAAGCAGTAAAAGTGAAACAGGAGAATCATAGCATCTGAAGACTCTGCATATGATGATTATCGCCTCCACTTGAAAGTGAGAACAAATAGCAAAGATTGTTGGCTTCCAACAATGAGCCAGAGGTGAGTCATTCTTCCACAAACCATTACTAGATGCCATGAAATGTTTGAATTGTGATATAATTTTCTTTTATATTACAACATAGATCAGTGCCAATATAAATATCATTGGTTCATGCATCTCTGCTGAGAAATCTACCATTGCATTCATCTTTTTGGATCTCATTTGAAAATGCAAGTACTGGTAAGCGCCAGTGAATCATAGCTTGGTCCCCTGCTCTGCAATGGTCACACAATGGGACCATTTTTTACTTTGACCATCACTAACTTGGTTGGTTCCTTCCAATGAAATGATAAAAGTTTTTGTTTTGTTTTTGTTTTTTTTAAAATGAGGCTGAAACTTGACAGAGATTTCATGACTTTGCAGTTTGGAAATAGAACGAGTTCAATCCATTGTGCCTGTGTTCAAACAAAAGGCAATGGAGATTTTTGCCTGCAAAGTGGTGGCTTTTCCAGAGCTTACTCTCTTTTTTTTAAAAAAAAACTTTTATATTGATACAAAATTATAATTTTTTTTTTAAACTTTGTGTTGGAATCCTTATAATTTAAGATGTCGTTTTAGTTTTCATGAATTTGGTTGAGCTTTATTCAATCCAAAATTAAAGAGCAAACTAGGTAGGTTGAGTTTAATTAGGTGGATTGAATGAGTTATTGATCAAACAAACCAAGAGTCAAATGGATTGGTTGGACAAATTGAAAGAGCCAGATGAGCTGTGTAGATTTGTCAAATTGAACAAACTAGGCAAATGGATTGAAATTAAGTAGACAAAAGTGGTATGGTTTTTGGTGGATTCACAAATATCATGGTTCGAAATTCAACTGGGGCAAGGGTAGGTTTTGTAGTGGATTTTCATAAGTCAGCTATTGGGTGAATTATCACTGAGTGATTTGGAATTTATCTTGATGGCGAATCCCCAATATCATGGTTCGAAATTCAACTGAGGCAAGGGTAGGTTTTATAGTGGATTTTCTTAAGTCAGCTATTGAGTGAATTATCACTGAGTGTTTTTGAATTTATCCTGATGGTGAATCCCCATGACTCTAGGAGTTGAAATGAAAAAAAATGCATGAAAAAAATGGATTAGATTATTTGATAATTCCTTATTAATTCACACGAATTTCATTCAGATTTATATTCATTTATTTCTATGATCTATCTTTGATATTTTAAAAACTATACTAAAGCTATACTTGTGTATATTGCTTTTTTTTTTTTATGTTATCCTGTAATCTCTATAAAATAGATCATTAAATATATGAATAATAAGTTCTATGTGAATTGTCAAGTTAAACAATGAATACAAATATAAAGTTAAATTTTTATATACTCTCGAATCTAAGGATTTTATTAGCTGCTTCAATCATTGTATTATTCTGATTATAAACTATAAATATGTCTTATATCTTTTAAAAAATATCTTTAAGATTTTATTAATAATGAAATTCCTCTAAACTTCTAATTTTATTATTAAAATTCTCTTTATCTAAAATTTAAATATATTTTTAAAAATATTATTTAAAATCACTGAGTATTTTGACAATTTGAAAAGATATTTTAATATTATTGCCCTTTCGCGTGGCCTCGCTTGTCAATTTGCTGACGTGGATTGTAGGCAGATTTATTGAAATCTAGGCGATTCGGGCGATGACACGTGGAAGGACTTGTTGTCGAGGAGACAAGAAAGCCTCCAGGCTGTCAACACGCATCACTCTCCTCAACGGCACCATATTCAGAACACTTGTCTGATACTAACCTATCAATCGAGGCTTTTGCGATCAAGCGCGTAGGACCCACAAGCAAAATTCCTTACCTAGCCGTGTATGAAACGGGGTAATCGAAAATAGTAACTCGTAATAAATTCTTCACCGCCGTCTCTTGCTTCTCGCACAGTCACACTCCCGCTCGGTTTCTTTTCTTCCAATGTTGCTTCGCTCTCTCCGTCCTCTTAGACTTTAGGGCTATAGATCGTCTCCTCCGTTCCTCACTTCCGATCAAGATTGTGCGGCATCTCTGACCTCATCGTCCCTCACTCTCTTATATTGGGTGTGCTTTTCCCCGCTCGGGTTTTCTCCTCTTCTCTAGAGCTTCTTTTCTTGTTTCTCACTTCGATTGGTTGCTCTTTTACAGCGGAATCAGATACGAATCGCGCGCGGAGGCGCGGGACTTTGAAATTTGTGCTCCGAATGAATCCTTCGAGGACCCGATGGTGTGTGCTTGCGGGTGAGTTATTGAATGCAGTTGTGATCCCCTTTTGTTCTTGTTTCCGTGTTGTTGCACTGGTTCAGTTGGGATTTCTTGGGTTGTTTTGAAGAGTGAAGCAGACCGGATCCGCGTTTGATTCTGTTTCTAGTGTTTATTTATCTCTGTAGATTTGACTAAGTTTAGGATGTTTAACATTTAGATGAATCCAAAGTCATATTTGATGGATGGCCATAGTAAATTTTGATGTTTTTTTATCAAAGGAAACAATGGTCCATGAATCATTTGAGTAAGATGTCGACAAGAGAGAGAGATGCATATTTAGGAAGAAGAAGAAACTCATGCTAGGTATATGCTAATTTGTCTCGTTGGTAAGGTTCAATAACAATCACCAAAACCATGGTAATTCCAGTCTCTCTCATATGACTAAATTTTAATGTAGGATTATACTTGGTGAATCAGGTTGTTATCTTGTAAGCTTGCTTCACAGATTCTTGCTGTAATATCGCAGCAAAGGATCATTGTTTCAGGATTAATAATGCTCAAGGAAATGCTTCCAGATGTTTGCATTATTTGTTTTCGAGACATATTTTTATGTTAGTCAACTATTGGCAACTGTAAGTACCCTGTGCCTAGCACTAGCCATGTATTATTCTATTAATTCCTAAAACACTGGAAGTATGAATCTGTCATGGTTGGAAGTGGTGCTCTCTTTCGGAACTAGATGCCAATTTGCTATTATAGCACTGCAACAAAGTGAAATTTATCTGAGTTTAATAGAATAACTAATGGAAAAAATCTAGAGAAAATAAGAAGATTTGCATATTTAATTCTTTTATTGATGTAATGATTAAATTGTAGTAAGAAATTACATCTATGATAGTCCTACACAACTTTTATCATTTGTTCTTTTTCCTCTTGCAGGAAGGAGAATACGGGATAAAAACAGTTTACATGATTTTGCCAGAAAGCCACTTGATCATCATAATGATTTCCAAGCTGGATTCTATTTTAAAATGCAATAATTGAGAGCAATAGTGAGAAAATTATTGCAATTTAAATTAGAAGGGTATTAACCATGCACGATACGGGTACGTAGGGTGAGGTAGAGCACAATGTCATTTTAGCCAGTCATGAAGCAGATTAAGGCAAGGTCCTATGTTGTTTTAGCCTGTCAAGAAGCAGATCAAGGCAGAGCACAATGTCGATTGTTTCTAGGAACAGGGCATTGTAGAGGAGAGGAGGTCAAGCTCAAGTCAGATTATGCTTAACAAATATTAAGGAATTCGTGCGCCCGATCAAGGGATCTGCAAAAGAATTAATCACATCTGAATGACTTCTTAGGCAATTCGTGGATCTATTTGAAACTATCTGATACCAGCTAACTTCAGAATAGATTGGAGTAGTCTGAAGATTATCAAAAACAACTTGATGATCAAACTCGGTCTTCCACATAGTACTAAAAGAGAGAATGTAAGAACAATGTATCGATAAACACGACTTAAGGAAGTAATAGACTTGGGGACAAAAGATGCCACTTCTATTTTCATCCTCTTTTCTCCGGTTCGTTATTTAGCAGCTGGGGATTTGCTCTGCTCTCAAACAGAGTTTATCTTTTCTTTGTAATATGTGGTAGTTACATGCAGAACATTCAGATTTTGCCTGATGTGCATGTTGGACAATTTTTGTCGAAGATACAAGGATATGAGTGAGTTTCTTGGAAGATTAGGCTATCTTGTATGACCAAGTTGTCAAGTGTCGAGTGTTAAGCTGTCGAGTCGGGACTAAGTCGCCTGAGCAAGTTGCTTAATCGGGAAAGGAAGAAGCCAAGACTTGCATTTGACACAATTTTCATATTGCCTAGTCGTAAATTCTACATTAATCAACTATCTAAGCCACAAACTCCCAATGTGGGGCTAAATTCTTATTCAGGCATTTTTTTGTCTTTCCATCTCTTTTTCATTCATATATATCTAACAGTGCAGCGGTGAACAAAATATAATTCTCATGAAATTCTTGGATACCTACTTATTCGGCTATAGGAGATATTTGTGCTTTCTGTGTTAGCTGTTGCTTTGTTTCCGAATTGCAGCAGATCAAGTTGTAATTAGCTACAACGTAATCTCACATCATATGAACACTAATCCCTGTGCAAAACGTCGCTATGCTAAAATAAATATTTCTTATAATTTATTCTCTTTTAAAAAATGTGGGAGCTGTTCTAGAGAATTAAGATGATGATTTCATCTATTACTCTAATATGAACACTAATTTTTCATTCATGGAGTGAATGCACACGGAAGGTCGCATTGATCGGTTCACATGGCCACTTGTTTAAGGTCAATGCTATGCAATCTTAAACCTGACTTACTTATCCTTTCTTTCGCAACTTTGTATATTGCTCAGCTAGACCATGCTTAATCCAATCCAGTTCTTCCTCCATCAAACACCTCCACTTCCATGTAAAAACCTGAGCTTTATACCAATCGCTTTTTAAGCTCCAAAAGCCTCTCTTTTTCCTGTTCAGAATGATCCCTTCCACCTAAAAATCCCACCTTTTTGTTTTCTTCATGCCTTCGTCGCGGCGGAAGTTCGTGCTCCGGCAGACGGTGCCCGTCGACGTCGGATGCAGCTGCCGGAGGCCAAAGCTCCCGTCTTTTCTCTATTCGCCGCCAAAATCATTGCCGCCGAAGAAGCCTAGCTCTTTTCCCTCTTCCGTCACTGCTTCGCTATCTGAAACAACGGGTACCACCACCACCACTACGGCCGTCACTTCCTCACCCTCTCCGCCGTCCAACTGGTCCGAGAAGACGGCCAGGGGCAGGAAGAAGAGTGTGGCGGAGGGGAGTACGGCGGTGGTGAAGGACTCGTCGGACCCGTACGTGGACTTCCGGGACTCGATGCTGCAGATGATCGTGGAGATGGAGATTTACGCGTGGGACGACCTCCGCGACCTCCTCCACCGCTTCCTCGCCCTCAACGCACCCCGCCATCACCACCTCATCCTCCGCGCCTTCGTCGAGTTATGGAGAGATATCTTCTCGATTGCCTGGCCGCCGCCGCCCGAGTCCGCCGCCCCGACCCCGCCGGTGACTCTCCCCGCAAGTGACCTGAGAAAAGAACACGAAAGTCGAGATCCTGCTCCCACGAAGTGCCACGTGGATGACAAGGCCTAGCGGTAACTACACGGGTGGTGATAGGATCTCAATCTAAACAAAATACTTTGTAGCTTTCTTTTAATGTCTTTTTTCCTATTTTTTTAATGACAGAAATTAATTTAAGCGATGTAACATTTAAGTGCTTTAATTCGATGTTATCTCATTTTGAATTTGAATTTTGATTGGGCAAGAAAACTCAAATGCTTTGAATAAAGTACATATTCATTATAAAAAAATATGTACGTTTACTTGACGCATAAAAGGCATCCCTTCATTTATTATAATCTTGCTTTGTTGTCGTTTCAGAATTCTTATTTCTTAAGTAATTATCTTCATCAATTAGTTTTAAGCTTGACATAAGTAGCTGCAAATTTGCTAAGTGATGAATTCAAAACTCCTCCATTCGCAGATTTTGTTTCTTTGTAATCATTTCAGTGTTTTATTTGGAAACATTACAAAATTTTGTGTTCCTTACTTGAACTAAAATACAAAAAAAAAACAACATTATTCTGTTTATGTTGTCTCATTCATGACTTCGATAATTTAGTGAAAGAAGTCTCTTGGATCCTGAAAATCCAACAAGATTTACTTATTACGCACATAGAAGAAATAAATGTTGTTGTAGATCTTGTCGATTGGCTATATATATATATATAATTTTAATAGTCTGTATATCTGTTTTGTGAGAGCGATTCTCATAGAATTTAAGTGTCTGGATTTATCCAGGTGTCTGAATCATTTTTTTATATTTATTTTAAGCAATCAATTGTACCAATGAAATTTTGCCTTTAGGGGTTGAGTTATAGTATTAAGCACATAAAAAAATTTAAATTGAAAAAAAAATTGGATGTGCACGAGATATGTAAGATAAGGTGTGCAGAATATCAAAACTCTCTCTTTATATATATATATAGAGAGAGAGGGGTGATAGCCTGCACACACCCCATGGACGCCTGACATGGGTGACTCACTTCATGCCAGCGCCTGACATGCAGTGAGTCGCCCATGGGAGGTGTGCAGTATA
>JBBUKS010000054.1:3271236-3282904 GCA_038050645.1 Hedychium gardnerianum | reverse complement strand
AGCAATGCTCCACCACAGGGTATACAAATGACTAAGACACCCAGCTCGTCAACTGTGGACTGCGGGAGAAACGCTCTACCATGATACTCGTGGGCAGTCCAAAAATGTCAGGACCCCTGTTTGCGGGAGAAACTCTCTACAACGAATGACCTCGTGGGCAAAAAGGAGGTAGCTATCTAGCTATAGGTTGCAGGAGAAACGCTCTACCACGATACTCGTGGCAGTCCGAAAATGTCAGGATCCCTGTTTGCGGGAGAAACTCTCTACCACATATGACCTAGTGGGCAGCCAGGGTATAACAACCTATATAGAAGCATGTCTACGACTAGCTCACACTCGATGGGAGCCCTAATCGATAACACATGTATCACTAATGATACGACACACTCAACCAACTGAATGGGAGAATTAGCCGATAGCAAGCAATGCAACATCGGGATGCTACGACTCACTCAACCACCTAATGAGAGACATAGCCGATAGCATACATGCATCTCTGTGATGCCACGACTAGCTCACACTCGAAGGTAGCCCTGATCGCAAGCATACATGCATCATCGATGCTACGACTAGCTCACACCTGAAGGGAGCCCTGATCGCCAACATACATACATCATCGATGCTACAACTAGCTCACACCCTAAGGGAGCCCTGATCGCTAGCATACATGAATCATCGATGTTACGAATCACTCAACCAACCTAATGGGAGACATAACCGATAGCATACATGCAATACTGTGGTGGTAGGTAGACAAGTAAATCTATCATCACATATGTCTAACTACACAAATGTACTCAGCTACATCCTTGAAGACATATTAATCATACAACATGCCACACGCGTGTATATAACTACAAATCAGATATAATAATCACTAATATGAAACATCAACATTGGTACACGTCACACGCGTGTCCACATCTATAACTACATGACATAAATGAAACAAGAGCTAACAACTAAATATAATTCTACGCCACACGTGTGTCTATCAACAACATGATCATAACATGATTCAAGATATACACCACCCACATGTATAACAAAACTACATGACATGAACAATCTGAACTACATGTGAGCAAACACACGCAACACGCGTGTTAAACAATTACACGATTACCCAATCATAAGCATGATCCTATTGTGCACACCATAAACGTGTACATACTACAGGTATGAACAATAAAGAGACTGTCTAGATAAAAAAAATTGAGCATCACAAGGTACAAGCAAACAAGTATCAAAAACACATGTAGCACGTGAATAGAGTCAAGATAAACATAAATACTATAACTATGAAAACATGTCATGCACCAAGGTCAATATCTACTGAAAGAGTCAAGTAAGAAATACCCGCCTCCAAAGACGTAGATTGTGCTGATTATCCTCAGATCCGATGTTCCGTCCTGAATCCGAATCTTATAAGCAGATATACGAAAGCTACTTAAATGCTAAACCAATACTAGTAACAAACTTACTAACTAACATAATACAGGTTAATCATTTAATTTATGGATCGAATAGAACCAAATCAAATTTAGAGGTTCGTTATTCCAATCTAATAAACAAATTCTCTAAATTCCCATATCACCCCTCAATTTTCTAACTTAATTTCCTATCCATACATGAGAATATCATTTAGCCTAATTGGCACTAAATTATAGTTCAAGGAGAACTAACCCACAATTAATTCTAACCATTAGGTCTAATACATAAAAGAGAAAGAATAGAACAATATAACCTATTAATCATGAAGATAAAGTTTGAACCCATCTACCATATGAATTACATTATCTGACAGAATAAAATAAATCATATGACCACCCATGTCATGTAGAACAATCTGTTGGACAAGTAAGCATCATTATTATTAGAATCAGAATTAGATCAGTATCTCCATAGTCGGTTTCTTTTCAGCTATTACAATGCAATTAGTTCATCCCCTTACAAGAGTCTATGTGTGCAACCTTAATCTCCTCACCCCCTTTCCAATTAACTTGGTGTAAATCCATTCATATTCGATTATCTAGGAAAAATCTCTTATTAACTAGCCTTATTAATCCAATCCCAGATTAACTACACATAGATCATCTTGAATTTCAAATTACCTCAACTGATCTCCTCCTTCTTTCCGGTTGCTAGTCACGAAAACCAACAGTGACCCGGGATCAAGATGGTGTTGGTGGTTGCCGATGGACAGATTGTCCAGAGAAGAGGTGTTGGGTGACTGGAGATCATTTCTGACCTAGGGCCCCAAATTTGGCCGGAGATAGGGCTGATGGTGCCAAGGGATCAGAGGTGTTAGGTGATTACTTCTGACCGAAGTAGTATTGAGGCTTCCCTGTGGTTGGCCGGAGCTCGCCTTTTGTCGGTGAGGATCGAGGCATCGAGGTGATACTGGCGGTCGCACGACCTCGAGGAAGTGAAGGGTAGCTTGCTCTTCGATCGCAGCTGACAAAGGTTGGATGGTGGTTAGATCTAGCAAAGGAGAATCAAGCAAGACTTACCGGCTGTGAAGAATCAAGGGGGAAAGTAAACCTACCGGCGGTAGAGAGGCATCGGCGACGACGACTGCTCTCCAGACAATCGAGAGCCCGATCATCTCTCTCTCTCTCTCTCTCCGATTGAGACCCAACCCTAGCTGTGGCTGTGGCCGGCAATGTTGGCCGGAGGAGAAGGGAAGCTCGGCGTCGGTTGGTGGTCGTAAAAAGCAGATCGGCGTCGGTGCTCGAGTGTGGAGTGGAGAAGAAAAGTCGGGTGAGGAGGAGAAATCGGAAATTTGGTAGAAGAAAACTTAGGTATAAATTTATATACTTAGATTTATTTAATTCAACATAGACCTTAATTGATTCAATCAATTCTCAATTAAATTAGTATTTTAAATCAGCCTTATAAAAGTCTATTCTTTATATTCTCATAGACTCCTCTATTTAGCTCCAATTAAATTCATAAAAAATTTAAAAAATTCTCAAAAATTTCTATAAACTTATTTCTCGATTAACACATATTATTTTACTATTTTTAATTATCGCATTTAACATCTAGAGGGTCTCAATGTGTCCTTTCATTAAGTAAATGAATAAAAATAAAATATATATTTTATTTGTATAACAAACTGGATAAAAGTATCCAATTCAAATGCTTTTAACTCTCAATAATTCTAATAATCTTCACGACAAGTTACACTCACATTGGATTGGTTAACATTTGAACTAAATTTAAACTAGTTAATTCAAGGTTCAATGAATTAACAAACATGTCCAGTAAGTTATAGTAAACTAGTATACATCTATAAGGGTCATGCTTGTAAAACTACAAACTTAACAAACAACGAGAAGAACTACATTTTATAATCAGGTGTGGGACAACCCAACTGCCCATCACATAAAGGAGAAACTATAGTGCAAAGGGTGCCCAACCAAAATGATCTAAAGTATCGATGTTGTCAGCTTTACTACATGGAGTTGCTATTTCTAATTACAATGCTAATAACACAAGTGACAGAAAGGATAAATAATTGAAATCTCCAACGGATTATCTAATCCTAGATGGTGAGACAAACTTGTTCTCGGAGGTCTTTAATATATGACATTAAATTCGGAGACTCACCTCTTTAACTTCCTTGAGGAGAAACAGTACCTGATTGTCCACCTGCTTCATGCAGAAACAAATGTAAGAATGCAATGCAGCAACAGATGTTGTGCAATCACATTGAGATCTCTCTCATACTTTGCAAGAATGGATGGTACTGGATTTTCAGTAGCAACGAGAGCACTGAAAACAAAAGCAGTAATTATACGTTTTATTATGTCCATCAAACAATAGATTATATTTGCTAACGAGGTCAACATTTGTGCTCATTGTCGGGGTCCATGTGAGAATTTTCTTTCCTAACAAGGAAGAAAATGTCATAATAACATGGAAATAGGAGACTAATCCTTCCTAACCATCTTTCGCCATCCTTAATATCTTGAGAAGCTTGTTTATCTTGGAACTTGGTAAGCATATTTTAACAAATTATTGTGTTTGTTAAACATATGGAATAACACAACTTAAAACTCTCTTCTTATATGACAAATTTCTGTATAAGAAGCTGATGCATTAAATTTGTAGAGTATTTCCAGCTATAGGTAAGTTCACTTAAGGCTATTAGCTGCCTGCTTTCTTTGATGAAGCAAAAAGGCAACAAGAAATAAACCCAACTAGCATCCGTAAAAATAGCAATTGAATAGAAAGAGGGAAAGATGGAAATAATAAATTTCTTCATTAATGATTTGTTCATGAGGTATACAATTTATAGAGACATTAAAGTGCTTGGTCAATTGACATAGTAATAAAGAAACTGTCAATTAGCATATTAATAAAGGAAAAGTCTAATCTAATATATCATAATACTAATTTGATTTGATCCGACATTATTGAATAATTCTCTTTTACCCCTGACAAATTCAACGGGAGGTCTCTGACGTTGAGTTTGCTTGTTAGTCTTGTGAAATGTTGTTTGGATAATGACTTAGTAAAGATATCTGCAATTTGATCTTCTGTAGAAATAAAGAGACCGATAATTGTTGAGTCGCCACATGTTCTCGAACAAAATAAAAATTATTTTTCACATGTTTTGTGCGAGCATGAAAGATTGAATTTGCTGTGAGATATGTTGCTCCAATATTATCACACCAAATTTTTGGTGCAATATTTGATGCAAGGTGAAGTTCAGAAAGAAGTGATTGAAGCCAAATAATTTCAGACGTTGTATTTGCTATAGTTTTATATTCAGCCTCAGTGCTTGAACGAGATACCGTAGGTTGCTTTTTCGAATTTCATGAGATAAGATTTCGACTAAGAAATATTGCATATCCACTGGTAGAACGTCTGTCTTCAAGAGAGCTTGCCCAATTCGCATCACTATATGCATGTAAATCTCGAGATGATTGACGATATAAAACAAGACCATGTAGAATAGTACCTTTGAGATAACGAAGTATTCTTTTCACACTTTCCCATTTTTGTTCAGTAGGAGCATGCATGAACTGACAAGCACGATTTACTGCAAATGTAATATCAGGTCGTGTGATAGTGATATATTGTAAAGCTCCAACAATATTTCGATAAATCTGGGGATCAGACATAGCAGGAGAAGATGCAGAGAAGTTACTAATAGCAATTGGTGTGGAGATCGGACGTGCTCCATCCATTTTAGCCCTTTGAAGAAGCCCAGTAATATATTTGCTCTGAGAGAGGAGACATCCTTCATCATGTGGGATAAGTTTGATACCAAGAAAGAAACGAGCATTACCCTAATCTCGAATAAAAAATTCTTGATTGAGAAGACTTAATAGAGTTGTGATGCCCTTGTGGTTATTGTCAGTTATTAAAATATTATCCACATAAATAAGAAAAAATATCATAGATTCATCATTATATTTGTAAAATAGTGAAGAGTCAATTTTTAATCCAAAAATCCTTGAATTTGTAACCAGTTAGATAATCTATGAAACCATGCATGAGGAGCTTGACGAAGACCATATAAGAATTTCTTGAGTTGACAAACATGAGATGGAAATTGCGGATGAATGAACCTAGGTGGTTGCTTCATAAATACAGTTTCCTCAAGATGACCGTGAAGAAATGCATTAGAAACGTCTAATTGTCATATAGGCCAATTAGAACTAAAAACTATTGATAATAATAATCTGACAAATGTAATTTTGATGATCGGGCTAAAGGTGTAATTGAAGTCAATACCTGGTTGTTGACTAAATTCTTTGGCTACAAGTCAAGCTTTGTACCGTTCAAGAGAACCATCTGCTCGATATTTAATACGTAAGACCTATTTAGAGCCCACAACATTCATGGAGAGAGTGTGCAGAACTAAGCTCCAAGTTCCAGTATGCAGAAGAGCATCAAATTCTATAGTCATTGCACTACGCCAATTTGGATCCTTGTTTGCTTGTGGAAAATAAGTTGGTTCAAAAGATTTTGAAGATGCCACTAGAGTTCGTGGAAGAGGGTATTGGATTGCCATTGGTGGACATCGTGCATAAATGTCACTTAAGGGAACCATGCGACGAGGAGGAGAATAATCTGAGTCACTTGTTGATGGCAATGATGAAGTAAGTTGACCTGGTGATTTTGATGATGGTCTTGTATTATCTGAGGATCCAGAACTAGAAATCATATTATCTTTGACAGGTGAGGCTTCCGAGATTGGACACGGAATGAGTTCCAAAATATTATCCTTTCTAATATTGTCAGTGCATGCGTCTTGCTCTTGTTGGAGTAGTCACTTGGGGTGATTTCGATGATATTGGAGAGTTATTTGAGAGCTCTAGAGCAAAACATAGGATGCCATTACTTTTGATATTATCATCTTTTATGGTCGAACAAATCAGATGTCTAAAATCTGGCACAATGCTAGGTGACATCAGGAAAGTACTACTTGTATTTGGAGGAGAGATTAAAAGATCTATTGAAAAGGGGAATAGAGACTCATCAAAAGTAACATATCGTGAAGTATATATCCGTCCGGTCGGTAAATGCAAGCAACGATACCCATGATACATATTACTATAACTAAGGAAAACATATAGTAATGAACGAGAGTCAAATTTGTATTTATAGTAGAAGTGTAACCACGGATAACATGTGCAACAAAAAATTCGAAGAAAAGTGTAGCAAAGAGTATGATTATAAAGTTTTTTTAAAGGATACTTATGATTGAGTAATGGGGTAGGAAGTCGATTTATGAGATATACTATAGTACAAACAGCTACATTCCAAAATGTATGCGAAACTGATGCATGATGGAGAAGAGCTAAGGCAATTTTAATTATATGTCTATATTTTCACTCAGCAGAGCTATTTTGCTCAGGAGTGTGAAGGCAATAGATTCAATGAATAATTTCACAAGAGACAAGATGACGATGAAGAGCTTGATATTCGCCTCCCTAATCAGAATGAAGAGAGAGTATTTTGTGATTAAAATATCGTTCAACTTGTATTTGAAAATGATAGAATATGTTTAAGAAATCAAATTTCTTTTTCATAGGATAGAGCCAAGTATATTTGCTAAAATGATCAATGAAGGTAACATAATATAGGAAACTTCGGTTAGACAAGATAGGTGCAGAGCCCCAAACATTTGAATAAATTATTTCAAGTGAAAAATTAGAAACACGATCAGATGAAGAGATTGAGAAAGTAAAGGAAGTAGATAAATTATACTTATTTATGATCTACTGAACAATACAAAGGAAAGGATGACCAAGTCGGGCATGGCAAGCTGGTTTATTTATTCGTTCACCAATAAAAGCTTTGATTGAATAACTTTGAAGATAGTAGAGATCATTTTTTATTTTCTCATGAAATACAGTAATATCAATTCCTCTATCTTTTATAAGATAATGATTATGATGAAATTCAAAAAAGACATTGTTATCAAGACAAAACTGATGTGTGGAGAGTAAATTTTTAGTAATAGATGGAACGAAAGATATCGCGCATGCGAAAAGTATGATTAGATAAATGAATGTATGTGTTTTCAAGATTAGTAATTTGTAAACCTAAATCATCACCTACTTGCATCGTATCCGAACCATAATACGACAGTACTTCGGTAATGATATTAGTCTGATGTGACATGATAAATTGCTCTAGTATCAATATACCATTCGATAGATGAAAATTCTGGTGGTTTACTAAAAATAGGTATAGACGAGAGTACTTTAGGATATACTCGTAAAACAGTTGATTGTCTTAAAGTTGAAGGACCATCAATGAAAGTTGTGTCGAATTGTTTAGAATATTGAATATCAATATGTCTAATTTAGAAACAGATTTGACATATCTGAATATTTAACATCAAAAATAAAAGCAAAAGAAAAAGAGAGAAGAAAGGAAGAGCTATGATAGAGGAGTTAAGAGAAAGAGATTTTTTTTTTTGGAAAAGAAATAAAAAAAAAGAATATTGTGAGAAAGGAAAGAAAAGAAAGGAAAAAAATGAGGAGAAAGACAACTGAAGAAGTGAAAACTTCAAACTAATAACTTGGAGAGTGCGCCGGTAGAGGAGACGGCCGATCGAATTATAAATCTCAGTAGTACGAAAATTGAAGGAAGAGAAAAATAAAATAAGACAACGTAAATTAGAGAAATAAAAAGAGAGGATAACTTAATTAAAAAGGGGATGAAGTCAATATCCTCAATGAGAACCACTAACTAAAAGAGCGAAAGAAGGAGCGGCGTGTGAGATGAGTCGGTATTGAGTGTGTGAAGGTAGAAGAATAATGACTCTAATATTATGATAAAAAAAAGTAATTGGATAAGAAAAAAAAGATAAAAATAATAAATTTCTTGATTAATAGTTTGTTTGTTAGGTATATAATTTATAAAGATATAAAGATATTTGATTAATTTATAAATTAATAAAAAAATATTAATTAATATATTAATAAAAAAATTTAATTTAATAATTAATATATCTTAATATTAATTTAATTTAATTCAGTTGAATAATTCTCTTTTATCACCAACCCGGCCAACTCCGTCGACTGATGAAACAGGACCGCTGACTTCTCGGAGGACCTTGGAGTTCATTTTGACTAAATTAATGTCCAAATATTAATTTTGAGCAGGAAACAGACTACTTGAGGAAAGTGTGTGGAGCCAAAGCCATTGGTCCAACGATACCCTCCGCGTACCTCGACAACCGGCACCCTTTCGATTCGCAATACGGCTTCCACCTCTTCTCGCTGGAAGAGGCGCCGTGCATGCATTGGCTCGACGCAAGACCGCCAGCATCGACCATATATGTCTCCTTCGGCAGCATGGTGGCCTTCGGACCCCAGCAGATGTCCGAGCTCGCCTACGGCCTCGCGAACACCGGCAAGCATTTCCTGTGGGTTGTCAGGACGCCGGAACTCGACAAGCTTCCTCGAGGGTTCGCGGAGGAGTACTGCCCTGGCAGGGGCCTGATAGTGACGTGGAGCCCCCAGTTGGAGGTGCTGGCTCACAAGGCCGTCGGGTGTTTCTTGACGCACTGCGGCTGGAACTCGACGGTGGAAGGGCTGAGCCTTGGAGTGCCGATGGTGGCGATGCCGCAGTGGACGGACCAGCCGACGGATGCCAAATACGTGGAGGATGTATGGGGAGTCGGGGTCAGGGTGAAGGAGGATGACGAGGGGATGGTGAGGAGGGAGGAGATAGTGAGGTGTGTGAGGGAAGTGACGGAGGGCAGCCGGAGCAGTGAGATAAGGAGGAACGCGGCGAGGTGGCGCGAGCTGGCTAAGACTGCTACAGGGGAGAACGGCAGCTCTGATAAGAATATTATGGAACTCATTGCTAAGTATTGCTCTTAAAGATTTGTATCTAGTTCCCAAATTTATTTGCTTCCAATATATATATATATGTCATGAACAAGAGCACCAATTTATGTAAAATTTCCTCCTCCATCGGTCCATCCCCATTTTATGATCAGTTCACTCTCCGGCAATCCGCTCGAACCTC
This sequence comes from Hedychium gardnerianum, assembly GCA_038050645.1. Lineage (NCBI taxonomy): Eukaryota > Viridiplantae > Streptophyta > Magnoliopsida > Zingiberales > Zingiberaceae > Hedychium > Hedychium gardnerianum. The sequence goes on along the minus strand of JBBUKS010000054.1, from coordinate 3,273,397 downwards.
CCCCTGATTCCCCTCCTTGACGTCGAGCAGCCCCATCTTGGTGACCGCCTGCTGGAAGTCGAAAAAGAACATGGCGTCGTTCATGGCGTAGCCGTTCACCACGCGCCGCGTCTGCGGGTCGCCGAACAGCGTCTGGTCGGACGCCAACACGCCCCTGCCGCTCTGCAGCGCCCAGAAGTAGGCGCGGTCGAACGCGTTGCGGGTGCGGTCGAACGGCACCTCCGCGTCGTCGCCGGCGGCGCATGCCCGGGACAGCGACTTGGCGAACGAGGAGTCCAGCGTGGGGTCCACGTCATTGACGGCGTCGAAGTTGCTCAGCCGCTGCTTGAAGTTGCGGCACCGGGCGGCGCCCAACGTGTGAGCCCCTGCAAGAAAAACCAAAAAACAAAATTGCATCTGCTGCTTATTTAAAAATATAAAATTTCTTTTTCAGTAAAAAAAAATAAAATAAATTTAAGACCTGACAAAGCTACCAGCTCCTGAGCATTAAATCCATGCCGCCAGAACAAATTCATCAGGGCCGAGCTATTAAGTGTTGGTGAAGGAAGGTTTATGGTGTCCTCGATTTTGGACCTTCTCCCGTCCTTTCTCCCTTTTGGTATATCATAGTAAGGTCCACCAGCCTATGTGTACATTAACATATCAATTTGATTCAAGAAATGCAGTACAACTACATTAGATTGTATGTATATACCCAAAAAACAGCATCTCTAGCTGCCAATGCCACAATATCTGCACAAGAAACAACTCCCGGGCACTGCTCCTCGATCAACTTTTTGGCTTGACCAATTACTTCATAACCACGCACACTTAAGTTTGCAGGAGAGTCCTTTTCCGCTGTGTTGTCCTTTGTGGAATCGATCAACACAGATGCATCACATCCCTGCATTTTAATTTAAGCCTATAAGTTTATGAACTAAATATTGTGCTGGAAACTAATTAAATATATACCTCGACGAAGCAGTCATGGAAGTGAAGCCTGAGGAGGCCTGCAGCAAGTGTTCGGTCCTTACTCAGAGCTTCGTTCACTGTGTCGGTCACTATTTGGTCTGCGAAAGGGCAGCTCATGATGTAGTAACCCATGCTCAGGGCTTCTGCTCCAACCATGAACAGCTCAATCAACAAGATCGACTTAAAAAAGGAAGCAATCATCTTCGATCCCGGTGCCTTTGCTTGAGTTGCAGGAGATAATTGAGAAGCTCGAGAAGGATACTGTGAATTCTTGGAATTGGGTGATCAGGTGTGTATAAATATGTGGAATCTGAGTAGTGCCATATCCGAAGAAGCAACTAAGGGTTGTTTGCATGAACAGTGAGTGAGCTGTGAGTGCATGCGTGCATCATCATGGCCGGCGATCCACTTGCTTAGCTTGTCGGAGAAATGGGTCAAAAAAGTTTCGAATGCGTTTAGTTGGAGAGCGTAGTGGCCACCAACAAGAGCTTGGAGTACCAAGTTATTAGAGAGTTTTGAAGACTGATTATCTTCTCATAGTGTCTCAGGAAGTTCTTATGATCCCTAACAAATGCCTAGATTTGGAATAATCTCGATCGAAATGGAGCATACCTCCTGTGATAAAGCTATGATGGAGGAACTTTGATCGGATGTCTTCGAAGAAACGTGAAAATATTGAAGCGTTTTATTTTTTGTCATCGTGATGAAAGAACTTTATTAAAGCATGCAAGGTGAGAATATTATCAGTAGGGTTATAAGTCAATTAACAGCTGGGATGGGGCAAGTGCATGCAGCTGGTTCCCATGTTGAAAATGCTACATTTCCTTCCACTCATCATCCTCCAAGAAGGTCTGGCACTAGTACAATGAGTTAGTTTTGATAAGATTTCAGATTTTCTGTCTTTATTCTCATTTATGATATTTATTTTCATCCCATCCTATCATATATTTATTTTTTAATTTTATACCGGATATTTATTTTTATTCTCATACCTAGAACTGTCAAACGAATCAATCCGTGATGAGACGGATTTAACCCGTGGCGGGCTAGCTATTTGGCGGGACGGGACGAGTCGACCTATCATCTTGATGGGTTAAGAAATCCCCAACCCAACCCAACCCAACCCAACCCAACCCAATCTAAGACGGGTTGTGGGTTAGACCAACTCGTGGGCCCATAACTTTATTTTTTAAAAAAAAATTATATCTTC